>OX638372.1:77745834-78095834 GCA_951812925.1 Calliopum simillimum | reverse complement strand
GTGGCGATTATCGAAGGCTTAATTGTATTACTGTCCCTGATCGGTATCCATTGCCTCACATTCACGACTTGAGTATTGATCTTAAAAATAAGACAATTTTCTCAAAAATAAATTTGGTTAGAGCATATCATCAAATTCCGATGGCAGTAGAAGATGTCCATAAGACAGCTATCACAACTCCTTTCGGAATGTTTGAGTTCGTGAGAATGCCATTCGGACTTCGAAATAGTGCCCAAACCTTCCAACGTTTTATAAACGAAGTGTTTTTCGGGCTTGATTTTATTTTTACATACGTAGATGACATTCTGGTTGCAAGTCAAAATGAAGAGGAACACTTTCAACATCTTAAAACTATCTTTAAACGCTTAGAGGAATACGGATTAAACATTAAACCATCAAAATGCATATTTGGCGTTAAATGTTTAGAATTTCTCAGTTACGAGATTTCCGAACAAGGGATCAAACCATCAAAAGAACGTATTGAAATTATAACCAACTTTGAAATACCTTCGTCAATCAACAAATTACAAAAATTTTTAGGAATGGTTAACTATTACCATCGTTACGTCCCAATGCTTGCAAAGCATTAAAGTCCTTTACATGATATTCTTACAAAGGCCACCAAAAACAAAGAAAAAAATTTAACGTGGACTGATGAAGCTACAAAATCTTTTCTGACAGTTCGTGAGATATTTTCTAAAAATACACTATTGACACATTTCAACAAAAATAAAAAGATCTCAATTGCAGTGGATGCGTCGAATATAGCAGTGGGTGCAGTATTACAACAATCATCAAATCATGGAGAAGAACCATTAGCATTTTTTTCTAAGAAACTTAGTAATGCTGAATCTAAATATTCCACTTTCGACAGAGAACTACTTAGCATATATCTCGCGATAAAACACTTTAGACACTTTCTTGAAGGACGAAACTTTACAATTTTTACTGACCATAAACCATTGACATATATCATAAATTCAAAAGTAGATCGATCACCTAGACAAACCAGACATTTAGAATATATAGCACAGTTTACTGACGACATACAATACATTTCAGGAAAGGACAATATTGTAGCAGATACTTTATCTAGAATACCAGAAATAGCAGTACTTTCATCAAAAGACATTAACTTTCAAACACTTTACACTGAGCAACAAAATGATGAAACACTAAAAACTCTAATTTCTTCAACACAGACCAAATGTAATTTAAAAGAAGTCAATATTCCAATACTCAACCTTAAAATTTGGTGCGATTACTCAGGCAAAAATGCAAGACCGTATGTTCCAACTTCATTACGAAGAACAATTTTTTCAAAATTGCATTCAATATCGCATCCGGGTATCAGAAGCACAAGAAAACTTATACAGTTGAAATACTTTTGGCCACAAATGCGCAAAGACGTCAATGAATGGGCTCAAAACTGCCTCGAATGTCAAAAAACGAAAATCGGTATTTATACTAAATCACCTATCCAGAAAATCAAAATCCCTAATGGAAGGTTTGAACATATTCATATGGACTTAGTAGGTCTATTACCCATTTCTAACGGCTACAAGTATATATTGACAATTATAGATAGACACACACGTTGGCCTGAAGCATACCCATTAAAAGACATATCAACAGCAACTATAGCAAAAGCATTTGCCTATAATTATATTCCAAGATTTGGTGTGCCCTTAGATATTACTGTTGATCAAGGCACTCAGTTTACATCAAAATTATTTACTGATTTGACCAAACTTCTCGGTTCACATAAAATCCATACATCACCATATCATCTACAGTCTAATGGTATGATAGAACGTTTCCACAGACAACTAAAAACTTCGATAACGGCAAGAAATGAGATTAAAAGTTGGTCAGAATCTTTGCCCATCATTCTTTTAGGCTTACGATCAGCAATTAAAGAAGACTTAAAATGCTCACCGGCAGAACTAGTTTACGGACAGTCACTTAGGCTGCCTGGAGAACTTGTAGTCTCAGACAATTATACAGATTCCGCCGAAACTTTACTTCAAAAGTTACGAGAACATTTTAGTCTAGTTCGAACTAAAGTAATTCATCATAGTCAAAGAAAGAGCTATGTACTTAAAGCTTTAAGTAATTGCGACTATGTTTTCATTAAAATCAACCGCAAGTCTGGGTTACAAAGTCCGTTTGAAGGTCCTTATAAAGTAATTTCACGAAATAATAACACTTTCACAATTCAACAAGGAAATTCAATTAAGAAAATTTCCATTGATCATCTTAAGCCAGCATTCCTACAAAAAAACATTTGCACTAATCCTATTGCACTAGAAAAATTTAAAAAAAGGTCACATTTAATATATCGTAATCCTACACTATTTTCAATATTTTATTTTAAAATTCCATTAAATAACTTTTTCTAGAGGGGGAGTATATGTAAGGTTTGCTACTTTGTTTAATTCACTTTGCACAGTGTTTTCATAATTTGTATCTTTGTTCATATTTTTAATTTTACTCAAATAATTTTTATATCATTCATATAAATTTGGAATTCAATATTAAAACAACATAACTTAATAAATATAAAAATTTAATAATATAATTATTGATACTCATATGTGTAAATATTAATCTACACAGGTCCAACATCACCATAACGAAGACCCCCCGGTGAAACCTTCACCGTTTAGTCCAAAAGAGGACCTAGGGATGTAGACTTCGTCAGCCCTCGGTCGAACCTTCAGTGACTTAACTCGCAAAAGGCCGGCCAAGCGCAAACGCATTCTTATTGTTATGGCTCCGCTGTCTGGAACGAGTTTTAAAACAAATATAAAAATTTAAGTAATTATTACCAGCATACCTTGACATGACTGTATGCCGAGCGGTCTTGAACATAGCTCAGTTACCTCCGGCTAAAGCTACACTGGATACACCCCGTACGTTAACCAAGCCGCACGAAAAAAAAGAAATGCACGCTCCAATAAAATTAGTATAGCTACCTTCCCAACATTCATCACCTCGTACTGGTGGCTGACAAAAACAAAAAAAAATATAAGTTTTGGTCGCTTTTTCGTGAGCGACTTCCAGGTTTTTTCGAATTTTATCGCGCATTCTATTAAGGCGATAAAATTTATGTTCGATCTCAACGTCATCGTATTCTAAACATTTGAATTTTTGAAGAATTGCATAAGAGGAAGCGTGCTGGCACATATTCTGTCCAAAGACAGCAAAATATGGGGAACATTTTATTGCCGAGTGGTAATCACTGCGCAGAACTGAAAGAATTTGGGATACATATCTATGCCAATTGCAATGATCGCTATGGCCCTCAAGAAAAATTCGTAATTTAGTGATGATTACCCGATTTGCTCGCTCTGAAGCGTTCGCCTGCGGGGAATAAAAACCTGTTTTAATATGGTGAATACCATATCCAGACGAAAATTGTTGCATCTCCTCCGATTTGGATTGCTTACCGTTGTCGCTATGCATATATTGAGGTACGCCAAAAGCGGGAAAAACTTCATTTTGAAAAAAAAAAAAAATGCATCACATTGACTGTTGTTGCTGCCCTCATTGGTTTGAGAAAGGTAAACTTGGTCAAATGATCAAGTGCAATGAAAAGCACGGTGTTTTTTGTTACCTTGTTCATGGGGCAAAGACCTAAAAAGTCACAATACAGCCGTTGAAAAGGACGTTCGGTTATAAACGCTTGGCCCATAGGTGGTCTTAAAATTTGGTTTGTCGGTTTTACTGACTTACAAGTGTCGCAATTTGCAACAAAGATCTTTATATCTTTTGCCATTGATGGCCAAAAATATTATTGACGAACCCTTTCAAGTGTTTTGGCATATCCGCCATAATAACCAGCAGCTGAATTGTGAGCAATTTTAATGGCTTCAGTGGTCAAATTTTTCGGTAACCACAACTTCCAAAAATCCTCCGCTTCATCCTCACAACCTTGTCTGAACTTAACGCGCTTAAACACTAAACCTTCATTAGGGCTAACGCATAAATCAGGTAGCGAAGCATCATTTTCAGTGATAGTCTTACGAAGATCTTGGTATTCAATGCTGTCAAAATCTGACGAAAATAGGTCAATATCAGGAATAAGATTTTCTGTGCAAATTTCGTCCACGTCAAAACGCGATAGAGCATCTGGAACTACGTTTAAAGTTTCTTTTCGATGCTCTATTTTGAAATCGAAGCACTGGAGTGCCAAACTCCAACGCGCTAGACGATTATTTAAATCCTTTTGGGTCACAGCCACTTAAGGCTGGAATGGTCAGCTATGACTCGAAAAGGCAAAACTTCAATATAAGGTCTTCTTATGCAAACCACCGCTGCCATGCACTCAAGCTCCGTAACTGTGTAATAACGTTGAGCTTTGTTAAGCTTTTGTGAAACATAAGCAATGGGGTGTTCTTTACCTTCGTCATCGCATTGAAGAAGCAAACCACCGACACCATTGCGTGATTCATCACACTGAATTATAAATTCACGAGTGGAATCTGGCTGGGCTAGGACAGGGGCTGAAAAAAGTGCAACTTTGATTTTTCCGAAGGATTCAATGGCAGTATTGGTCAAATTTCCAGTCTTTTTCCTCAAACAATCAGTTAAGGGGCCTACTAAGTTGGCAAAATTGCTTATAAAAGAAAGGTACCAATTTGCCATACCAATGAAACGTCTTACTTGACGAGGAGGTTTAGGCAAAGGGAAGTCTTCGATGGCTTTAACCTTTTCGGGGTCTACCTTCAGACAACCATGACCTATCCGATAGCCTAAATATTTTATTTATCTCTGGCAAAATTTACTTTTCGCTACGTTTATAGTCAAATTGGTACTTTTCAAACACTTAGCCACTTCGCTAAATAAATGCATGTGGGTATCAAAATCAGCTGAGCAAACCAACAAGTCGTCTAAGTACATGAAGACATTTTCGCGGAACCTTGAAGGAATTACTTTGTCCATCAGACGGCTCATTGTCTGAGGAGCATTACAAAGCCCAAAGGGCATTATTTTGTAGTGATACAGGGGTCTCCCTAGAACAACAAATGCAGTTTTTTCTTTTGAGGATTCCGATAATTTTAATTGTAGAAACGCATCTTTAAGATCGATTCCATTTATGAAATAGGTGTCCTTCAATCTACTCAGCAACCCGTTTATATGGGGGTAACGGATAAGAATGCGCGAATAAATGCACAGCCTCACTTTTCCCGGTTTGCGAACCAAGACGACAGGACTGCACCATGTTGAATTCGACTCCTCTATCACCCCCATATTCAATAATCTATCGACTTCTTGATATGCTTCTTCTTGTCTTGGAGGTGAAAGAGGAAAATGTTTCGATTTCACAGGTACTGCATCACCTGTGTCTATATGGTGTTCCAATAAATTTGTGCAACCAAGTCCCATTTTTTCGAAAGAGGGAAAATGTGAAATAACATTTTCAAGCGAAAACTTCTGTTCGGCAGTTAAAATATGAAAGCCTAAATCAGGGGTTTCTAACGAATCTTCACTGATGCTCGCCAAAAATCTACTCCGAAATACGCTTCCTGAGTTAGTGAGGGTGCAATATAAAAATGTATCGATCTGGTAATATAGAAACGGTAGCTCCTAAATCAAGTAGGCCATAAAAAATCCATCAAAAACTTTAACTTTAATGAAAATTCGATCGTCACCGCTAGTGGACAGCACAGTGGGTTCTACTATTTTCCTAAACCTTTTCCGTTTCTTATGTCTCAATCTGCACTTTTTCAGATCATTAATTTTCTTTATAGAGCAAATTTAATTTTTAAAAATACGGTTTCTAACGGTTTCACAATTATTTAACCGATTTTGAAAGTCAGATTAAGTGGTGTCTGTTTGACACGAAAAGTCACTGGTAATTGGATTTAAAATTTTAATAACTTTATCAAAATTAGGTTTTGGTAACTTTATCAAAATTAGGTTTTGGTAAAGTTAAAGAATCTTCTGCTGTATTTGAAACAGATGAATTCAATTGTTACTCGGAGTTGAATGGGAATAACGCGAGTCCGTGGCCATCACGCACTGAGTGTGGTTCCCCTGATGATTATTAGGACACTTCGGAGTTACTACTCCTTTTTGTCGACACTTAAAGCAAAAGTATTCATTATTGCCTCTGGGGAAATATAGGAATGTCCGAGTTTCATATAATTCCAACATTGTATGGTTTGGAAAAACGCCTAGTCAATTGTAACGCTTCTATTTGCGGATCACATTCAGAGTCCACAGCAGAATCTTTTGACTCGAGATCAATTTCATGTACCTGCCTTTGCGGGTTCAAAAATTGTGTGTGATGTTTATTCTCACGGAGAACCTTTTCTGCCTTTCGAGCTTCATCACGAAAACTGTCTAAACTATTCGATTTGCAATCAAAGAGCATGTATTTAAGATTGACATTAAGATTTTTTTTATAATATCAATCAACACGCTATCGGTCATAGGCTATCTTAAACGAGAATTCATTAAGAATACGTCACTGTAAAATTCGTCAAAAGATTCTTTATGCTGTTTCCTAAGTGAAATTTTAAGTACAACTTCATGATCACTCTCAAGGTTTCCTAATTCTTTTTTTAAGGAATAGCAAAGAAGCGGATAAGTACAATACGGATTTTGTCTGATAAATTTCCAAAACCATTCATCAGCTTTTCCAGACAAAAGAACATGAAAATTGGTCATCAAATGATCTGTTGGCGACGACTACAGCCCTGAAAAAGCAAAACATACTGGCAACGCTATAAAACTCAAAATCAACTTTACATGTCATTTGGTATTCTTCTTTGTTCTCATGAATTACTTTCATTTTATATTCTTGCCATTAGAAAAGAAGCAATCGGTAGTATAACACCAATTTAAAAACGAAGTCAATTAGAAATTTGTTTTATTAAAACGTTAAATCTTTTTTTTAAATAAACTTAAATTCATAATTTAAAGACGCCTTTTGATTTTATTTCTACTGTCTGCCACGACATAAGTTTTTTAAATTGTTTCAAAGCCAATTGCTTAGTTTTATTTTTTTAAATCGTTTTTGCCAATACATACGCGAATTGCTGACGCCGCCATTTGCAACTTGCGTTTGTACGGAAAATTTCACATGCTGACACGCAGCAAATCAAAGAAGAAAAAAGGTGCTGCTGAGGACAACAGCAGTGATGGTTCAGAAGAAAATACTTTGGAAGGGATCATTTTGGAAACTACGCTGCCGTGACGTCATTACTAATTTATCCGAATGATGTGTCTAAAGTAATAGAAGAGCTTCAGTTCAACTTTGGACGTTCTGATTTGCTTGTTCGTGTACAATTGGAGAAAATTAAAAATTTTCCAATAATTAATGAAAATCGTTTGGAGCATGTTTTGGCCTTTGCTAACAAAGTCAGAAACATCGTCGCACTTTTTAAATCTGTAAAATGTGAACATCAACTTATGAATACAACAGTATTAGACCAGTTGGTGTCCAAGCTACCACCGTCTAAGCAGTACGAATGGACAAAATTTGCCGCCACTATTTTGCCATATCCTACAGTAGAGACATTTTCACAATAGCTTAGTGACCTCGCCAGGGTTGTGAGTTTAATGCCAGTCCATGCTACAAATATACAACGATATACGCCACTTCAGCCGGTTTCTCATCAAGCTAACGCAAATGCCAATTGCAAACAAGATATTCCAGCTGCAAAGAGAATTTTACACAGCAAAGAGATGTCTGATACAAACACTTCAAATTTGTCATGTTTTCTATGTCAACAAAGTCACAAATTGAGCAGTTGCCGTCAATTTTCTGCTCTCAATGCCAACTCCCAAAATGATAAAAGAACTACCAAATTCAGCTTTTGTCTTTTTAACCAGACTTTTTAGTGCTATAATTCAGTATGGGTATTACCCAACAGAGTAGAAAATCTCATGAATAACTGCCGCCCCCGTATTTTGCAGATTTAATTTACACACGAATAAAATAACTACATTTTTATACTTTGCCTTTCGATAACCTTGTTTACATATTTTCAATAAGTAACTCTCACGAATTGTTTTTGGTTTAGCGTTAATTTTTGTTCTTTCTAAAGTCTTTTGAGTTGCTAACAACATAAATTGCAAAATACAGTTGAGTTAAAGTTTATAAGTAAAATTAGCAGACGTGTTTTCTTTCGTATAAGCTTAAGAGCTTCGAATTTGGTGATCGCCGTGCGGTTTATCTATATCGATTTCTACTTAATTAAAATTAAACGGGTGACAAAAAGGCTTGTCGTCTTCAAAACAATAAGTTCTGTCGACTAACTGAACGAAGGTGGACGTGCCGCGCGGTCTCCTGTTTTAAATTCGTTGATATTTTATGTTCTATTCAATGTTCAATGTTTGTGTTTTATGTTTGTTTTAAAATAAATAATTTTACCGTGCCGCGCGACCTAATAAAAATAAAACTCAAAACTTAAATCAAAATAACTAATACGGCCAACTAAACACACAAAAAATAAAAAATTATAACAAATAAAAAAATAAAAATTGACAACAACATTAGCTGCAGCTTATAACAATCATAAAAAAAAAACAACAACCGCAATCGACTCAAACCAAGCAAAAGGCTTTTCTATAGCTCCAACTTGCTTGTATGTACTCCCTTTTCCATGCAGTTGTTAGTGTAATTAAGACTGCACTAAGAGCGTAAAGTGTTTGTGCGACAAGACATAACACTGTCGTACAGCATTTTATTTGCACTCTTTTTGTATTTTTGGTTACACCATCAATTTTCGTATAGATTTTTGCAACATCTGTGGCCTGAGGGCAATTTTTTTTTTTTCTGTTTATTCCCATGTCTCTAGCATTAGGCCCCAAATAATGGCTCTAGGTGAAATCCAGGTGTGATCGGATGCAGATCCGCTTCATTTTCATATACCAGGGTATCACTTATTGCCATTGTTCTCTGCCCATAGGGGTCTCGCCCTTTATATTCGCAGCGATGTTGCGTACCAGTGCCAGCAGCAATTAAACACTACGGACGCCGAATTCAGCGAATTTAGCATGTGGGTTAAGTTCAAAGTCCAGTCGCACATCCTGCATTTTTGCTTCATTTATAGAAGCCCAAATTTAATGAGGAATCCTACTTTTGATAAAGTGGACTTCCTCTCTGATTCGATTTCCCAGATTTTGGAGTCGTACCCGGACAGTGAAATCATTGTTGCTGGAGATTTCAATGTCCATAACTCCAATTGGCTGCGCCATCCCAGTCGTACAACTCCTGAAGGCCGTTATGTTAAGCTCTTTGCCGAGTTAAACCAACTAACTCAAATAGTGAATGACCCCACATATAAACCTCGTGTTGGGGGCATAGCCTTAGTATTCTAGACCTTTTTCTGACGTTGTATCATGAGAAATATGATGTTTCTGTCTCTGCACCTCTTGGTAATTCGGACCATTGTACCATTTCCGCTGCTTTTTCATATACCAGCTTGGACCCCGTTTCGCCCAAATCCCCGAAACGAACGGTATGGCTTTATGATAAAGCAAATTGGGATGCGTTAAATAATTTTTATCGCAGTTTCAATTGGAAATTGTGTTTCGCTGACAGAAACATAAATGCCGCGGCTTTAATGGTGCAGGAAATTATTTAATTGGGTATGAGGTCCTTCATCAAACCTAAGAACCATTGTTGGTTTAATGAGGCTTGCAAGATTGCAGTCAGGTCCAAAGTGGAAGCGTTTCAAAATTGGTGTTCCAATAGGAATGCCGATACAGAAAGACTTCGCAGTGAGGCTAGAAATCGCTGTAATGCCAAGATTCAGCGCGAAAAGCATCTTCACGAGCTCGAAATGCGCAAAAGAATCCTTTTACTACCGGAAGGTAGTAAAAACTTTTGGTCGTTTGTTAAGAGAGTGAAGAATCAGTCTTCATCGTCTATTCCAACTCTCTTAATGAACGACCAAATCTTCACTGATCCCGTTGATAAAGCTAATCTTTTGGCTAGCATCTTTTCTAAGAACGCTACTCTGCCTGATAGCAATCAACTACCGCCCAACATCGAGAGAAAGTCCTCGGCTATTCCAAGGATCTTCTTTCGAACTAGGGTGGTAAAAAAGGTCTAAGGTTTGCTAACCTCAATGTTAACAAAGCGTCAGGGATGGCATATCAGCCCATGTGCTGCGAAAGTGTGCCGCAACACTGGCTCGCCCATTAAGGAATTTATTTAGCATTTCCTACACTTGTGGTGAACTTCTATCATGTTGAAAGGTTGCTAATGTCCAGCCAGTACCCAAAAAAGTCGTGGCTGCCAACCCCAATAATTATCGGCCTATTGCAATATGCTCAGCACTGTCCAAAGTATTGGAAAGCGTTATAAACTTTCACTTTATGAATTATTTGGAGTGCAACGAATTACTTAATGATCGCCAATATGGCTTCAGGAGAGCTCGCTCTACTGGAGACTTAATGGCATTCGTCACTGAGAGGTGAAAACTATGCGTCCACTTTCTTTGTGAAAGTATTGTTGTTGCTCTGGATATTTCTAAAGCTTTTGATCGTGTGTGGCATAGCGCCCTCATAACAAAACTAATTGCATATGGCGTCAGTGATTCCTTCGCTCGTTGGATAACGAGCTTTTGCAGTAGCCGTTGTATTCGTGTTGTCGTAGACGGCTTCACATCTAGCGAATACTCCATTAACGCTGGAGTTCCCCAGGGTTCGGTCCTATCCCCGTCTCTTTCTTGTTTTCATCGATGACCTTGTGTCATCGACCATTAATCCAATCCACTCCTTTGCGGATGACAGAAGTATTTGTCATTCATATTACTTTAAAAAGCGTCCAAGCTCTGAGGAGATTGAGAGAAAAAGGCGGTATATGAATGTCACACTCACAAATGACCGAGTGGGGTCGTGCTAATCGGGTCGAATTCAACGCTAGCAAAACCCAATGCTGTCTGTTGTCTCACAGACGAGTGGATTGTCCCCCTCCACCCCTCAATATGGCCGGCGTAGACATTATGGGATCAGCAACTCCTGACGTTCTGGGCATATCGATTCAAGCTGATCTGAGGTAGACAGACCATGTATTCGATGTGTCGAAAGAAGTGCCCAATTGTTTAGGTTATCTAAAACGGTGTAAGAGATACTTCACTCCTGTTGATCTTCGGACTGTCTATTTTGCTTATATTAGACCTAAGCTAGAGTACAATTCGCACATCTGGGCCGGGGCTCCAAAAACTACTTTGGAGCTGCTAGACAGAGTTCAACGTCGTGCGATGAAGTTGATTGGGGATGCGGATGTTGCATCTTCTATTGATTTTCTTCAACACCGACGTAACGTTGGGTGTTTCTCTTTCTTATAGATATTACCATGGGATGTGCTCTAGAGAAATTTATGGGCTGGTTCCGTCAGTTCGTATATTTTCTCGCAGCACTCGGGCGTCCCATTAGGCCCATCCCTACTGCATTGCACCGGTGTTTAACAGAACATCACACTATCGTGATAATTCGTTCTTCGGTCATACGATTAAGTTGTGGAATAATCTCCCTGCGAGCGTTTTTCCCGACAGTTGTGACATCAGTAGATTTAAGAAAAAAATTTTCATCGACACTATTCCTCTTCTCCACCATCCCTCTTCTTTTTTATTTTCTACAAATCAACACGGTAGACCCATCAGTCTTTTACCAAACTGTTTGAAAAAAAAAAATGTATTTCCTTTAAAAATTAATGCAGGTGTCCCTCAAGGAAGCGGCTGGGTCCTTTTCTGTACTTACTGTATACCTATTATCGCTGGCACAACCATATCTAGTAGAGCTGCGACATCGATGTTGATGAAACATCGATGTTTTACAAAAACATCGACTGTTTTTAACATCGATGTTTATAGTTCGATTTTTTTGCAAAATCGATTTTTAGCGTCGATGTTTTTATTCGATGTTTTCACAAATTTTGTTTAAGCAATGCGCATTCAAAACTCTCTTAATGGTAAAGAAAAATGTTTCACTATTAAAAGTGGTAAAAATTGGTGCCTCAACTCATTTTTTTGCAAATATCTTGATAACGGTTGCTTTAGGAGAAAAAATATTGGTAGACTATATTGAAGCTTATAAAATTTCCTATCAAAATTGTTTTTGTACGAGTTATAGCTTAGGAGATATCTTAATTAGAAAACTGGCAAAGTTGGTAGTATATGCTTATATGCGTCTCATGAGTTTTTATACAAATTTGTTGATATTAAATTGGAATAACTCATGAACGGTGAGTTGCACCAAAAAAAAAAAACAAAAGCACCTGCTTATAGGGAATTGTATCTATAAATGAAAAGCCACATGAGTGCACATACAATTTACCGTTTAGGAGATATTCCTTAAAATAGAAGAAAACGTAGAAAAACGTTTTACTGGAACAATATTTATCGTCCCTATACAAGTGAAAAGTACTAAGTCAGTTTTCCCGAGTTTTAAGTTATTTGATATTTCTGGTCTAAAATGTTATAGTCCTTAGTTTGATAAGACCCATTTAGCCATATCTTTGTTAAAAAGTGGTTATTTCTATCATAAAATTAAAAACAAATCACCGATTTCCATACAAAAAAATGGCGTTAGGAAATAACGCCCAAGGAAATAACGCCCAAAAAAAAACGAAATGACGCCCAAATTATTTTCATATAAATTTGGGAGTGGGCGCCCAAAAATTTGGGCTTTATTTCTTTTTTTTTTTTTGGGCGTTATTTCCTTTTTAAAAAAAAAACGAAATTACGCCCAAAAAAAACGAAATAACGCCCAAAAAATAAAACGCCGAAATCGAAATTATTATCGCCCAAATTTATATGAAAATAATTTGGGCGTTATTTCGTTTTTGTTTTTGGGCGCTATTTCATATTTTTTGGGCGTTATTTCGTTTTTTGTTTTGGGCGTTATTACGTCATTTTATTATTTGAACATCAAATATTTCAAAATTTGAAAAACTTTGTGCTTTTCACTTGTATAGGGACGATATAATACACAGTCTGACACAAAAAAAAATAAAACACATGAGAAAATCCAAAAAATTCTTAAAGTAGACGTTAAAAAGAAACACCAGTGTCTCATCATTTTTCTGCAGCACACCAGATTCTTTTTTAATCGATTTTTAATTTAATTTTTAAGAATTTTTAGGCTGTGGTAACTCCTAGTGAAATTTTCCTAAGAATATTGTGACGAAAATAAGAATAAATGAAAAGAAACTTCACGAAAATACTTGACAGTTTGAGATGTCTATAAAAACAGTGATCCAGTTATGTCACGAAAGTACTTGACAGTTCGAGATGTCAATAAAGGGAACCAACGAAATGTTGCCAGATGTTTCGCTAATGCAATTCTAGAACGTTCATATGGGTGTAAAAGGAGCTGTTCATGAGAGCTGAATACAGTTGATTTTAAGCAATAATGCGAAAAGGTTGTACACACAGTGCCAGTGAAAGTAAATAAAGTGCTAATTGTAATATTAGATTTTGAATGCAATAAATAGTGAAATAAACAATTGTACCGTGTGAAAATAAACATTTATAATTTAAAAAAACCATTTTATAACTAAATAGAGTGTGTGTTTTTGATTGCTACACAATCCAGTGATCGAACTCAGAAAACTGTAAGAGACTGAAATTATCTTCATAGAGACAGGAAATTTCGTAACAATTGGTGTCAGAAGTGGAATTGTGTAAAAAGAATTTGCAATCAATAAAAAAAGAAATAATAATAAAATGGTTAAGTTTGAAGATCTAATCATTGAGCAACTTAAAAAAGAGTTGGTAAAGCGGAATTTACAAACGGCTGGCAGAAAGTTGGAACTGCAGCAGCGATTGCGGAGTGCTTTTGAAGAAGATGGTGTGAATATTGATGAGTTTGACTTTGCACATAGTTTAACAGAAGAGACATCGAAAGTAGAGGAAGCTTCTGGACCAGCGGCAAGTAGTGAAATTGTGGATATGTCAAAGTTCGAGCAAATGTTAATGGTGATGACGCAGACAATAAGTCAAAATGCACTGCAGATTGATCAGAGGTTAAGCCAGAACGCGATGCAGATTCGGGAAGAAATTGATCAGAGCTTAAGTCAGAACGCGCTGCAGATGAACAAAAATTTCCAGGCGGTTCGGGAAGAAATTGATCAGAGCATAAATCAAAATGCAACGCAAATTGATCAAAGGTTAAGTCAGAACGCGACGCAGATGCTCACAATGAATCAAAATATTGAGGTTGTTCGAACGGAGGTTGGAAAAATAGTAAATGGCCTCGAAGCAAAAGTGACTGAGTTGCGAGATGACGTTGAATCATTCAAGGAAAAAGTTGTAAAAGTTGAAAATAATCTTGAAAACGTTAATAAAAGGATTCAATAGTTAGGAATAAACGAACCAACAACGCAAGTGAGGAGAGAAATTAGCGCCGTGAGGAACAACGCAATTCAGTGTTTTCAAGCTCCAATTCGAAACAACATCCACTCATAACCTTTGGGATAACGATAGCGCAGCAGCAGCGCTTATCGTCGCTTTAAAAGGCGCAGCTGCAGAAGTATTGCGAACGGTTCCAGTGGCGGAGCAGAAAAATTACTAGGCGGTGATGGATGCCTTACAGCGAAAATATGGCAGTGACCACATGAAACAGATTCACAGACTGGAGTTGAAAAGTCGTATCCAGAAATCTGGTGAGTCCTTGCAGGAGTATGCTGCGGATATTGAACGATTGGCATACCTTTCCTATCCTGACGAGTTAAGTGTCGTAGCTGAAAAATTCAAAATAGAGGCGTTTATTGACGGCATAAGTGACTCAGAGACAAAACGCAAGACAATGAGGAGCCCGACGACAACATTTAATGAAACAGTAACGGTTGCCCTCACTCAGGAGACGATTGCATTGACATTTCTTTGCTACAGATTGTTCGCTGGGACGTTTATTAGCGGCAAGTTTTAGTCGAATGACCGCGACGACCCTCCATTTTCTGCTAATGCAGAAGTGGTCGATTTGGATTTCAGTAATGTTGTTCGGAGACACCCAAGTAGCTTAATGGCATTTTTTGTGTGGGAATAGCATACCTCCAACGACAAGACCGGCTGCATTGCAGGCGTCAGTGAGAAGCTCTCCATTGTCGTTTCTCGCACCCAAACCATGTGTACATTTTTCTTTTTATTTTTCGTATAACGCGACGAAATTTTTTTTTATACCGCGGAAAAATTTCCTGTTAAATTGCCTCACACAATTTTTTTTTTCAAAGGATAAACAGCTTCCTTATAGCACGAAGGGGCCCATAACCTTTTGTTAGGAGAATTTATTTAGACTAATAGCTTAAACACAATTGGAGCGTACGACGAATTTCGCCCGACGAATAATCGCTGTCAATATTAAAACACACAAGAGTATATGAAGTTGAACACAACCGCACCGAACGACGAAATTCGCCCGACGAATATTCGTTGGCAATAGATTTAGTTTTAACTTTGTCGCCGGCGGCAACGAATTTTGGAAATGTCAAACCTAAAAAATACGTTTTAAATTAAAAATTTTCAGAGTTCTTAGTAGAAATTCAAAGAATATGAGATTTTGTTCAATATTTATTTATTAAAATTGTCATAAAAAAACATAAACAACAATTTAAAATAAAAAAAAAACTTTTGCCGTCGTCACTCTGATTGTGTTTAACAGAGCGAACTTCGTCGACGAATTTTTTTTGACAGCGAATATTCTTCGGGCGAAATTCGTCGTACGCTCCAATTGTGTTTAAGCTATAAAGAAAATTATTTTTCACAATTCAAATATTGAAAACTAAAAACATAATTTACTAGATATAAAAACAATTAAAGTTTTACAGTACATTTTCTTTTCAACCAGTAATGTTCAACAATTGGTATCCTTAGAAACCGTATTTCAGAAAACGTTTCAGACACCAAACCTCAAATTAAAAATTCTGTTTGCGAAGCTTGAAGTTGGTTCAAATGTCTACCATATGACACCTATATAGATATTCTTACGAACTATCCAAGGATTCCCAATCTAGAACTTAAAGCTAAATGAAATTAACAAGGGTTAAAAAAATGTAAGGTTTCGCCAAATTTTACTTAAGCCAAAGAAGTTCTCTCCAAAAGTAGGGTCGGAACTCTCCGAATTTATGATCACATTTTCCACCATTTCACTTTGGTCAAGTTTTTCAAAAAAACGATTCTAACCAACTTACATAAAATCTTTTTGAAAGAATTGGCAATGTAAACTTTCTGATGGCTACCAAACTGCGAGTTAAGTTGACATTCGTGGTAATGTATTTCAACAAACCGGTCAAATGGTTGTATAGATATGTATTGCAGCTTCATGGCCATTAGTTCTTACAACATATCGACGCATCCATCAGAAGCCTGTATATTTTAAAAAATTTAATTAATATTTTAATTTCCTTCAGTGTGCATTTACACGAGGAAATTTTTTGATAAATTTGTTGAGCTTGTTGGCAAGAGGGAAAAAACGTAAAGGGACGAGTACGCAGTTTGTAGTACTCGGAAATTCTCTTTCATTCTGTTCGCTTGTGGAAATATTTTGTCATTACTTTTAATTTTTATTCGTTATTCCGACAAACGGTTGACGTGTTATAAAAAAATAACATTTTTTCTTTAAATTTTTTATTTAAAAAAAAAATTTACTAACGAAATTTTCGTCCTGAGCTAAAATCATTATTCTCTGGCGAAACATTTGTTTTTATATATAAAACGCATTTTGATACATACGGTTCAATAGTAGATCAAGCCGGTGTTTTTATCAAGGATTTGAACAGCGGTGTTCAAAAAACCTTACTTATTATCAACACAGTCTCAAAGTACACAGACAATAGATAATATAACTGGTTAGTGCAGAAATTTGTTCAACTTAATTCATATATATCTAAATAATTCTTTTTTTTAAGATTAATTACAATCAAACTCTAAAAGGATCATTCCGGAACATGAAATTGGCAAGCCAATTCTTTTGTCCTCAGTTCAGAAATACTGTAATTATCATTATCATTATCATTATCATTATCATTATCATTATCATTATTTAACAGAATTAATGCCAGAGGAGTAATTGGTAGCACTGATGAATCAATGCCAAATATAGTAGTTACTCCAAGCATGAACACTAAGTCAGATTTAAAAAGGAAGAGCCTCGCAAATTCTGATAGTGATAACGATGGCGATTTTTCGCATCTACCTTAAAAAAGCGAACCTACATAGAGATGAAGGATATTGGTTGCTGGCACAGCAGGATACTAAGCGTTGGACGAAAATTATGATGTCAAATAAAAAATTTAAAAAAAAAAACAAATTTATAAAACTTGTTAAAATTAAATAAATGGAGACCAATTTTAAACTAACATGGCTCATTTTGTTGGTAATTGAACTTAGGAAAAACCCAATAGCTTAGATTTATGCAGTTTTTGAAAAAAGTATGTTAAACAGATCATGACAAAAAAAAAAAAAAGACAATTTAAATAAAAATAGTTATTTTCATTTCTTCTGACCTGACCTAACGTTTGTTGTGACAGGTTTTGAAACAAAGAAAAATTTTAATTTTTGTGTGTAAACGCAAAATAAATTCACGAAAGGAAATAGACAAGAATTTCTTTCATAGAATTTCCTAGTATAAATGCTGACTTAGCAATTTTTTTCATAACCTACCCAGGGTATATTCACTTTATCCTTCCGTTTGTAACGCAGAAAAGGAGGCGTGTCAAATTTAGAAAAGTATATATATTCATGATCAGCGTCACCTCCTGAGTCGATATAGCCATGTCCGCCTTGCTGGCTGGGTGTGCGTGGAAATACATTTTCTGAGAGAACTGACCGAGATAATTCAATTAAATATGCTACACTACCTCCGTCGTTAAAATTAGCTCTTAGGTTTGAAAATGAGCGAAATCGGTCAACGGACACGCTACCGTCCATGCAAAAAATATATTCAAAAGCAACGATGGAAAATGAGCTGCCGATAAGAGCCAACCCTGGGGACTGGGCTCGAAGTGATGAAGAAAAAGCTAATGATTTTGCAAATCTCTTAAGCACAGTTTTTCAACCAAATCCTCCCATTCAAGACTTCATTCAACTTTCATATTAGCAATGTAAAGGGTGAAGTTCAAGATGTGTCCCACAAAAACTCATGGGTGCGATTATATAACTCCCAAAATGATATAGGAACTGCCAAATTCAGCTTTTGTGTTTTTAACCAGACTTTTTAATGCTATAACTCAGTATGGGTATTACCCAACAGAGTGGAAAATCTCATTAATAACAATAATTCCAAAACCTGGAAAAGATCGTACATTGCCTTCTTCATATACACGGTGCTCTTAAACAGTCAATAGGTTTTTTGGCTATGTGGAGAAAATCTGTGAATGGGGTTTCATTTGTATTATCTTAGTGGTCTGAAAAATGCAAACCCCGAAATCGTAGCTGATCATCCCCGCGAATTATCGCAAAAATATAATATATATCCCATATATAACTAGAATATAGAACATTCATACGCAAAATGCAATTCATTATCTGAAAGCTCCAATCTTTTTCTTTAAAACCGCATTTAAATTATGTCAGTAGCTTAATTTTTTTCCGAAATATCGTAGACTGAAATAATGACAAAACACGATTTTTGCACTTTTTTAACTTTTTAGGTTAGGATATCTCCGAGAAAAATAAAGATATCGACATTATTTGAATTGTGCTTAGAAGATTGATTAGAGCTTTCCATTTCTGCATCAGAATTAACGAATTATGCGTATGAATGTTCTATATTCTAGTTATACAGCTTCAAAATTTAGCAAAAACGGTATTTTTTCCTTGTTTAGGCTAAGATATCTCAAAAATCGTATGAGATATAGAAATTTTAAGGCCGGATTCTGATTCAGCAATGCAAAATACATTAAATGTAACTATTTATATATTTGTTTGTTGTGTTTTTTTTTCCGATTTTTTTTTTTTTATATGGGATATGTATTTTTGCGATAATTCGCGGGGATGATCAGCTACGATTTCGGGGTTTGCATTTTTCAGACCACTAAGCTAATACAAATGAAACCCCATTCACAGATTTTCTCCACATAGCCAAAAATCCTATCGACTGTTCAAGAGCACCGTGTATAGACCCTTCAGTCTCTTACCATGCGTATCCAAACTGTTTGAAAAACTAATTTTATCAAAAATAATATCTTATGCAACCGAAAAAAATTTATTTACGGTCCACCAATTCGGTTTCCGAAAACACCACGGAACAATTGAACAGGTTAATAGATTCACAAATGAAATAAGGCAGGCTTTCGAACGAAGTGAATACTGTACAGCAGTTTTTCTCGACGTAGCTCAAGCGTTTGATAAAGTATGGCATGAAGGCCTTATCAATAAAATTAAACACGTACTGCCTTTTAACGTCCACAAAAAATTTATTTCTTATCTGGAAAGCAGGCATTTTAGAATAAGACATAACAGTTTTATTTCATCACCTTTAAAAATTAATGCAGGTGTCCCTCAAGGAAGCGTGCTGGGTCCTTTTCTGTACTTACTGTACACCTCTGATTTGCCTATTATAGCTGGCACAACCATGTCTACTTTCGCAGATGATACTGCAGTTTTAAGTTGTAGTCGTTGTCCCCTAGAAGCGACACGAAAACTTCAACTTCATTTAAACTCTATCGAAAAGTGGTTGCTGCTGTGGCGCATAAAAGTAAATGAACGAAAATGCAAGCAGGTTACTTTTACCCTTAGGCGAGGTAATCGCCCTGATATCACATTAAATAACACTTCAATCCCTCAATCTGAAAACGTCACATATTCATTTGGACAAACGGCTAATGTGGCGAAAGCATATTGAAGCCAAAAAAACGCATGTTAAACTAAAAGCCTCCAGTCTGCAGTGGCTCATAAATAATCGGTCCCGTCTGAAACTTGAATACAAAATCCTTTTATATACATCCATCACTAAGCCAATTTGGTTATATGGTATACAGTTATGGGGTAACGCCAGCTCCTCGAACATTGAACTAATACAACGGACTCAGTCAAAAATTCTAAGAATCATGACAGGTGCTTCATGGTATATACGGAACGAAAACATACATTGGGACCTTTGCATCCATTGATCAAAGACGAAATCAACAAATACAAGCAAAGTTACGTTGCAATATTGCTGTATCATCCTAATCCATTGGCACGGAGGTTAAAAAATTTAGAAAACTTCTATAGACGAAAAAGAAAGGATCGTTCTGCTATGAATGTTGTAAGCAATTAGCTGACTGCATTCTAAATTTTGTATGCAGCCGGTATCTGGCGCGTACTTTTTTCTATGCAGCCGGTATCTGGCGCGCACTTTTCTCTATGCAGCCGGTATCTGGCGCGTACTCTTTCTTATATTTCTTGTTCCTGCTACACATGCAGCCGGAACTACTGGCGCAAATTTGTATGGAGTTCTCTTCATTCAAACATCCTGCTAGGCGGGCAGCATGTTTGTGAGAAGACTGAACGTACAACAACTGCGTTCTTAAGCGCGTTTACCGAACTCCTAGGATGTACAAGTCCCTATTAACTCTGGAGACACATTGAACACTAAATTATATATAAGATTAATTATGTTATTTAGGATTAAGATTTTTAAGCTTATTGTTAGTCTCATAAGATGAGAAGATTCAATAAATGAATTCAAGTATTAAAAAAAAAAAAAATGTCAATGAAAAATGGAAATTTGTAAAAACTAATCGTTTATGCTTTTCTTGTTTACAGGTTGGACACAGCCTTTCAAATTGTTTCAAAAAGAAAGCCTGTGGTGTTGATGGATGTGCACGTCTGCATCACAAATTGCTCCACAATGACACTAAAATGACAACAGTGACACAATTGTCTAGCCAAGAAGAGTCGGAGCACGTACTCAATTGCCGTGAAGAATCTACGCCGTCACATCTTTTCAAAATTTTGCCAGTTATTCTATCGGGACCAATAAGAAAAATTTCCGTGTATGCCATGTTTGATGCAGGTTCATCAATTACACTCTTGGAAGAAAATATAACCAACAAATTGGGTCTAAAGGGACACGATATGCCGTTCACACTACAAGAAGACAACAGAAAATTCGAGAAAAGTTTCCATGACTATTTCGGGTCACGACGAAGGAGCACCAAGCTTTGCTATTAAAAATGTACGAACCGTCAAATGGTTAAATCTTCCAACACAGACACTCCGCAAAGAAGAACACGCTCACCTGACGAATTTACCACATCCACATAAGCTTATCGCCGCCAATACCAAGCTGGGCTGGGTCGCATTTGGACCATGTAATTTGAATCGTAACAACGAGCCGCGAATATTACATGTGCGTGAAAGTCAAGCGCTTAAAGAGTTACAACAGGTTGTTGCAGATTATTTTACAACTGACAATTTCGGAGTACGGAGCACAGATATGGTTCTGGAATCGGATGCAGATTTACGCGCCAAGAGAATTTTAGCCGAAACAACAAAAAACATTGGGAATAAATTCGAAGTTGGTCTACTATGGAAGCAAGATGACGTGCACTTGCCCATAAGTTATGCTTTAGCCAAGCAAAGGCTGCTCAATATTGAAAATAAGATGTCACGAGATTCAGCTTTTGCCAATAACTACAAAAATGAAATTGACAAGTATATTTTGAAAGGATACGCCAAATTGTTGCCACCGGACATAGCCATAATTGAAGGAAGGTCCTACTACTTGGTATTTGCCACATTTTGGAATGGTAAACCCGAACAAACCAAAGAAATTACGTATTGTCTTTGATGCAGCTGCCGTTACAGCAAATACTTCGTTAAATTCCTGTTTGTTGAAAGGTCCAGAACACGTACAGCCACTTTTGTCGATTATTCCCAAGTTTCGTCAGAGTGTCGTCGCTGTTGCGGGTGACATTAAAGAGATGTTTTCACAAGCTCAAATCAGAGATGCTGACCAGGATTCAAAAAGATTCTTATGGAGGGATGGATGCCAGTCAGATCCCATTAGAGTATACTCCATGATTTCAATGATATTTGGTGCTTTCTGTTCGCCATGTTGTGCTGAATACGTCAAAAATTTTTATGGTGAAAATTTTGCCGCCTCACTGCCAAGAGGCTCTAGAGCAGTCATTCAAAGTATGTATGTCGACGACCTGGTGATTAGTTTCAACAGCGGAAAAGGAGCAGAAGATATCACCTTTGAAGCATTTCGCATAAACGCCGCTGCTGAACTTGAATTACGAAATTTTGTATCCAATTGTAAGATGTTGGAAGCAAAACTTAACGACGACGGAATTGTTCAAAACGAAACATTCAATTTGGAGCGTGGATGCAGTACCGACAAAATCTTGGGCATGTTTTGGATCACGAAAGAAGATACGCTAGAGTTTCATTTTAAATTTCCCAAGATATCGAAAGAGGTCTTGGAATGTAAGCGCCCGCCAACCAAACGTGAAATGCTTGGAATGGTCATGTCAGTGTACGATCCGTTTGGGTTCTTGGCAGATTTTATGATATTCACCAAATTGCTGCTACAAGAGACTTGGAAGACGCAAATGAAGTAGGACGATCCACTGCCCTGCCCGTTGCAGGCTCACTGGTTCGCCTGGTGGAAGGAGATTCAACATATAGATCGTTTTTCAGTCGCCCGATGCTATTCGCCTTTGCTAGCAACAGCTGATGAAATACAATTGCATATATTTGTCGACGCGAGTGCCAGCGCCTATGCTGCAGTAGCCTATCTGTGTGTATATAAAGGAAACAATGTAGATGTCGCATTTGTGTCTGCAAAAACGAGATGCGCCCCGCCAAAGGGCATGACTGTGTCACGACTTGAGCTACAGGCGGCAGTTCTTGGTTTTCGTTTGATGACTTCAATTGTAAACAGCCACGATTTTTCTAACAAGAGGACTATTTTTTGGAGTGATTCTAAGACAGTCATCCTATGGATTTGGTCAACTGAGCGCAGATACAAAACAATTTGTTGCTCATCGTATCGTAGAGATTTTAGCCAATTCTGAGCTGACCCAATGACGATGGTTACCGACCATCACGATGGATGCTAGGTCCTGAATTTTTACGCCAAAAAGAGGAGTACTGGCCTCAATAGGTTTTTCCTTTGATTTCTGATACCTGCGAGTCGGAGGAAGTGAATAATCGTGTGAGAAAATTATCGACTTTACTAAATGTTCATCTTATTTGAAGTTGTTGAGGACGGTTGCATGGATCTTGCGTTTTATATACAATGCTAAATCTACTCAACGCAAGAAGGGTGAGGTCAGCGCTGTGGAGTTGACGACAGCTGAAAAGGTTATTTGTCGATGTACACATAAAGAAGTATATGCTGAAGAAATTTCTATGCTTCAAGCCGATAATTACCTGCCAAAGAAAAACAGTTTAAGTCAATTAACGTCGTTTATCGATGATGGTATACTTCATGTCAAAGGAAGAATTGATGCCACCTATTGTATTCCTGACACTGCTAGACGTCCTATAATAATGCCGCAAAATCACTATGTTTCACGCTTGATGATGTTTCGTTTTCATCAAAAAAGACATCATCAAAATGATCATCTTATCATTAATGAAACGCGTCAAAAATTTTGGATACCAAACGCCCGTGCATTGCTGAAGTCAGTAAAAAGGAATTGCTCTGTCGTCAACTCCACAGCGCTGACCTCACCCTTCTTGCGTTGAGTAGATTTAGCATTGTATATAAAACGCAAGATCCATGAAACCGTCCTCAACAACTTCAAATAAGATGAACATTTAGTAAAGTCGATAATTTTCTCACATGATTATTCACTTCCTCTGACTCGCAGGTATCAGAAATCAAAGGAAAAACCTATTGAGGTCAGTACTCCTATTTTTGGCGTAAAAATTCAGGACCATCGTCATTGGATCAGCTCAGAATTGGCTAAAATCTCTATGATACGATGAGCAATGAGCGGCACAAACTTCATAGGTGCGCAGAAACAACTATGTAATTAAAGAGAACCGACTATTCGACTTTACCGAAATTGAGAGATTTATATCGAAGGAGAATATTGAGTGGAAATTTAACTATCCAGCCGGTCCATGTGCAGGAGGTTGTTGCGAGCGATTGGTGCGATGTGTCACACGCGTATTGTGCAGGGTGATGAAAGAAGAAGCACCAAAGTTAGAAACGCTCCGCAGCATAGTTATTGAAGCAGAAAACATTATTAATAGCCGCCCGTTGACTGATTTGCCTTTAACGGCCGAAGATGACGAACCACTGACACCCAACCACTTTCTATTGGAGTGTCTCAATTCTACTCAAACACCTAGTAACGAAGAGGAGAAGACATGTTTGCGAAAGAAGTGGAGAGTTTCGCAAAATTTGAAAGATAAGTTGTGGAAGCGATGGACAATTGAATATCTACCGCAGTTGCTGAAACGTTCAAAGTGGAGAAAGGAGGTTACCCCTCTAAAGCCCGGTCAACTTGTTATCATATGCGATCCTAGGATGCCGAGAGGACAGTGGAAAAAGGGAGTGATTGAAAACGTTTTCCTAGGAAAAGATAGACAGGTGCGCTCAGCGGAGATAAGAACCAGCCACGGTAAACTACGTAAACCAGCCAACAAGCTAGCCGCTTTATCGTTTTGTAAATCCCCGTAAGGATTCACGGGGGGTGGAAATGTTGGCGACGACTACAGCCCTGAAAAAGGAAAACATACTGGAAACGCCATAAAACTCAAAATCAACTTTACATGTAATTTTGTATTCTTCTTTGTTCTCATGAATTACTTTCATTTTATATTCTTGCCATTAGAAAAGAAGCAATCGGTAGTGAAACACCAATTTAAAAACGAAGTCAATTAGAAATTTGTTTTATTAAAACGTTTAATCTTTTTTTTTTAAATAAACTTAAATTCATAATTTAAAAGACGCGTTTTGATTTTATTTCCACTGTCTGCCACGACATGGTCAGTAGAACATCATCGTTGAGAAAGAGTATCAACCTTAAATAGAAAATCTTGGGCATTGCCAGATCCATCGTAAGAAATTTTCCAATCTTGAAGCTTTGGAAAATTTTCAATTCTTGAAGTAAGAATAGGCTATGAGTTACTAAAAGATGCTTGCAATATAGGTTGCGAGTTGTGTAACTGCCTTTGTTGCGATGGCTGTGCGTTTTGTGCCGTCATTCTACTATTAAGGCGGTCAATGTTGCCACTAATGCATCTAAGCTCCTCCTGGTCACTAAGAATTGACTGTTGCAGCAAAGTGGCAAGTGCATTAACGGACACCATATTTGAATTTGCCTCTTGATTGCCATGATTTTCGACAGCATCGAGAGGTTGGTTAGTTCCAAAATTTTCCATATTTGGAAGTGGATTTTGCTTTGGTGGCTGTTGAGCCATAGTGGAAAAGTCTAATAAGTGTTTGTCGGATTCGAGTGACTGCTTCATAGGGCTGTCCCAAGATTGATATTGTGTACTGAATAACGGCAGGGTCCTGAAAAATTTTCTGCTGAATATCAAGGGAACGTCTTGAAGTATGAGGTGAGTGCAAAACGGGAGGATTACGCGTTGTCACTAAGAATACACCTGAATTGTTAACGCTTGAACCTCTAGCGTTTGAATTACCTCTTCCAGGAGTTCCTCCAGAGCTAGTTGTTTCACCCTGCAAACGAAGGTTCATAATGTATGCAACAAAAATAAAGTTTAGTCCGAGTTTTCAAAACTATAAAATGGAATAATTTTGAAATGTTAATAATGAAAAAAAAATAAAAATTCAAACTCTCGCGCGTAATTCTGGACGAATAAGTTATTCAAAATACGACCGCAAATCTCCAGTATCACACGCGGATGTCTTCTTTTTCAAAGAAAAAATATTTTAAATTTAATATAGTATTTATATAATACATATAACTATCGATTACTCGTATCAGAGATGTTAGTAATATTTAAATTTAGTGCAAACAACTAAAAAAACTGTTAGGAAAATAAGAAGAAAAATTATTACTATTGAATATAGTTACCTTTTTCCCAGCTTTTGAAGTTTCCAACGTTATATCTTTAAATCCAGTAAGAAAATTTCATAAAAAAAATAAAGGGATGCCAGTAAAACTCTCTGCAGCACTATAAAGAGTAATTGTATGAACTGCAAATAAAAGCTACTAAAATGTTTTGCAATTCTGACTAGTTCAATTAAATTGCCTAGTTTAACAATTAAAATCCTTTTAAAAGAAATATAATGACTCAAACAGGCTTCAATTCCTACATACAGATCTGTGTGCTGCTATATTATCACCAACCCAAATTTTTCAAGTCATTGACGGTGAACTAAAATTCGTTATAAGGCGTCGAAAGTACTCGCCGAAACAAGTAATTCTGCCGGAGCGTTTTGCAAAGTTGGCTCATATAAGGATTTTATTGCCAAATCCGTTTTTTGCCTCAAATTGGATTTTGAGCGTTTTTTCGATTTTTTCATATGGCTATATCTCGGTAACGAGCCGAAAATATTGTTATGATGACTTCAGCAATGTTGTAGCCTTTGGATTAAAAAAAAAGCCGAACAAACTTAACCGAAAAAAATTCATCTAGTGCCCTAAAATCGCAAAAATTACCATTTTTTTACCATTTTCTTAGTATTTTTCAACTTTTTTGATAAATAACTCGACATTGAACCACAAATAAGCTCTTTTTTTTTTCTTTTTCGCTTTATTTCAAATCAAAAGATTATTTTTCAATTCATTTTCAAGCGACTATTACATATAAAATATGAGTATATTTATATGTATGACAAAAACTTAGTGGAATTTTTCAACAGATGGCGTTAGTGAAATACGTATTGAGCTTTACATTTTTTTGTACTTTTCCCTAGCAGAAAAACTTTTTCATGTTAAATTTTACAATGTTTCCAATGCAAATGTTTTTTATGCACTCAAATCCCGTTTTGCGCGCCCTTCTGGGAAGTTGGTTTAACACGGGCCGGAGCGTATAAACGCTTGGGGAGGGGGGTGCAGGTGCTATAACAGCGCTCTAGGGACCATAAAATCCGTTTATGACCCTCCTCGTCATGGGCTGATGCTCAGCCGCGAGTCGAGTCTGTTGGGAAATTCCAGGGTTTGATTTTGCTGAGCTATTTTTTAGCCTATTGATTTGCTGTGCTGCGACTATAGAAAAATTACGCAGCACAGTACTACAGTCGAAGCACAAATTTAAAATTGAACTGTCTGCTGTGCTGTGCTGTTTTTTCAATTCATAAGCAGTAGCAGAGCCGAAGCTCTTTTACGAAATCCGATCGCTTGCTGCTACAGTTGAAGTCAATAATTTCAAAATGTTTGCTTCGCTGCCGCTATGCTTTTCGAAAGAGAACGAAGCAATAGCAAAAGGAAACAAAAACATTCAGGTTGCCACCTGGTTTTATTTTGTAAAATTAGCTTAAGCCATACATTTAAAAAAAAAAAATAATAATTTTAGCCTTAAACCGCTTAGATAAACTTATAAAAAATTTAACATATTTTTTTAGGGTTGCCACCTGATTTTTTTTATAAAATCAAAACTTTTTCAATAAATTGCTAAAAATCATCATTTTCTCTTTATAAATTGACATCTTGGGTCCAAAAACGACGAAACAAAAATTTAGGGTTGCCAGACGTTTTTTCGCAAAATTGCATTTCTTTGTTAACTTTCTTTATTGAATGTTATAGAATCGACCCAAAAACCCATGGTAAATTTTTTGGGGTTGCCACCTGGTTTTTTTAATAAAATCAAAATTTTTTCAATAAAATGCTTAAAATCATAATTTTCTCTCTATAAATTGACATCTTGGGTCCAAAAACAACGAAACAAAATTTTAGGGTTGCCATATTTATTGAAAGTTATAGAAAAACTTTCAATAAAGAAAGTTGACTAAGAAATTCAATTTATAGAGAGAAAATTATGATTTTAAGCATTTTATTGAAAAAAATTTTGATTTTATCAAAAAAAAACAGGTGGCAACCCCAAAAAATTTACTATGAGTTTTTGGGTCGATTCTATAACATTCAATAAAGAAAGTTAGCCAAGAAATGCAATTTTGCGAAAAAATGTCTGGCAACCCTAATATGGCAACCCTAAATTTTTGTTTCGTCGTTTTTGGATCCAAGATGTCAATTTATAGAGAGAAAATGATGATTTTAAGCATTTTATTGAGAAAAATTTTGATTTTATTGAAAAAACCAGGTGGCTACCCTAAAAAAATATGTTGGATTTTTTATAAGTTTATCTAAGCGGTTTAAGGCTAAAATTAAATTTTTTTTTTTGAGATGTATGGTTTAAGCAAATTTAAAAAAAAAAAACAAGTGGCAATCCTGAAAGTTGTTTCTGCTGTGTACAGCGAAAAGCAGAAGTTCAAACAGCCGAGTTAAATAAAAAGCAAAAGCACAAACGGAGTTACGCTTCGCTTCGTGTTTGTGCTTGCTTGGTTAAAACTTTGCTTTTTTCAATAACAAAAGCAATAGCAGAGCACAAAAACAAAAATGTGCTTGCTTGAATTGCTTTGACTTCGTTCGTTGAAAAAAAGCACAGCAAGCAGTAAGCCCAAAATGTAAAACGCAATATCTGACGCAGCACAGTTCAGCAAATTTTCGTTGCTTTAGCTATTTTATAGTCAGCAGATCAAACCCTGAAGTTCAGTATACGCGCAGATATATCCTACGTTCGACAGTAAACGTCAAAGACGCTCGCACCAAGAAGTGATTTTCGCGACGATGTTGGAAGACAGCGGCGACGAATACATGCAATGAACCTCACCAGAGTTATCGCTATGCCCTAGAAGGACGCGCTAAAACGAAATTATCGTGCATAAAGTAAGATATGCACGTTGAAGCCTACATAACTGATCCATACTATTTTTACTGGGGATATTTTGACGCGTCTTTTTGAGAAAATAATAATAACAGTGTGAAATTGAAAGTGAATAACATTTTAAAAACAGAACAATATTGAAAATTTCAGCATGGAAGTTACCAAGTGCCCAAAATTAGACAATTTTTGTTATGTTTGTGGTCAAATAGTGCCAAAAAAAGATAATAAGGAGAGAAAAAATTATTTCAGTAATGAATTCAAAACAGCATACAAACATTATTTTGATGAACCTGATTCAAGTGGTCTAAATTATACGCCGAGCACTGTTTGCAAAAGTTGTTTTACAGATCTTATGTTATAGTTAAATAAAAAAGGAAAACATTTTCCTTTTGTGAAGCCAGTAATTTGGGTGAAAGATCCAACCGGACATGATGAAACCAGGTGTTACGCGTGCATTAATTTTCAGCTTGGATTGACCAAAACAAAATTAAAATCAAAAGAATATATTGCCGCTTATACTGCCACACTACCAGTGCCGCGCCTTTCTGGTATCGATCCACCTAAACCTCCGAGTCCGGATCGCGAAATTCAACGAACTGAAACTACTGTTTTCACCAATCCAACCGATGTGCATGATATTAATTGGCTACCCGATGATGAAGATGATGGACCACAGCCGCTAACACAACCGGAAATGGATTATATTGTGGCTAAGTTGAATTTATCTCAACAAAATTCACAAATGTTGACAGGATTTTTGAAGCGTAGAAAACTCACACAGCCAAATGTTAACTCCACAGCATATCGAAAACGCCAAGCTAAATTTCAAACGTTTTATACCGTTAACGATAAAAATACGTTCTCTTACTGCCATGATATTCCTGGTCTAGTGAATAAATTGGGAATGCAGTATGACGCTTGTAATGTTTGCCTTCGTCATCCAACCAAAAATTTTTTTTTTAGTTTTAAGATTTTCATTACTCGATTTGTTTAGAAATAAATTAAGAAATTTTTCGTTGATAAAAACAATTTCTTTTTATGAAATAAATTAAAGAAAACCTTTCTAGAAATTCTAAAAATAAATATTAAGTTTTTTTAGTGAGAAACCCCCTTAAAAGAACAAATATTCTTTCAGTATAGGCATAAACCATTCTGTTTATGTTGGCACTACATGCATTTTAGTACTTCTGAACCATTCCTTCAAATATAATAAAGGGAAAATGTCCGAATCTTAGCGATAACTTCCTTTTCCTTCGAGCTGCCGATTTGAGAAGACGTGTTATCATCAGATTTCTTCAAAAACAACTCACATAATTTGCAAAATAGAATTGAGTAAGTTTCTAGTAATCCATAAAATTTTATGTAATTTTACAAAGAACTTTCTTACCAATTGTGGTAATTTGATTGCTGCACGCAATATTTTTTAAAAAAATTCCCTTTTTCTCTTTGATTTTTTGTTCAAAATAGAATTGATTGCAAATAATCTGTAGCATTTGGAACAAAGTGCTAGGTGGCAGAAGGAAAAGAGAAATTTCAAGAGCATGGCTAAAAATTATTATATAAAATCCGATCGACGCGCTTAAATAATACAAAAGTATTATTCCTACACTGGAGGGCGAAGTTGCCACGGACACCCTATCAGACATCACCTATAGCATCCATCACCAATTTCTGCATGACCATAATCTCGTGATCATCTAGTGCGTCGATTACAGTGTCTACGGGTCATGGTGTATGCAGGAACAAAAACATATATACAAGTTATAAGTGGTGAAAACTGTGAAAAACAAAAAGAAGCTATAAAATAATATATAAAAAAAAGACTATGGAAAAGAAAGAGAAAACTGCTTAATTAGTGAAAATTAAAGAAAAAGGCTTAAAGTCAATAAAATTTAGTTAAGATAGAAAAGAAAATAAAATAATTAGTCAAAAAAATCAGTCTGAAAGAAGAACAAAAAAAAAAAATTATACTAGAAAACGCGCGAAAATATATAAGACATAAATCTAAAAGAAAACAAATGGAAAAAATGAACTGTTAGAAAGATTAGTATATATATAAAAAAAAACAAGTTAGAAATTAGAGCGCATAGGAAAAGGGTGATTTAAAAAATTACAACAGGTTAAAAAATGTATATTTTAAAAATTAATTTATAAAAAAAAAAAAGTGTTTAAAATACTTGCCAGCAATATTTAATGCAATTTAAAATTCAGTTTAAAGTTCTTAATATCCTTTGAGTAAAGATATTTTCACCCCCAAAGTGTGATATCTTGCACAAAAATATCTTTAACCCATACATACATATAAACGCTCAAATTTAGCACCCCTGAAATCGAAATCAACAGCACAACACAAATGAAGGCCTTCATCGGTGGAGTTAGCTGCATGTGAAACAGTGAGTAAAAATGAAATTCTTTAGTCTCTGCCTGAAAGGTAAAATAAAGTAAATTCTGGCAACTATTTCCTTAATTTAAATATATAGAGTACTACCTTTATAGTACCTTAAAAATAGAATTATAGTTAAAAACAGAAAAAAACAAAAATAAATAAAAAAATAATGTAAATACATTGGCAAATTCAAAATGCAATTCATGAAATAAAACTCTACATAAGAGTTTGCAATTCGCAACAGTGAGTGCGGTTTCACTCACGAGTTGTGTAGACTTCTGCACAACGCAAATATAAGCTCACAAAGGTGAGAGCAACATAAAGATCGCTCATATTCTTTATAGTTTCTCTATTAATTCAGCTGCAGCTAAGCCTGTCTTGCTCGAATGTATTTCTGTTTTTTTTCTTATTTTTGTTTTGATCTGTCCACTCTATTTCTATTTGATGTTCAAATATTGTTTTTTACTGCTTGCACATAAAAAATGGTTTTTTCGTATTTTTCTACAATAAGACATACTAAATTTATTAAGCGCTTTAATTAAGGGAGGAATATAAAATAGTATACCTGCTATACAGGGTTTTCGAATTTTAATAGGAAAATATATATTTAGAAAAACATTATTTTCATATATAAATCCATGGGGTTTCGTTGAGGACAAGTTTTATTTTAGTTAATACTCTTGTGAATATGATTTTTCACAACAATATTTAAGTTCATGACGGTATTGTTTAACGGCTCAGGCCTTGATTAAACCTGTAATGTATAAATTTATGATATTAATTAAAATTTCTTACAAATGAATAAATAAGCTTGAATAATGGAGTAAATTTCGAATTTTCCTTGGGTAATGGGGTAGATTGAATAAATTTATGTGTTTAGGGATTTTTAGGAAGTTTTTTCCTCCTTAGAATCATGGAAGGGAGGGTATAGACACAATTATCGCGTCACCATCTATGCGATACTCTGACATTTGTTAGATACCTTTGCTTGTTTTTATTTAGTTTATTTATTGCTGATCATATCGGGTTTCGGCTTTTGGTTTGATTGAATATGATCTTTTTTGGCCACTTTTAGTTCTTTAGTTTCTGGTTTTGTTTATTTTCTTAAGGACGACTCAGGGACTCTATAAAAAAGTTGTAGTGGGTTCTGGTAGAAATTGGTTGCCACGAATCTCCCCAGCCGACTGCTTTGCTAGCTCAATTAAAGGGTCCCGCCCGGCTCCTGATTTCCCAGTGAAATAAATTGGCACTGAGTGCTCTAAGCCCCTACCATTACAATAATTGGCGCCCAACGTGGGGCAGACAAGATTTTTGGATCTTCGAGCTTCCATAGGAAGTGAGATTATGTGAAAGTTTTGTTCCCCAAAACCGATATCAATTGCCTCATTTTGACGCAACTGTTTAAATTTTTTACTAGTTTGTTAGAGTTACATTTTTTTTTGTCTAGTTTGGGAATGCTGTTGGCATTGGTGAGTGGTGTAAAATAAATAGCTGATCTTCGTAGGAAATTCGAGTTTTAGGCTATAGAGACCTGAAATTTTCGACCACTGGCTCTCAGTTATTACTTTTTATATTTTGTAGAAGCAATACTGATAGTGTTTATTCAAACTTGCTCGTTTTGAGTTATTGCATGGACAAAGTTTAAAGGAGATCTGCGTTAGTTCTTGATATTGGAACTACAAGCAAATGCTCAAATCTTTTTGATTATCGGTAGCTTTTGTTTGTCCGATCATGAATTTTTACCTATTATGAACGAAAATATAAAGCAGTATAGGCTTATCTATCATTTAACCAAAACTTTAGTTTCCATAACCTTATTTTTTCTCCTGTATCTTATGAATGTCAGTTAATGAAACGAACAATATTTTTTTAAATTTTATTCAAACTTACCCAAAAACATTACCAACAACAAGGAAAAATTACCATATAAATACATAACATTTAACAAAAAATCTTCTAACCAAACAAATTTTTGGGGAAATTTTTAATTTTTTTTAATTGCGCTTTAATCGGAAGAAAATTTAATTTATTTATAAATATGGCAGTGAGGCATAGTAGTGAGGATATTCCAGCAGCACTTTCAGCTGTTACGTCTGGATCCACATGCACTATTTGTTTACTGGAAATGCCAGATGGAAAAGATTGTTGTATTACATTATGCAATCATGTTTTTCATAAAATATGTATTGAACATTGGTTGACGGATGCAAGCGAATGTCCAAATTGTCGTCGGCGTTGTCAGACTGTAGATTTAGTACCAATTAATCTTGAAGTTACTAATGAAACTAGGCAAAATGCAAGTTCTTTTGGAAATTTAAGCCACCGCAGTAACCGAGGTAGTGGTCGAAGTCGAGGTGCTGTTAGAAGACATTACAACACTCGTTATGCAAATCGTAGATTATTCGAAGAGTCTTCACATGTTTTGTTACCTAATCAAAATAATGAGCAGGTAACAAGAAATAATCAAACTGATACCCATCATAGTCGAGAAAGTCTTTTACCTATTAATTTGGATAATTTTGTACCAAGTTCTGGTAATCCTGCTAATCGTAGCAGCGCTGAAAATCAAGGTGAACGTAATCAAAGGCCTAATAGTTTTAATGGAAATAATGTTCAAAATCCAGTTGATTATAATTTAATTTCTCAGATGATCAGTGATAGCGTTCAACGTATGTTTGCAAATTTAAATATTAATAACAACCCGATAGGAAATGCTAACAGAAATTCAATTGTTAACAATGAACCACGAAATAATCCAAGCGTAAATTTAGCGAATCAAAATTTAAATCGTAACTTTTCAATAAGTCCCGAAAAAGTCACAAATATTATTCAGAACTGGAATGTAAAGTTTGATGGTTCTTCAAATGGACTTAGTGTTGAGGAATTCATCTATCGTATACATTCGCTCACCACTGAAACTTTAAATGGGGATGTTAATTCGATTTGTAAAAATCTTCCGATTGTATTAACGGGTAAAGCTAACAGATTTTATTGGCGATATCATAAATCGGTAGGTGAAAATGGTATTGAATGGGGTGAGTTTTGCGATTCGTTAAGGCATGAGTTTAAAGATTATAGGTCCAGCTTTGATGTTCGTGAAGATATAAGAAATAGAAAGCAAAAGCCTTCAGAAAATTTTGAGACATTTTACGAAGCTATTACGTCCATGACGGATAGACTTCATACTCCTATTGAGGAAAACGAGTTAATCGAAATAATTACTCGTAATTTGCGTCCAGACGTACGTCATGAGTTGTTGTATGTTCCAATACATTCAATTACACAACTTCGAAAATTGTGTCAAATGCGAGAAAATCTCCTTTCGGATGAAGCATTTCGCCGCAATAATACAACACGAAATTTTCAAACTAATGTTCCCTTTAGGCGTAATATTTCAGAAATTCAAGAAATTTCCCACGAATTAGAACACTCAGATTTAGATTCAACAGATTTTACCGTAGAAGCAGTTCGTATTGCCAAATGCTGGAACTGTGAGGGAGATGGACATCATTGGCAGGATTGTCTTGAAGAACGGAAAATATTCTGTTATGGCTGTGGTCTCTCAGGCATTTATAAGCCGCAGTGTACAACTTGTTCTCGTAGAAAATTGGAAAACTCCCAGAGGGTTGCTTTCGGCAACAACCGATCGCAACCGAATTCCTAAAGTTACCAAATCCAAATAATTTGGCTGAGTTACCAACTAGCTCAGAGCAAATTATTGCAAAATCTAACTCTCAAAATGAAGAGTCAAGTCAGTTTCATCACATTTTAAAACGAAGTAAAATTCTAGATGAAAATAAAATCATTTATCCTTTAGTACCTTACCATTTAAGATTGAGAAAATACAATGAAATCAAAAAAGAAATTTTTAAAAACTATCCTGAATTTCTCAATAACGATAAGTTTCACGGCAAAAGATCCACACTGAGATTGCGTAGATTTTGGCAGGCCCTTAGGAAAACTCGAAAAATGTTAGTTTCTTCGGTTGTTTGCAATAACCAAGACTCTCGTTGTTACGCTGAAGTAAAATTTCTTGATTTTACTGAACTTGGATTGTTAGACACCGGAGCAAATATTAGTTGTGTCGGTTCCTCTTTAGCAAAAGAAAATTTTTAAAAGTGGCCTAATTTTCGAAAAATTCAATCCTCAGTTAAAACAGCTGATGGTAACTTACATCCCGTTTTAGGTTCTATAGATGTAGATATTAAATATAAAAATGAAATTCAAACCTTAAAACTTTACATTACTCCTTCATTATCTCAAAGGTTAATTCTAGGAATAGATTTTTGGAAGATTTTTGATCTGGCACCAGGTGTTATATCATCATTGTCCAATAATATAGAAAATTTACATACTTCGGCAAATTCTGATTTTTCTGAAAATTTTTATCCTTTAACCCCAATGCAAAAACAACAGTTAAGTGTAGTCAAAGCTTTGTTTCCTAGTTACGAAATTCAAGGTCTCGGACACACTAAGCTAATCGAGCACGATATAGATGTAGGTGAGGCAAAACCCGTTAAGCAGCGATATTATCCTGTGTCACCGGCTAATGTTTAAAGAAGTAGATCGCATGTTGAGCCTAGGCGTTATCGAACCTTCTAGTAGCGCGTGGAGTTCGCCAATGCGGCTTGTTGTAAAACCTGGCAAGGTGCGTCTATGTTTAGATGCCAGAAAATTGAACGACGTTACCAAAAAGGATGCCTATCCTTTACAAAGTATTGAGGGTATCTTCGCACGACTTCCTAAGGCTAACTTAATCTCAAAAATTGATTTAAAGGACGCATACTGGCAAATTGGCTTATCCGAAAAATCCAAACCTCTTACGGCTTTTACTGTGCCAGGCAGGCCCCTATATCAATTTAAGGTTATGCCATTCGGGCTCTGCAATGCACCCCAAACTATGTGCCGCCTTATGGACGAGCTTATCCCTGCAGATTTGAAACACTGCGTGTTTGGTTACCTAGACGACTTATGCATTGTATCCGATAACTTTCCTACACATCTGTCTATTTTAGTGCGTATTGCTGACCAATTTAAAAAAGCCAACTTAACGTTGAATATAAACAAAAGTAAATTTTGTGTGACCAAAGTTAATTACTTAGGTTATGTGATAGGTGAAGGAGGTATTTCTGTAGACCCCGAAAAAATAAATTCTATACTGTCTTGGCCCGTACCAAAAAATTTGAAAGAAGTCCGAGGATTTCTTGGTCTTGCTGGATGGTATAGACGCTTTATAGAAAATTTTTCTGACGTCACCTTTAGCATTACCGAGGTTTTATCCACTAAAAAGAAATTTCTTTGGACAGAAGATGCACAAAGAGCTTTCGAAAAACTTAAATCTTTGTTAACTTCTGCTCCAGTATTGTCCAATCCTGATTTTTCTAAAAAGTTTTTTATTCATTGCGATGCGAGTGATTACGGAATAGGTGCTGTTTTAGTCCAGTTGTCAAATGAAGGGGCAGAAAAGCCAATCGCCTTTATGTCGAAAAACTTTCTGCAGCCCAAAGGAACTACAGCGTTACGGAACGCGAATGCCTTGCTGCGTTAGAAGCAATCGAAAGATTTCGCTGTTATATAGAGATGCAAGAGTTTGAAATTATAACAGACCATTCTAGCTTAGTATGGCTCATGCGTCAGCCAAATCTGAGTGGTAGACTTGCTCGCTGGGCACTAAAACTTCAAGCGTATAAATTCACTATTAGCCATAGAAAGGGCAAAGAGAATGTTGTACCCGATGCTTTGTCGCGTATTCCAATCGATCAAGTCGAGGCGATACAAGAGATTGGGCCAGAAGTAAATTTGGATTCAGAACATTTCTTTGACCCTGACTATGAACTGTTGAAAACTAAAATCACTCGAGATCCAAGTAAATTGCCAGATTTGAAGGTAGTAGAAAAATTTGTATATTTTCGAAAAGAGCACGCAACAGGTGATGCTGAACAAGAAGCTTTATCATGGAAACTTTGGATTCCGGAAAAACTTAGACCAGAAGTTCTTGCACGCTCACATGACAGTGTAATTGCTGCTCATGGTGGTATCCACAAAACCGTAAATTTACTTCGTAGAAATTTTTATTGGCCAGGCATGGTTAAAGATGTAAGGGATTATGTTTCGAATTGTGAGGTATGTAAATGTACAAAAGCCCCCAATAAAATTTTAAGACCCCCAATGGGAAATCAAGCAGAGTCTTGTCGTCCTTTTCAAAGGTTGTACATAGATCTGTTAGGACCTTATCCGAGAAGCAAACAAGGATTTATAGGGCTATTAATAGTAGTAGATCACCTGTCGAAATTTCATTGGCTTTGCCCCATGAAAAAATTTACAGCTGTTGCCATAGAAGAGTTTTTGCTAAAAAATATATTTCACTGTTATGGGGTTCCTGAGTGTATTGTAAGCGACAATGGCTCACAATTTAAAGCTAAAGAGTTAAACACGCTTTTTAATAAATTAGGTATTCAACACACTTATACAGCTCTGTATTCGCCCCAGGCCAACGCGTCTGAACGCGTAAATAGATCAATTATTGCTGCAATAAGAGCGTACCTAAAAAGTGATCAAACTCGATGGGATGCAAATCTAAGCAGTATAAGTTGTGCCTTGAGAAATTCGATACACCAGTCAATAAGTTATTCGCCGTATCATGCCCTCTATGGACTTGATATGGTTACACACGGTTCGACTTACAAATTGCTAAGACAATTAAAAGCTTTAGAAGAGTCAGAATGTTTTTTGAGTCGTGATGATCAATTAGCATTACTACGAGAAGATCTGCAGAAACACATTAAAAAAGCATACGACACAAATGTCACTCAATACAACTTGAGGTCTCGGCCTGTAAGTTTTGAAATCGGCCAAAAAGTATTTCGGAAAAGTTTTGCACAAAGTAATATGGAAAAACGATTTAATGCAAAATTGAGCAATGTGTATATTCCATCCATTGTTCGTGAAAAAGTCGGAAATTGTTACTATATTCTTGAAGATTTAGAGGGTAATGTAGTAGGAAAATACCATGCACAGCATATTATTTCATAAAATTTTTATTGTACTTCCATCTAATTGCCAGCTTAGAAATCTTTCAATTATCTGGTTTTGTAATGTTTGCCTTCGTCATCCAACCAAAAATTTTTTTTTTAGTTTTAAGATTTTCATTACTCGATCTGTTTAGAAATAAATTAAGAAATTTTTCGTTGATAAAAACAATTTCTTTTTATCAAATAAATTAAAGAAAACCTTTCTAGAAATTCTAAAAATAAATATTAAGTTTTTTTAGTGAGAAACCCCCTTAAAAGAACAAATATTCTTTCAGTATAGGCATAAACCATTCTGTTTATGTTGGCACTACATGCATTTTAGTACTTCTGAACCATTCCTTCAAATATAATAAAGGGAAAATGTCCGAATCTTAGCGATAACTTCCTTTTCCTTCGAGCTGCCGATTTGAGAAGACGTGTTATCATCAGATTTCTTCAAAAACAACTCACATAATTTGCAAAATAGAATTGAGTAAGTTTCTAGTAATCCATAAAATTTTATGTAATTTTACAAAGAACTTTCTTACCAATTGTGGTAATTTGATTGCTGCACGCAATATTTTTTAAAAAAATTCCCTTTTTCTCTTTGATTTTTTGTTCAAAATAGAATTGATTGCAAATAATCTGTAGCATTTGGAACAAAGTGCTAGGTGGCAGAAGGAAAAGAGAAATTTCAAGAGCATGGCTAAAAATTATTATATAAAATCCGATCGACGCGCTTAAATAATACAAAAGTATTATTCCTACACTGGAGGGCGAAGTTGCCACGGACACCCTATCAGACATCACCTATAGCATCCATCACCAATTTCTGCATGACCATAATCTCCGCAAATTGTGCGAAATTTGTTAATTTTGGTAATTTCTGTACGTCTGGTTACAACACAAGAAAACCAAAAGAGTCAGTCGTGATCATCTAGTGCGTCGATTACAGTGTCTACGGGTCATGGTGTATGCAGGAACAAAAACATATATACAAGTTATAAGTGGTGAAAACTGTGAAAAACAAAAAGAAGCTATAAAATAATATATAAAAAAAAGACTATGGAAAAGAAAGAGAAAACTGCTTAATTAGTGAAAATTAAAGAAAAAGGCTTAAAGTCAATAAAATTTAGTTAAGATAGAAAAGAAAATAAAATAATTAGTCAAAAAAATCAGTCTGAAAGAAGAACAAAAAAAAAAAATTATACTAGAAAACGCGCGAAAATATATAAGACATAAATCTAAAAGAAAACAAATGGAAAAAATGAACTGTTAGAAAGATTAGTATATATATAAAAAAAAACAAGTTAGAAATTAGAGCGCATAGGAAAAGGGTGATTTAAAAAATTACAACAGGTTAAAAAATGTATATTTTAAAAATTAATTTATAAAAAAAAAAAAGTGTTTAAAATACTTGCCAGCAATATTTAATGCAATTTAAAATTCAGTTTAAAGTTCTTAATATCCTTTGAGTAAAGATATTTTCACCCCCAAAGTGTGATATCTTGCACAAAAATATCTTTAACCCATACATACATATAAACGCTCAAATTTAGCACCCCTGAAATCGAAATCAACAGCACAACACAAATGAAGGCCTTCATCGGTGGAGTTAGCTGCATGTGAAACAGTGAGTAAAAATGAAATTCTTTAGTCTCTGCCTGAAAGGTAAAATAAAGTAAATTCTGGCAACTATTTCCTTAATTTAAATATATAGAGTACTACCTTTATAGTACCTTAAAAATAGAATTATAGTTAAAAACAGAAAAAAACAAAAATAAATAAAAAAATAATGTAAATACATTGGCAAATTCAAAATGCAATTCATGAAATAAAACTCTACATAAGAGTTTGCAATTCGCAACAGTGAGTGCGGTTTCACTCACGAGTTGTGTAGACTTCTGCACAACGCAAATATAAGCTCACAAAGGTGAGAGCAACATAAAGATCGCTCATATTCTTTATAGTTTCTCTATTAATTCAGCTGCAGCTAAGCCTGTCTTGCTCGAATGTATTTCTGTTTTTTTTCTTATTTTTGTTTTGATCTGTCCACTCTATTTCTATTTGATGTTCAAATATTGTTTTTTACTGCTTGCACATAAAAAATGGTTTTTTCGTATTTTTCTACAATAAGACATACTAAATTTATTAAGCGCTTTAATTAAGGGAGGAATATAAAATAGTATACCTGCTATACAGGGTTTTCGAATTTTAATAGGAAAATATATATTTAGAAAAACATTATTTTCATATATAAATCCATGGGGTTTCGTTGAGGACAAGTTTTATTTTAGTTAATACTCTTGTGAATATGATTTTTCACAATAATATTTAAGTTCATGACGGTATTGTTTAACGGCTCAGGCCTTGATTAAACCTGTAATGTATAAATTTATGATATTAATTAAAATTTCTTACAAATGAATAAATAAGCTTGAATAATGGAGTAAATTTCGAATTTTCCTTGGGTAATGGGGTAGATTGAATAAATTTATGTGTTTAGGGATTTTTAGGAAGTTTTTTCCTCCTTAGAATCATGGAAGGGAGGGTATAGACACAATTATCGCGTCACCATCTATGCGATACTCTGACATTTGTTAGATACCTTTGCTTGTTTTTATTTAGTTTATTTATTGCTGATCATATCGGGTTTCGGCTTTTGGTTTGATTGAATATGATCTTTTTTGGCCACTTTTAGTTCTTTAGTTTCTGGGTTTGTTTATTTTCTTAAGGACGACTCAGGGACTCTATAAAAAAGTTGTAGTGGGTTCTGGTAGAAATTGGTTGCCACGAATCTCCCCAGCCGACTGCTTTGCTAGCTCAATTAAAGGGTCCCGCCCGGCTCCTGATTTCCCAGTGAAATAAATTGGCACTGAGTGCTCTAAGCCCCTACCATTACACGCTAATGAGTGGCGATTATTTATTGATGGCTCAACTTCAAGTTTGAAGGCTGTGTTGTTACACGTAACAAACCAAAAACCATCCATTCCAATAGGATTTGGCATAAATATGAAGGAAACGTATGAAACATTGCGCGAAATATTGGTGAAAATCAAATATGAAGAACAGAAATGGAAGATTTGTTGTGACTTAAAGATCATAAACATATTACAAGGTTTCATTGAAAAGGGTGGTTTTCCAACATACTTTTGCTTCCTTTGCGATTGGAATTCACGATACAAAGGTGGCCAATATCAAAAAAGAGATTGGATACTAAGAACCCAAGATAATCAAGCCGGATTAAGATTATTCAATATTATAATACTGGTCGTCACCAACATATTACTGCCACCGCTCCATACAAAATTGGGTATCGCTGGGAAATTGATCGAAGTGATAGTTAAGGATGTTCCTGGCGCATTCGAATGTTTGAAAACCATCTTTCCAAAACCCAGCAATGAAAAAATTAGAGCTGGTACGTATTTGTTATCATATATTTTTATGTTTATCTGCAGTGATCAACACTTCGCTCGATTCATATTTCTAATAAATTTTGTGTTTTTTTTTTTAATTTAAGGAAGGTGTAATGCAGGGACCGGATATAAGAAAATTAATGAACAGCGAAGAATTTACAAACGCGCTGAGTGGTGGTTACCGGCATGCCTGGTTTGCATTGAAAGCAGTGATCGAGGGTGTTTTAGGAAAAACACGCGTTCCGGAAGACGAGATAAAGAAGAGTTCGTGATTTGCTCAGTTCCTACGAAAATATCAATGTATCAATGACGTTGAATATACATTTTTTACATTATCACCTTGATAACTTTTTGCGCAAATTGCCCCAAGAATCAGACGAACAAGGTAAACGCTTCCACCAAGTTACCATGCCATTCGAAAAGCGATTCAAGGGAAAAAATTGGATGCATTGCTTGCCGAAATACGTTGGTAGACAAGCAAAATAAGTGAATATGAAGCTGAAGACGCCGCCGAAGAACACACAGATATAGATATGGCAACGATGTCTTCTGATTCAGATGATGATTTCGAACCTTCCACGAAAAAAATGCGAATTTCAGAACCACAACCGACAACTTCAACTGATTTCTAAGATTAATATATTTTTATCTCTTTTTCATATTACTTTTTAGTTCTTTTCATAATGTTTTTACCTCTTTTTCATGCAAAAATGAATTGAAAAATATTCTTTTGTTTTGAAATAAAGCGAAAAAGAAAAAAAAAAACAGCTTATTTGTGGTTCGATGTCGAGTTATTTATCAAGAAAGTTGAAAAATACTTAGAAAATGGTAAAAAAATGGTAATTTTTGCGATTTTAGGGCACTAGATGAATTTTTTCCGGTTAAGTTTGTTCGGCATTTTTTTTTTCAGAATCTGGCAGAATTACTTGTTTCGGCGAGTACTTTCGACGCCTTATAACGGAATTTAGTTCACTTTTCATATGTCACACTGTGTAATGATAAATGATACCATTTCTCGTATCATGAAAGCTATCAGCATTCAAAATTATTCAAAAAAAAAAAAATATTGTTCCAATTTATGTTATTGAAAGTTCAACAACAAAAAAATTCCCATAATCGAACAGCCACACGAAAGTTTTAAAAAAAAAAATCATAAGTTGAGCGCTACACTGCTACTAAATTCAGAATCAAATCTAAATACTAGGTCTAATGCAGCATTCCAACTTTTTCCGTCTTTTAAAATGAAATCTGTATGCAGAATGGTTAAAAAAAATGCTAAAATCGTTAATCTTTGGTTTGTTTGTTTTTTATCGTTAATCTTTCAATCAGCATTGGTTATCTATGTAACGCGACCAACACAATGGGGGTTATCGTGAATCAAGATTCCCGGGGAATTTTCTTAAACTGCAAAAGAGAATGCACGGCAGACTAAGAAAATTCCCCGGGAAATTTTTTTTGTCTCCGATTTCGCTCAAATTTTTCAATATAGTAGTCCTGATATACAAAAACAATATTTCGGGAGGATTTGGTCCTAGTATCATTTATTGTTAAAATACAGGGTGTTGAAGTTGGCGTTTTTAGTGATTTTCATGAAAAGGTGTTTTTTCAAAAATTTAGAGCTTACACCAAAGTTTGTAAAGTAACTTGTCCCATTCATTTTTAAATGTTCTTTTTATAAAAAAATATTACATGGTGAAAAAAATTTTTTTTCACCGAAATATTTTAAGCTTAAAAATACTTTTGAATTTTTTTTTTAAAAAACCTCCCTTAAATTTTTTTTAAAAGTACTTCAAATTAAAGCATAATTTAAAAGCTTTAAAATGATGTGTGACTCTTTTTTCGTAAGATGCCTTCCTCTTGAGTAAACAAAGAGTTTTGCCTGCTGTGGGCGTTTAAAAGCCAAAAACTCTCATCCAACGACCGAATACCATCTTGAGTCACACATCATTTTAAAGCTTTTAAATTATGCTTTAATTTGAAGTCCTTTTAAAAAAAATTTAAGGGGGGTTTTTTTAAAAAAAAATTCAAAAGTATTTTTAAGTTTAAAATATTTTGGTGAAAAAAAATGTTTTTCACCATGTAATATTTTTTTATAAAAAGAACATTTAAAAATGAATGGGACAAGTTACTTTACAAACTTTGGTGTAAGCTCTAAATTTTTGAAAAAACACCTTTTCATGAAAATCACTAAAAACGCCAACTTCAACACCCTGTATTTTAACAATAAATGATACTAGGACCACATCCTCCCGGAATATTGTTTTTGTATATCAGGACTACTATATTGCCAAATTTGAGCGAAATCGGAGACAAAAAAAATTTTCAGCTGGTACACTTGACGTGTTTTGCTTCATATATATATGCGTAACTTTTTTTACTTTTTTTTTTTTGACGTGCACCCTTCCAATTTTTGATTCTTATATACAAAGTGACCTCTCCACCAAGTTTGGTGAATGTGCCTCAAAAACTGTAGAATTCCACAATTTTTGAGAATTCCTCAAATAGCAATCAAGTGACTCGATGGTCTGTCACTTGGAGTGCTATTTTTAAATTTTTTTTTAGTAGACAAAGTAATTACATTATTTTGTTTACTAATTCTGAAAGGATATTTAATTTGTTGATGCTCTATTTCCCTTGCGACGGGAAATACAGCTGAGCTGTTTACCTGGAGATAAACCAAAAGAAACGACATTGTTTAAAAGGGTTAGAGATACTCACCTCTGGTTCTGCTTTGCTACGCTGCTGCTCACACTTATCTTTGGTGCTGCTCGCACTGGTTACGGCGTTGCTTGTTCGAAGTCTTCGCACACCTAACTCCGACTAGACTTAACACTTGATAAAACAAACTCTCGAGCAAATAAAAACACTTGTCGTCTGTTTAAACTCTGATCACTAACTTACTTCTTTATTTTCAAATTACTTACCAGCTAGAGGTTTACAGATGCCTCTAGCTACATACATGTATGGTTACAACTTAGATTATCTGTTTTCATACTATTTCGCAGTATTGCGAAATATATCTTACTTGACTTTATTGATGTGCCCAATAAAGACACATATCTATGATATAGGGGTCAGATTGCTTCCGCGTTGAACCCGCTGTTCTTTAATTCTTTTGCTTACCGTTCTTTACTAGCAGCCCCTAAAGGTATGCTAGCTTTTAAAACTTTGGCAGTACTAAAATTATAGCGAGTATAGCCTTAGTACTGATTTGAGTTTGAATAATATGATATCCCTAACGGTATACAATTGTTTTTTAGAACAGCGTGTGATCAACACACAACATCCCTCCCCCCTTATGGAAGAAAAAGTTGTTGTTATGAAGTAACAACGACTTTTTCCTTCTAGATGTAGTTTTAACTTTTTACTTCCTATTTACTTTTCTAACTTAATCGGCTACCTATAACTGACGCCTTTGGATCATGGCTCGCTGCTGCTATCTGCTGTTGCCGCGTGATTCTCGTACTATGAGTCTGCTTTAGGTGCTTCAAACCCCTGAGTTTCTTCGATGTGATGTACCATTTTCTTGTTGCATGCTTTCTGGATACTCGATTGAACGCTGTACCGTCCTTTGGTAGTTCTTATTAGGCGGTATTTCAAGCAGAACATTTGTTGGTGCCCGAACTTTAAGTTTTTTAATACGTTGGACTTGCAATTTTCGACAAGTCAACGCGTCTGCTTCTAAACTGGAACATTGCTTTTTAATGCGTTGGACTTGCAATTTTCGACAAGTCAACGCGTCTGCTTCCGGACTGGAACATTGTTTTTTAATGCGTTGGACTTGCAATTTTCGACAAGTCAACGCGTCTGCTTCCGGACTGGAACATTGTTTTTTAATGCGTTGGACTTGCAATTTTCGACAAGTCAACGCGTCTGCTTCCGGACTGGAACATCGTTTTTTAATGCGTTGGACTTGCAATTTTCGACAAGTCAACGCGTCTGCTTCCGGACTGGAACATTGTTTTTTAATTCGTTTGACTTGCAATTTTCGACAAGTCAACGCGTCTGGACTGGGACATAAGGTTCGTGCTTGAGCTTGTTTATGGTATCAGGACGATGCATTCGTCTGCTCTCGAATGTGATTTTGGTTGAGCTGGACCTTAAGTTTTAACACGATTCGACTTGCAATTGGTGACAAGTCTACGCTTCAGCTTGTAACTGGACCATCTACAGATGGTAATGCCGGTCATTTTAGACGTTTGACGCGGCCACGTGACAGGATAACATAGGAGTGGCACAACCCCGGCCCCTCCCTTCCAACAAGATTGGATGTCATCTATGGATGACAGACAACTGATGATATTGAGTGTTGTTGTCTGTCCGAACATTAACGCATGCAACCATGGATCATCGTCACTCTAGGCTTTTTAACATCAACTTTCTTGGCTGTCCCTCTTTAGATTTCTCTCTCTGGTATCTCTGCTGCTATTGTCGTAACGCCGTACCATGATCCCTTGCAGATTCTATCTATTATGCTATGTATTTCTTTTTACTTTATCAATTTCCCTACATTTTCATAGCTAGCCTTAAATTCGTTGTATTCTTTTTAAATAGTTTAACTCATTTTACTCTTAATTTCTTATCTATCCCTATCGTTAACTATTTTCCTTATCCATATTCATGTTCTATCAACTAAATACAAATACTTTTCAATTTATACATTATTGACATTCACAAGACATACTGAGAAATTTTTATTCTACATTAACATACATTTTATTAATAAATTGACCGTTTGCCCTTCTGATTTAATAATTCTTAATTTACGTTACTTTAAAAATTAAATTTTTACGTATGTATATTCTTGCTACAATTCCTTAACAAATTTTCCAAAAATCATAACATTTAACTTGTTAATTCTTGTTTACTTCTTCAAATTTTTAAAAATTCACATTTGTTTTTCATTTTCCAATTAGGATTTCTTTTTTTTTTTTTTTACTTTACTTTATTTGGGATTTAATCCCCTGTTTATGTAAATCATTCTCACATTTCTTGTACGAATATATATTTTTTTTTTTTTTTTTTTTTAAACATGACTAATTAAAGTTATTCTCTTTAAATTTCGCTCTATTAAATTTTATTTTGTTTGGGATTCATTTCCCTATATCTTATTATTATGTCTTAGTTTTTTACTTATGAAAAACCTAATGTATACCTATGTAATTCTATGCAAGTTTTGCAACCTTTATTATATTTATATGCATTCAGCACTGTTCATGCATATAAATATGATTCATATGACGGCATTGCATTCCGTTTAGTTAAAAACTTTAATTAAAGTTCTTTCCAGTTTACATTTTTAATTAAAATTTGCTTTTGATTTTAATCCCGTAATTATTCTATTGTTAAAATTGAGTTATTACTTTTAGTGTAGCTTGTACTTTCTTTATTTAATTAATTGGTATTTCGGACCATTTAAAATTCTAGGAATAAATATTTTAGATATCAAAAAAAAAAATTTACATTTCCTTCATAACTGCTGATTTTGGTTTTCAATATTATCCCAACAGTTTTTATGACATTATTCGTCGTCTATATATGTATTGAACTTTCCATTGAGGTGTTTCACCTATTTCAATTTCTTAAACCGATTTTTGATTGCTGATATATGTGGATGCACATACATGCATCCAAATATATTTCGTTGCATAGCTACGATTATATTTACAAAAATCTGCAACATCAGCAATTAACTATGGCCTTGCAATTCAATTCCCAAACTGAAAAATTGTGTTATGACAATGGCGTATCGTTTTTCATAACAGAATTTTTGTTTACTTTAATAAGTATTTTGTTTTGACTTTAACAAAAACAAAATCTTTATTTATTTTTTTTTTTTTTTTCTGTAACTTTTTACTACTTTCCTTTTAACTTTTTACTCTATATTTCCAATCTTATAATTTCTTATATCATTTAATATAATCTACTCAATTCTAATTGTTCTAATACTAATGTCTTTGACATTCTTTCTCAGATCTTGTACTATTCAATAGTTTATTCAACCAACTTTTATATCTTATCAATTTAGTTCGCCCTAAGATTTGTCGTTATCATAAAAATCATTCCAAATTTCTTTAAATTTTATAATTCCCTATTTTTACATACGTTTTTGCAACTAGCTCGTTGCTGTTGCTTATGTTATTTTGCCTTTTTATTTTATTCTTCTGAATAATTGCATTTGTTATTAATATATTTTATTTTTTTCCATATTTCATTTTGTCTACTTATGTATTTCATACAAAACCAAAATTTCTCTACCATTGCGTCGTTCCCCCTTTGTTTACCTTGTTTGTACAACGACAATGCAATCCAATTACTTAAATGCAACCCATGCATTAAACGCTACTCCGTTTATTTTTGTTTAATTTTAGCTTTTTCTCTGTTTCTTTCCGATTTTTGTGCACGTAAATTCATACACAACTCATATTACGAAATTTATTTTTAAACAATTAAAATAACCTGCAATATTCATGTCAATTACCCCGATGGCACTTGGGCCTCCCATTACCATTTTAAAAATTGTTTGAATTTGTCAATTCGATTTTGCTGATAACTTTTCCGCTACTATGTATTTAATCCTTCCATCATTCAGAGTTAGGTGTACTGCGTTGATTAGTAATGATTAGTAATTCTATTAACAATAGGCAACAAGGGTTAGTGGTTAGTACGTTAGTTATTAGTTACTCATATATTTACAATACGCAGTACCCTAATGCCCTGTGATATAATTCATAAGTGACGTATCAACTTATCGAGAAACTTTACAAATCACTTTAAGTGTTTTTTGCTTTTGCATTCGAGACAATTTTCGCTGCGATTGCATTCTCTATGAAGGTATTCCCCAGCGGTAGTTGACTATGAAATTTCAACGTTGCCGGCACTTCAGCCGCTATTAAATGTTTACGAAATTGGAAACTTTTGTTTGCATTTAGTACCTATTTATTTTCGTTAATTTATTAAAACTAAAAAAAAAAATTAGCAATGCACATTGGTGGCGCTAAAATCTTGCGTTACGGAAAAAAAAAACTATGCATATTATAGATTCGTTTTCACTTAAATATTTTGTTCAGTGACTATCATAATTTTCTTTTGACATTTAAATGAAACACTACATGTTTTGCACGTGTGTGATTGCAGGCTTAACAAATTTAGTAGATTGTTAGAGGCACTACAGACCCTGTGAATTCGGATCACCTGCTACTATTTCTGGTGGTCTCCCCAACGAACACATGTAAATATTTCCTATATTTAAACCCACTTGCACATCTGACAGTTCAGACCCTTTATTCATCTGATAATCCTTGCAACTTCTGATATAATTTTTAATATCCTTTTGCATACCTTGCCACCTATACCGCTTCCTTATTTGCAGCATCATTTTCATCGTCCCTTGGTTACGTCCCAATGGAATCGAATGAAACTCTTTCAAAATTCCATTTATTTTCTTTGGATCACTCACAAAAACTGTGGTATCCTTTTTTTCTATAATTACTTCTCGTTCATTCAAGTTGCCATTACCATAAGTTTTATTTTCTGGCTTCAATGCGAACGTAATTATTTTCTTTTTATTTTCATCAAAAAATGTCAACTCCTTGCGGACATCATCTATGATTGTGCGATTCCATAAATTGTCCCTACCCAATACTCCATCAGCAGGCACTCCATGATCTAGTGGTACCACATGCAGTGGTAAACTTAGCTCTGGCTGCTGTTCCTGGCGAATAGTAAAAATACCCAATGTTGTTATCTGTTTGCCTAACATTCCTTTCAATTCCTTTTTCATATTCGTGTTCATCCTCGTTGATTGAGACATCGAATTTTGTTTAACAAAACTTGCACCAGCTCCCGAATCCACAAGCAAAATGAGTTTTCCATTTTTGGCCTCCTTACAAGGGACCTCAATGAACACATCATTCTGTGTTTCGCGAAGCTTGATTACACAAATTTCACTGGTGAAATCCACACCATGAACCGTAGTTAGCTTGTCAACTGTATCTTGTACTGATCGACCTTCTGCTACTACTAAATTTTCCCTTTTATCCATACCGCATTTTATAGTGATCACACCTACCCCACTTTCAGGTTGGTTTCCCGATCCTATCACGGTTTCTTTTTTAATTTTCAATGTAGGATTAACAACTGCAGCTGGAATATTTTCTCTTCCATTGACACTGCATTTTATCAAATCTGAGCACGTATCCACAACAGTCTTTTGTGTCAGATTTACTGTACCCAATTTTTCTAAATTTATCTCTTTGTATTTTTCATTTCCATTTTTACCATCTTTAGCAAACTTTGAAGGTATTTCCTTGCGAGGGAAACCACCTTCCTTCGGTCCTGAGCACGTATCCACAACAGTCACCTGCGTTTGATTTACTGTACTCAAATCCTTTACAAATGATATGGAGCGCGTATCCACAACAGATTCCTGCGTTTGACTAACTGTGCTCATATCTTTGTCACCTTTAATCCGTTTGCTAGACTTCTTGTGTTTTATGGGCAATGTTTTAGCTACCGCCTCCTGCGCATAACTCACCGTTCCCATAACCTTGTTAATTAATCCTTTCCCAGCTCTGTAGCTCTTATCTGTTTCCAGGCTGTTCTGTTTTTTACTATCCATTTTCGCCAAAAATCTATTTCCAGTGAGTGCTTCAACTACATTTTCATGCGTATGATTCGTAACTCTCAACTTATTTTTCTTAAATTTTCTAGTATTTTGGGATCCCCAGGCAGGCTGTGACTGGGCCCTACCTAGTTTCCCGAATTTTCTTGCCGTGAGTACTGGCTTTTCGTTCCCATATGACTTTCATGACGATTTTCTCGTACATTGCCTTGGAAACACCAGTCACTCTTTTCATGACCGTATTCTTTACATTGCTCGCAAAATGGAGTATTTTTCCGCACCAAACACTCTTCTACAATGTGACCATATTTATCACAGAAAGAACAATTTTCTGCTTGCTTATCAGTTCTATGAAATTTCCGTCTATTTTTCCATGTATCGGGAGTGGCTTTTCCTTGCCAATTTTTCCTAACTGGGTATTGATTCATAAAACGTTGAGGACTTTGCCTCATAAAATCCTCATTAAACTGAAAGTTTTGAATTGCAGATTCCGAGATTTCCTCCTGCTCGCCTAATATTTCCTGTGCAGCTAACGCCTCACCCAACAAGTTTTCCAATCTGTCACTCCTGCTGATCAGCGCGACCATTCTTATTTGTAGATCTAACAACCCCCTTCGGAAAGACCTAACTATGGAGCTGTACAGCTCCTTCTGTAAGCTATCATCTTCTACAGTGCCATATTTGGCCTTAAGGCTGTCCATTGCTTCTGCATACAAAGCGTCTAATCGCCTCGCGAATGCACGGATACCTTCTCCCGGAAACTGTTTTGAAATTCCAATTTCCTCTCAAATTTTACTTAGGGACCGCCGCTTTACATACGTATCTTTTAATATATCGATTAATTCCTGAACTGTATCTAGTTTTTGTAGATAAATTAATTCAAACGCGTCCCCATTGAGCCTTAGTCTTATCCATCCTAATAACTCAGATTACTCAGAAGGGCCTACTACCCTACGTACATATTCACAGTCTGCTATGAACCTGTACAGATCTGTTTTTGAGGATGGAAAATCTATTCCTGAAAACTCTGGGACTATTTCCCGTACCAATGTTGATATGTCTATTTTCTCAGTGAATTGTCCCTCATGATAACTATTTGCAACCGCCTGCTGCGGCTCATTCATTCTATTTTCCATATCAATCGTTCTTCTAGTATAGCTTTAAGCTACGAAATGCTAGTAGTAAATTGCTTCGTCGCTTTGACTGCAATAACCACATAAAATAGCAACAATAAAGTGTTTTTACCCTTAAAAACGTTTCCCCAACAAATTAGATCTACTAAGAATACTTCTGAAAAAACAAAAGTCACTGTCAGCAGTTTATTGTTTCGTCACCTCGACTACAATAACCGCATCATACAATCCAATCAGTCAATTACAACAAAGTGAAGTGAATCACGGCCTTGATCTGCCGTCCTTAATATTTCAAAAATTCACCCAAAGAAAAAGTATGCCTTTAACAACATTAACAAAACATTACAAATTTTATCAAATTACAGTTTTTCCCACTGCAAACAAAAAATTACCAACACAATTAGCAGTAATTTCAATTCCAATAACAAAATAACGCATTGGCTTTGCTACCAACGCAAACTAAAAATATGACAAATAAAAAAAAAAAAAAAACTGTCAGCAAATGCATTAAATGACTTAATTTTGCCTTTTTATTTTCTGTTTTATTGAAATCGAAAACCAATTGTGCTAAAACCAAAAACAAAAATTAAAAATTGCACCTACAATTGCAAAAACAGTTCATATGAACCACAACGCAAAGTTCTATTCACCTATATTTTTTTTTGAATAAGTGAAACCACGACCTGCGCAACAATAAACAAAACGTTTTATTTTGCATATACCAGCTTTTAGTTGCTGGTATGAAAAGAACTGAATACGAAATTTTTTCCTTCGTAAAGAAAGAAATAAATTTTTAAAAGAAATCTTCCTCAATTATTTCCGCTAATTCCCGCTTAATCCTACTGATCGAAACGGAACCATGGAATTACTTGAAAATAATTCCCAGGAACCCAAAACTAAACCAGCAGGATTTTCCGATTTCGAGCTCAAAACTTCAACGAAAGCTTTACAAACACCAGCCCCTTGCAAAGTGGCTTCATAGTTCGTAAACCGTTCGAACAAAAGAAGTGAACTACTTCGGTCGTAAAAATAACCAGGATTTCACTCTTTTTAGTTTCCTTAACAAGGTTCCCAAGCCCTTGGTACTAGATTATACCAAAGGTCTCAGCCAACCCAGCACGAAAACCACTAAAAAGAGCAAACTCCAGAAATTTATCACCGATTATTTTTCCACGAAAACGAAAGCGATATCGCACAACTGACTTCTTACCACGGGTGGGGGAAGACAGTCTATCGGTGAACAAAAACTAAAATTTTAATTCACTAATTTTTTTTTTAAAAATTCCCAGTTATGAAAAATTTTCTCCTTTCTTTTTTTAAAAACACAAATTATTAATATTAATATTTTTCCTCAATTTTTTTTTCAAAACAAGAACACCCAGTCCCGAAACGACTGTAACCTAACAAAGATTTCCCTAAAATTTGTTTCCTTTCCTACTCTCATGGACACTTTCCCACACTACGTTTTTAACCTTCTTTCAGGTTTTCTTTATGTTATTACTATGATATTCGATCCGGCTTCTACAGAATCGACTACCATAGGATCTTTGAGGCCTATAAGCAGTAATGCAAGCATTCGATGTAACGCAAACAAGACTGCCAGTCGACCTTCGTTTTGGATTTATATTGTTTTTTTTTTATATTCTTTTTTTTTAACACTCACCACTTTTCACGAATGATTCCTTCCAACGTTGATCTTTCTTTTTCAATTCTTCTTCCCTCGATGTGTAGTCCTGGCTCGGACTACCGGCTGCGCCAAAATGTTGATGCTCTATTTCCCTTGCGACGGGAAATACAGCTGAGCTGTTTACCTGGAGATAAACCAAAAGAAACGATAGTGTTTAAAAGGGTTAGAGATACTCACCTCTGGTTCTGCTTTGCTACGCTGCTGCTCACACTTATCTTTGGTGCTGCTCGCACTGGTTACGGCGTTGCTTGTTCGGGGTCTTCGCACACCTTACTCCGACTAGACTTAACACTTGATAAAACAAACTCTCGAGCAAATAAAAACACTTGTCGTCTGTTTAAACTCCGATCACTAACTAACTTCTTTATTTTCAAATTACTTACCAGCTAGAGGTTTACAGATGCTTCTAGCTACATACATGTATGGTTACAACTTAGATTATCTGTTTTCATACTATTTCGCAGTATTGCGAAATATATCTTACTTGACTTTATTGATGTGCCCAATAAAGACACATATCTATGATATAGGGGTCAGATTGCTTCCGCGTTGAACCCGCTGTTCTTTAATTCTTTTGCTTACCGTTCTTTACTAGCAGCCCCTAAAGGTATGCTAGCTTTTAAAACTTTGGCAGTACTAAGCGAGTATAGCCTTTGTACTGATTTGAGTTTGAATAATATGATATCCCTAACGGTATGCAATTGTTTTTTAGAACAGCGTGTGATCAACACACAACAAATTGAATAATGAGAGTAAATGATATAAAGAAAAATATAGTAATAAAATGGATATAGTAATATACTAAAAGAATAAACTTAAAATACTTCACAAAGTATTTCTCACTCTATGTAGCTGATGCTCAAATAACTGGAGATTCTGATGGATGTTTCGGCCAGCTGTTGCTGACATATCGATGAATAAGATATTCCGCTGCTTCTATGATGATTCAAAATTTATATCGGTTGTTTTGCGACTTCTGTTTTTTTTTTTTTTGCTTATCGCTTTAATCTTTTCTTTTCTTTTTAATTAGTCGCGTCCGGCTTTCATTTCTTTTATTTTTGAAAGACGAAATGCCAAATTCGAAAACCACAACAACACTGAGGATTCTAGCATATGTAAGAGCAACTAATTCGATCTATTTTTACAAATTGGATTGCTTATTTGTTTAATTTTTGCTTACTGATCACTTTTACTTATTTTACAACTCTTTGACACATTGAGCGCACTGTCATCTTATGTTTCATTTTCTTTTTGATCTATTTGCTTTTGATACAGTTTTCGCACATCGTTATTTTTTTCTCTCCGTTTTGTAGGGTAGGTGTACACATGTTACACATTTCTTTTGTCTCTGCCATCTACCCAGCGAAGTCTCCAAAATGGTGGGGCTTTGCGTTATGCACACACACGCATACAATTTCACTGGGCAAAATTAAGCATTAAACTTGTGCGTTTGTTTTACATCTTTTCTTTGACTTTTGACTTTTATTTTCTTAAAAAAATATGCGTAGTATTTGTAGCACAAAACAAACTACATTCACTTTTGGGTTGTTAATTTGCCCAAATTCTTATTTTTTTTTATATTGAAAACTACGCGTATAATTTGATTTTGCTTTGCATTTCACTGTTCATTAGCGTTTAGTTTTTTTTCTTGTTTTTTTTAAAAAAAACTTTTTCTTAAATTTTCATTAAATGAAACAAAACCACGCCGTTTCGCACCGATAATTTTAAGCAGCTTTTTCAACGATTCGCGCCGATCCCAAGCAACTCGTCTCTTTGAAGATTAGAAAGCAACTGTCTAACTGTCGTCGTACAGTGTCTCATGTTTCGTAGAATCACGTAGTACATTCAATTAACCCTTTAATACCTAACTCTTAAGTAAATATTCAAGTTTATAATTTTTGCGTTTACTTAAATTTTTTGGGTAGCCAAGTACAATTTTAATCTCTATTAAGCTAAATAACAAGTAAACTGTTACATAAAAAGTATTTTTTTTAATGTTAGGAATATTTTAATGAACATGAGGCATTTTCAAGAAAAATCAAATTTCCACGTTAGGCACGTCAGGGATAAAGTGACGCCTGAATACGGTTCCTTATTGGATAATATTGTAAGATGGCTGCGCGTTTCTAATTGGCTTTTTTTATCGAATGATTTAGTGGTACTAAAAGCTCTTCTTCCTATTTTTCTTCACAGTTTATCTATTTACCGCCAGATGGTTGACAGTTTATTTCTTTAAAAATTATACATTTGAAGAAAATGCTTAACACGAAAAGAAAATTCGCAACAACTTTTTGCTGACGCCTATACATGTGATATTTTTGGTTTTTAGAGAAATCTTAAGCGAAAAAATGAAACGAAATTAGAGGACTAAAATTCTCAAAAATTATCTGATGGCGAAGAGTTTTCAGATAAGATAAAAAATAACTATGTTTTTTAAAAACTTGAGATTATTAGTTCGGAGATTGAAAAGTTGGAGTTTCGGTAAGTTATTTCGGCCTCTATTATCAATTTTTTGAGAACTCAGTATTAGAGTATTACTCCAGTTAACAATAATAAAAAAAAAAACCATATCTATTAAATAAGGTACAGTGATATAGAATTTTTAGAATGTTTTAGTGATGCTTTTGTCTATAGCGTTCCCTGACTACTCTTCTGAGTTATATAAAATGATTGACACCTTGATAACTAAAATCAATAAATCAGTATAGGAGATATGTATGTATGTATTCTCCTTTAACTCCTAGGAGGAGCATAGGGCCAATATGAAACCTCTCCATTCGTTGCGATCACTTGCGATGACTTTGATCTCTTGCAACGACTTTCCCGATTCTTGGATTTCCTTTTCCAGCGACCTTTTCCAGTTGGTTTTGGGTCTACCACGTGCTCTACTGCCTTGTGGATTCCACTCAAGAGCCTGGCGACAAACTTCGCTGTGTGGTTTCCGGAGAATGTGACCAATCCATCCCCATTTGCGCAGCTTGACCTCGTTTGCTACAGCCCTCTGATTACATTTTTGATGTAGCTCGGCATTTGATATAGTGCGAGGCCACCAAACCTTTAGTATTAAGCATTTGTTGACGAATACTTGCAGCTTGTTCGTTAATTGTTCAGTAACAAGCCATGTTTCGCACCCATATAACAAAACCGATTTCACATTCGAATCAAAAATGCGCACTCTCGTTTTGGTGGATATAACTGAAGAAGACCATATTTTGTTCAGTTGAGCAAACGCGCCTTTTGCTTTTGCTATTCTTGAGTTGATATCCTCTTTTGCTCCACCATCTATGGTGACAATGGTGCCAAAATACGTGAAGCTATCGACGTTTTCGATGTCATCCGTGTTTGCGTTTAACTTCATGCTTTTAGTCTTGGATACGTTGATTTTTAGGCCGGCCTTTTGTGATTCGAAGACAAGGTCTTCAATTTTGCTTTGCATATCTGAATGTTTGGACGATAAGAGGCATATGTCGTCAGCGAAGTCGAGATCTTCCAGATGTTCGGTAAAGTTTCATTGGATACCCTTTTTGGCCTTATTAAGAACTTTATCTAGGATATCATCCAGAACGATAAGGAAGAGTGATGGTGATAGTAGACACCCCGTACGCCTGAATTAGTGTTGAATGTCGGTGACAACAACTCGTTGTGTAACACACTGCATTTAAAGCCTTCATATTGTGCACGTACTAAGTTCATGGCCTTGCGGCATTACCTCTCAGTGAAACCCAGATGTTTTCTCAGGAGACACTGTCGAAGGCAGTGCTATACTATAGGAGATAGAAGACCCTTAAAGTTCCCCGCAAACCAAACCTTACGACTTTGTCGGAATTCCGACTCAGTCGAAACAAAGTCGGAAGTCTTTCGAAATTTCGTTACGCATTCGTAACTATTTCGTAACGTTTCGTCGTAATAATTTTTTTCAATTTTTCTTTCGATATTTCGTTACGATTTCTTAACTATTTCGTAAAGATTTTTCATATCAATTTTTCTTTCGACTTGTCGGAACAAAGTCGGAACTCTTCCGACTTTTCTTTACGAATTCGTAACTATTTCGTTAAGATTTATCTAAACAATATTTAAACACTTTCTTTCTTTTTTCCATTTTGTTTGAAAAAATTTTTACGTCAATATTCAATCATATGATTAATAAAATATTTATTTCACAGACAAAATAACAACAATTTGTTGTTATTAAATACCGTGAAATATGTTATGTATGTATGATGGGAACTTTACAAAGATACGTACATGTCTTTAGAAAACACATATGCACACTTATATATTACATAAATAGAACTGAAATAAAAAAAAAAAAAATTGGAAGGACAAGACACGAAGTTACGATTTTCTTCCGAAAATTCGTAACGATTTCGAAAAGACTCAGCGTAACGAATTCGTAAAGACATGGCGTTACGAATTCGTACCGACACGTCGTAACGATTTCGTAAAGACACGGCGTTACGAATTCGTAAAGCAAAAGCGTTACGAAGTCGTGTCAACCCTCTCATACAAAATTCGTAAAGATTTCGTAACGAATTCGGTATCGAAATCGGAAAAGTTTGCCGACTCGTCGTAACAATTTCGTTACGAAATCGGAACGTTTGGTTTGCTGGGTTACAACATTTATTATGCGTACAGCGCCATCTATTGAATGTATTTCAAAAGTTTAATGCTATCGAATTGTCATTTCAGTAATATAAAAAAGAAAAACTTTATAAGAACCTAAATCGGCTCAGTACTACAGGAGCTACAAGTCCAGAAAATTCGACTTGTCTGTAGCGGCCTCTGTTGACAATATTTTTAAACGAGTCTATATTTGTTGATCGTCTGAATAATCTGAATAAAATGAGACCTCAATTTCCAAAATCGGACCAGTAGTTTCAGAGTTATTAATATTGACTAGGTTTTTAACCCAGATACCCCTATGTGCGACGTTAAACACGTATCTGCTTTCATATCAAGTTATTTTGCAATCGATGAAGCTTATACCAACTAATAGCTTATGGTTCCTTGTTATTCATACTAATTTGTTTAAGCTCAACTATGACCGGCTAAGAAGTTATTTAGGCACGAAGGTCCCAACAATCAGTTTTTTGCAAATGATTCGCTGATTATCCACAGTTGCCTCAGGAAATTTTCCATTGCAAATTAATGCCAGCTGTTTTCGTAAGACTTAGGTTAAGGAGATATCGATGCCTTAGAGCACTATAGTCCTATCTCCATTTTTGAGATTTTTGCACTTATGGTATCATTGTGGGCTTTTTTACCGTGTGGAAAACTGTGCGATGTCAAAATACCACAAAAACACCAAAATATTTGAAAATTAAGCAAAACCCTATCTCCAAATTGTAATTTTTTGAAAAGCGCTACTGTCCTATCTCCACAGAATATTCAAATAAGTCGCATTTTTAAAATTTTTTTTTTTTTTTGTGTTTTTTTCACGTTATTTGACTTTTAACGGCATATTAGTGAAAAATTTTTGTACATACAAGGGGGGATGTAATCGGAATGTATGTCGAAAACAAAAATTTAAAAAAAAAAAAATATATTTCGTGTTTTTATACGCATTTCATGACTTTTGACGACATTTTAGGGGAAAAATTTCATAAAATTTACTAAATGCGTCGTTTATTTTAATAGTAGTACAATTCCATATAAGGGCAAAAGTAATGACATACTATAAATTTGCTGGGATTTCGTTAGAAATAATTAAAATTGGTTAAAAACACTTAATTATGTTAAAATATATTATAGGTAAAATTATTGCATGTATCGTTTTATCAAAATAGCAGCCAATTCTAAGTAACCACTGTTCGAAATCTTCATTTTGCATTTCCCAACAATTGATATCCGAAAGTGGTTTATTAAAATTAAGTGCTACAAGGCCCATTTTATTATTCTTTACAGGTAGAAATTTTCTATGAGTCAGCCAGTGTTATTCGTTTTGATTTTCTTTGAGAAATGTCAGAATCAGCTGATTACTTATTCACCAAATTCGCCTTGTTCACGGTTGCATTTTTCCACCCGCTTACACAGACGTTACCACCGTCCCACTCGTCAACCCCTTTTTGCCCTGCTCCCTCACCATGGTCCCATTCGTTTCTCTGCTACCATTTTTTCTCATTTTTCTTCTTCTTCTTCTCAGCTTTTATTAGAAGAATCTGAATGAAAACAAGAAAAGTACATGTCCCTATTGAAAGAAATTAAATTTGAAAAACAAATATGTACTTGAGATCACTTGCAAGGTCCAAAAAACAATGTAATTGCCTTTCGAAATATTTTGGAATATTTTCGTAAATTTTTTCATTTCACCTCGGCGTTGAAAGTTGCCACTACGGTCGAAGTACAAAAATATATGCCGGAAAATAAAAATACATATTTTTACTTAAAAATGCATTATTCCCAGTACCAGCAATTGATTGAAGGGATAATCATAGTATTTGTATATCTTAAAGAAAATATTCTACATTTTGTTAAAATTAGAAATATTGATTACAAATAAAGAAATAAAGAAATTGTGACATTTTACGAAAAAAAGCTAGACGTTTAGGATTCTATCCGCTCACCATTAGCTGTGTTTTAAACGACAGTTTACATTTAATTAAGCTTTCTGAGAAACTTATGGGATAGCACCAACTAAAGTGCTTAATTTAACTCAGGTAAATTCGAGTGTTTAATTATTAAGCGCAAAGTAGACTGTTGATGTGATAACTACGTGTCAACACACTGCCGTCTAAGACACAGCTATTAGTACATGAAGTTAAGAGGGGGATCCTTCTATTTCGGTAGCCCCTCGATATGGCGATGATTTTGTATAAATCGTCCGAAAATAAGTAGAAAATATAAAATAACATTTTTCTATATCTCGCTTCGTTTTCAATATTGAATAAATTTCTGGAATTGCTAGATTTGACAATGTTTCCACATTCAACGTCCCAAAATAAGTTGAAAAATTTAAATAAAATTATGCAATATCCCGCTCCATTTTCGAGATGGGAGACTTAAGGCACAAGAGATACTGAAAAATTGCAATAGAAATTTATTTCAAGAAAATTTAACTCTGTTGTTACATAAAACGACCTAGAATAAATCGAAAAAGTTAAATAAAATTTTACGATATCTTGCTATGTTTTGGAGATAACTATCAAAAAATTCCGATGGCGAATTAGCATATAATTTGATATTTACTCTATTGGTAAAAAAATTAGTAGGAAGAATGCGACGTAAATTGAAATAATTTTATTTATTCATTTATTTTTCCAAGTGATTTAGAGAACTTGTGTCTATATTTTCATTCAATTTCATTGGAATTAAATTCCTAAGTAAATCCCAGAAAAATCCAGCAATCACCTGATAACACCTAAAATTAAGAATGAACTCCCACAAAAGGAAATTCCCAACATAAGGTAGCATGGTTTTAGCAAATTACACGCATTCTCTGACAGCCAATACGTGTGAGCAGAGGACGTCGGCAGAACTAAGCTTCACTTTTTTGATTTTCTATGAAGCACAGCGATATCAGGAATGGCAAGAACTGTCTAATTACTGCGCTATAGCGCAGTACAATATTTATCGATATGTGTAATAATTTATGAGTCGATAACTGATATACACCATCTCAACCCCTCTTATTTGAAGGGTCCGTCATCAATGGCTTTCTGATGCAGTCGACTTGATCGGCGAGGTGGTTGATTATCAGTGGCTGACAAATTATTATGTTGTGTGTTAGTTGCGGCGTCGATCGAAACACTGCGGGCTTTGATTTGGTTGCGATGTCGTCTTAACATTTCTTGATCAGTTTCGACTTTATACATAATTTTTCCAAGCTTACGTCCTACAGTGCCAGGGATCCATTTTGCACCCCCAGAAAAGTTCTTAACGAAAACCATGTCATCAAATGCAAAAGACATCATAGGCTCACCAGAACCAACGTTGACAGATGGTGCTGGCAGAAACGTGCTAAGAGCGTATTTGGCTGACGCCTGTGAAGCATCTAAGCTGGAGATTTGTTTGAAATCGGATTAGGCGTAGCTCTGAAAGTACTCAAAAATGTTAGGAGTGAGTCAGTAGTACTATTACCTTCTTCAACAGCTGTTTTAAACGATTGCTTAAAGGTTCGGACAAAACGTTCTGCTTCGCCGTTGGATGCTGGGTGAAACGGTGCTGAAGTTAGATGTTTTATGCTTTGCGAAGCACAAAACGTCTGGAACCCGGCATCTATAAACTGGCCTCCGTTGTCAGTAACTATTGTGTCTGGAAGACCTTCGATGGCAAAAATCGGCTGCAGTGCGTTAATAGTTGCTTCTGCTGTTGTAGACTGAATTTTAATTTTCGATAAAAAATTTAACTCGTTGAAATGCTTTATCGTGAGAAGTAAAATTTTTTACTGCTTTACATCCATCGGAAAATCAGATACATGTTGTTGTATATCGATCTGCATGCAGTTGTTGGCGTCAAACAATATATCGGGGCCTCCAGGCATCGGCGTTGCTGTGCTTACACTACATTACAAATAATTAATATGTGTGTGTAACATTTTGCGGACCATATTTTCTAAACTAATTTGAGGTCGCTGAGTCCGAAAACCGTATTTTTTTTTTTTTCTTAGGGGCCGTTCTCGAGATAAGCGACCTTTTCGATTTTTGAGATTATAGCTCCATTTTTTCGAACATATTCTGAGAAACCCAATTTCGATCGAATATGTTTTTACACTATTATAGAGAAAAATTCTTAAACTTCCAACAAGTGTACCGATTCAAATTGGCTGAGTTATAGCAACGTAAAGTTCATTTTTATAGTAGTTTTTTACACTTTTTCGTGTTTAAGCCAAATTAAACACGGTTTTTTTGCCAGTAGCTTATACAAATATATATTTCTTATATTTTGGTTCAATAGTGTATTTAATTGCAAATATTTGGAGTTCGATTTTAGCAAAATGGGATCATTTTTTAAAAAGTTATTAAGGTTTTAGTGAAATAAGACCATTTCGATTTTCATAGAAAAAATTAATTTTTTCAACAAAAATTTAAAAAATAATTTGTGTTTTCTATGAAAATCGAAATGGTCTTATTTCACTAAAATCTTAATAACTTTTTTAAAAATGATCCGATTTTGCTAAAATTGAACTCCAAATAATTGCAATTGAATACACTATTGAACTAAAATATAAAAATTATATATATGTATAAGCTACTGGCAAAAAAACCGTGTTTAATTTGGCTTAAACACGAAAAAGTGTAAAAACTACTATAAAAATGAACTTTTCGTTGCTGTAACTCAGCCAATTTGAATTGGATCTTAGATATTGGTACACTTGTTGGAAGCTTAAGAATTTCTCTCTATAATAGAGCAAAAACATATTCGATCGAAATTGGGTTTCTCAAAATATGTTCGAAAAAATAGAGCTATAACCTCAAAAATCGAAAAGGTCGATTATCTCGAGAACGGCCCCTAGGAAAAAAAATAAATGCGATTTTCGGACTCAGCGACCTCAAATTTGTTTAGAAAATATGGTCTGCAAAATGTTACATTTTGGCTGTTGTCTAGTGTTATCAGTTGACCTATATTTAATAGTATAGCGGTATGCCATAAGAGTAATGGCGTAGCGCTGCAGGCGTTGAATAGTCATAGAAGGTAGTTGCTTGTCAGGGCTGAAAATTGACACAAGCGGCTTGTGGTCAGTTAGCAGAGTATAATTGTGGCCTTATAAATATTAGTGGAGTTTTTTTACTCCAAAGATGATAGACAAAGCTTCCTTCTCAATCTAACTATAGCGGCGCTGGTGCTCGTCCAGAGTTTTGGATACAAAAGTTCATCTCTCGGAAGTATAAATGCTTCTTCTTCCCATTCAATTTTGGCGTTGGCTCTACGTAGTGCATTTAAAGGGGCTGCTTTTTGCGACAAATTTTGAATGAATTTGTTAAAGTAATTAACTTTGCCAAGGAAAGCTTGTAGTTCCTTTAAATAACTTGGGCGTTGCAAATTTTGTATTACCTTAACCTTTGAATTTGACGGGCTGGCTCCATTTTCATTTAAAATGTACCCAAGGTACTCAATTTCCTTTTCCATCAAACTACATTTAGTTTCGCGATAAGTCAAATTATTTTCTTGGAGGCAGCTTAGCACAGATTCAATATTGAAAAATTGCTGGTGCGCTAGATACACCAAGCGGCATGCGTTGATATTCAAATAAGCCCAATGGCGTATTAACTATCATGAGTGTTTTTGAAGTGTCATTCAGCTCCACATGAAAGCAAGCGTCTGACCATTCAAGTTTTTGCGAATATTATGTTCAATAAGAGAATTCAAAATTCCCAAAATGTTAACTTGATTGCCACCGTAGCAAACAAGACTTTCGTCTGTATTTGACTCAAGCTCGGGCGTACCTAGGATTTCATACGTTTTTAGTCCAATCACAAGTAGCACCAGAATCCAGTTGGAAACGTACAACGTTATCGTTTACACGAATTTCAGCGTAATATTTGCGACCGATCTTTTGCGGGGAAATAGCCTTTTTCGTAATACTATACTTGTTGATCGAACGTCAAATGGCGGAGATATAAGATAAAAACAAAACCGCAGGAGAAAAACGTTTTTTTCCTTAAAATTCTTTCAATATTAGCTTACAAACTGGGGGCGGTCATTCAAACTTTTTTTTTTGTATGGGGGTCGATACAGGCACTTTTTCGTAGTATTGCTTAAAAAAAATTTGTTATTTTTAAACTTAAGAGTATAAAACTGTGTGAGGACATGTACTATAGTCAAATTCATCATCCATCAAAAACCCATTTTGAAATCTTTAACAGATACGTTTTTTTGGACTTTTTTATCATAAAACCGAAGGTGGGACTTAGATGTTTTGTTGAAGAGAAATGAGTCTAGAATAAAAAATAAAACATGTATAAACAAATTTTCAGGTATACAGTAATCCCCGCTGATATGCACGCCGTTTATAAGCATTTCCCGCTTATATGCATCAAAACTTGTGCAATTTCATTTTGCCATTTAAATTTGTTAACATTTTTCTTACTTATATGCACACGCTTATATGCATTTCTCGGATATAAGCAGCAAAAAATCTCAAATTTTTTCCTCCATTCACTCTTATATGCACGACAGCGAAAAAAATTTTGTTTTTTTTTTTTTTCAATAATTACAATACATTAAAAATAGTTAAATTTGTTTTTGTAACATTTTGTAAAACATGTTTTTAAATCAAGTTGAGGTCGCTGAGTCCGAAAATCGCATTTTTTTCTAGGGCCTATCCTTGAGTTAATCGAAAATTTCAATGTTAATTTTACACTATTTTAAAGAAAAACTAATAACGCTTCCAAAAAATTTACCAGTAATTAAGGTCCAATTAAAATTGGATATGAAAATTTTTTACTGTTCACAACTTTTTGCCCTTAAACATATTTTTGTAGGATTCTAGTTAGTTGGCATTAAGTAACAGCATTTATGAAACTAATATTCTATATAAGAATATCTGGTGTATATAACCGAATTTTTTTATATGCACTTTTCATGCATATAAACGAGTTTTTCTATATGCATTTCTCGCACCAAAAATCAAGCATTAGTAATCCTGAAAAAAATGAGGCTAGTGGCTTTTGTGATAATTTTCCTATGGCCCAGAAAATCCGATCCCTCCTTCGAGAAAAACCTTTTTCTAGTTACGTCATTATGAAAAAATGATCACAAAAGCCTCTAGAATCACCCCCATTTTCAGTTTTTGTCTGTAATTTTTTTTATAATAATCCTGTCCTAAATACTATATCTGTGGGAACAAGGAATAACAGCATAAAACCCTATTCTCACTTGCCTGGTTAACCAGCCAAAAATCAGAAAATCACGTAACCACGTTCACACCTTTTACCTGTATGAGTCAACAATCATTTCAATGACACTTTTTTGGCGTTTACCAAATCACGACACTATTTTCACTTTTTTCGAATATATTTTTATATATTTCGTTATTTAAATTTGTTTTAAAACAATTGAGACGAACACATTTTTGATTTTAGCTTTCATTTGCTTTTTATTAAAAATATTTTATTTGTTTACATTTTGAATTTGTCAAAAGAAAAGGAAATTTCCTAATTTCCCTGGGATTTTTTGAATTTGGAGATGCCACCTGCCGATTTTTTGGGGTTAAATGATCTAGTTATTTAAAGACTAGCTAATCTTTTCCATACAAATCGAAAAGCTTTTTATATGGAAAACTATCCTGGTTAGTGCTTAATCAGCATTCATCTGGTTAATCAGGCAAGTGAGAATAGGGTATAAGTCCACATTTGTTCACAATACAAGTTGTGCGCTTTTATAACAAATTTGAGCTGCTTCGCCTTGTGATCAAAAATCAACTTGTGCCACAGATATGTATATCGTCACTTGAATTTTTATTTGCCGTAATCGACAATTCGTTAAAAAAGCAAAACCACATAACTTGTGTCGACAAAAGCAAAAGCTATTTGCTTTTTCAATGAAGTGGCGTTTACGTCAAATAAGAATTCAATTGACGATATATCGCGACGTCAATGCTACAACTAGATAACTGGATAGAAGTATTCCTTACCGTAATTGTATTGGAGTTTATTTTTACTAATGGCAAAATTGTACAATTTTGAAGAAATGCATTTTCATTTCTTTTTACTTAGATAACTTTCTAAATAAAAACTTGCTTAAGTAAGAATGTTATCTTTTAAACACATCAAAACTAATTAATTTGTGTGTGTAACATTTTGCCAACCATATTTTCTAAACTAATTTGAGGTCGCCAACTCCAAAAAACGCATTAATTTTTTTTCCAAGGAGCCGTTATATCTATAATCGACACTTCCTATTTTTGAGGTTATAGCTCTAATTTTATAAAAAAATATTTCGAGAAATCCAATTTTGATCGAATTTTTTTATACACTTTTTTAAAGAAAAAGTTTCTTATGCTTCTTTTAAATGTATCAATAACTAAAATCCTATTCAAATTGGCTGAGTTAAGCTGGAATTTGACAAAAAGTAGCGTTTTGTAACGTAACGTCACGGTTGCTTGTTAACGTAGCATCGATGAGTGAAAACGGTAGGCAACGTTCGAAATGTCACCTTACAGCTTAAAAATTACTTAAAAAATTCCAGTTTTTGTGAACAAGCATCCATTGTCATACTTATTTTAACTAATTTGTTAAAAAAATTCCATTTATAACATCCAAATTTAATTTATTTTGTCTAACAAATGAATTGTCAACGTAGCGCGACGTTTGAAAATCTAATTTCAACAGGTCTCAACGTTGCATACCGCTACGACACGATTTCACTAATCGCTTACACGCTTCTGCCATTTGATAAATTTTACCAGCCGTCCCATTACGAAACGCTACTTCTTGGCTAATTCCACCTTACAGTGAATTTAGTGAGAACTCATGCTGGAATTAGCCAAGAAGTAGCGTTTCGTAACGTAACGCTTGTCAACGTAGCATCGATTAGTGAAAACGGTAGGCAACGTTCGAAATGTCACCTTACAATTTAAAAATTACTTGAAAAATTCCAGTTTTTGTAAACAACCATCCGTTGTCATACTTATTTTAATTAATTTGTTAAAAAATTCCATTTATAATATCCAAATTTAATTTATTTTATCTAACAACGTAGCTCGACGTTTGAAAATCTAATTTCAACAGGTCTACTACTTTACGATTTCACTAATCGCTAACACGCTTCAGCCATTTGATAGATTTTGACAGATGTCACGTTACGAAACGCTACTTCTTGGCTAATTCCACCATTAAAGTTAAAAGTTAAAGCTGAGCGAAAAGTTGATTTTCATAGTAATTTTTTACAATTTTGCAAAAATTTTTATATTTTTATTTATAAGTGCATTTAATTTTAAATATTTTAAGCCCAAAATTACTAAAATCAGATCATATTTTAAAAAGTTATTAAGGTTTCAGTGAAGTAAGACTATTTTGATTTTTTATCGGAAAAATAAACAGGTACAATAAACTGAGTTGATTTTTATGAAGCAAAAAATGTGTATAATGTTTAAAATGCTTAGAATCGTATAAAGTACACGTGTGAGTTTTTTTAAAGTTTTTGGAAATTTTTTTTTTCTGTTTCTTTGACCAATTTTTGAGAAGTTAAAAAAGGTCTGAAAAAATTTATAAAATACTTTGAACGTTTTTAAGCATTTTAAGCCTTATACATTTTATTCGTAAGTGCCTTCCTTTTGAGTAAACGAATGCTTTTCCGACCACGTAATTGAAAAATATTAAAAAATCGACTTTTGGAACCGGATATTATCTATACCTGCACAAAAATTTTGAATTTTTCAACGCAGCATTTTTTGCAAAAACATAGTCTTTAGTTTTCAGCAGCTTGGGTATCCCTTCTGAGAAGAAAAAAAAGTTATGAGCAAAAAACATTTTTTTGTACCTGTTTATTTTTTCGATAAAAAAACACAAATAAATAGTATAGCAAAGATAAAAAAAGTGTTTTTGTATAAACTATTGTCCAAAAAATCGTGTTTTATTTGGCTTTAATATGAAAAGTTGTTAAAACTACTGAAAAAATGAATGAATATGATATATTTGTAACTCTAAAGCTAGAGCTAGGTGGCAGCTGCCCTCCTGCCCCTCATTGCGTACTCGCTTATAAGGTCGTAAGTATTTTCCTCTTTCCGTAATGTCAGACAAAACGGTTGAAAACATTGGTTGCTCTGAATAGTTTTCGACGCTTTCACTTGATTCCACGCTTTTTTTTGACACAATGGTAATATTGGATTTCTCAAAACTACATAAGTCTACATTTGTACTCAACTGACCGCATTTGTATTTAAAGCTGTGGGAGAATCTTGATTTTCGAAGTACTTTTCTAATATAAAGTTCCCTTCTTTATCATCTTCTTGCATTGAATAATCCAATGTTCTATTTGCATTCGGATTTTTTCCTCGCCATTGTTTCTCAAAATTTAAATTATCATTTTCCTGATTTTCGTTTTCCGTTCTGTTATCCATTCTTTGTACTATTTCAACTGTCTTACAACTATCGTTTTTTCTTTTTTGTTTGTTTAAAAGCTTCAATGGTGTTTCATCTTTCGTTTTCTCCCTTTTGTTTGTTGTATAATTTTTATTTTTTACTACAGCTTTTTCTAATTTCGACGAATTTTCTATATGTCAAATATGTTTTGCAATAAATTTGTTAGGCCTCAAAGGCTTCTATCCTTTTCCACCAAGTGCAGCCTTAAGTTCCATAAAATAACTCTCACCTCGAGCTAATGTCACAACGTCAGCTGATTTCGGAAAAAATTGCTTCATAACGTTTGTCCATAGAGGAAACTTTATCAATATTGTTGGTATTTCCGGCAAATAATAAGAATTAACTCTTCTAAAGCCCTTACACTTTTCTGAAATTTCATCATTTGCTTTCAAATCGTCACAGGTAGCATTCGCTGTCTATTCCCTCATCAATTTGTGTAAAAGTCTTGATTCGGTGAAATAATTTTTTTTTTTTGTACATTTTTACCTCTCCAAATCGACTTTATATTCAATTTGTCCATCACATTCGCTTAACTATCAGTACATTTTTCAGTAGTTATCACATATGGTCATAAGGCCTAAGCATCGAACGCAGAAATCCTTAACAGCAGGAAGTTTTTTGTCAAATATTTTTTTTCTGCACAAAATGTTAATCAAGTGTGCTATGTCAACTCTTATGTAAGTTTTAATGGGATGCTGTAAAGTTTCATTTTGAAGCTATCTAAAACAGTCTGATATATATGTTTTTAAAGTGCATTTGTTGAACGCAAGAGATATTGCATTAAGTAACGTCAGTGAAAATTCTGAAACAGTTTCGTCAGGTGTAGGAATCTTTTTTAGAAGTTCACCAAGCCAAAAAAGGATAAAAGGAGATTGGTATCGTGTTTCTCGGATATCATTTGCGCAATTGGGTCTATGCCCGCTTCACCTGGCACGACCATCTGGTACAAGAAACTTGGATTTGAGTCGCCATTCCAATTTACGAAAGACTGAACGATGGTTCCTGTTGCGTCAATTTAGACTTTCCTATACCCTTTTGGAATTTTATAAATATGAATTTGTAGAGGTGGCCAATACATGCAGCAAAATTTATCAACTACGAGATATTTTATGTTACCAGCATACTCCCCGTAATATATCATGTTCCGTAAAGAGTTTATCAACGTATTTTTTGAAATATTTAGGTCTTTGGACAATGCCAGTACCAGCCGTTGGCTGAAGGGATAATTATAGTTTGTATATCTTAGTTAAAAATATTCTACTTTTTGTTAAGAACACATATATAAGATTACAAATAAATAAATAAAATAAAAAAAATGCTTGTTCCTTACATTTTCTTAAAGTACCAATTTAAGGCATGTAAGGAGGTACAGCAACACTAAACGTCATTTTTTTTGCTGCTTCGTTGTGCCACAACGCAGCTTTTTTATACAGCAATACTTTTCCGATTAGTCTACGCCTCTCAGTTGTCGTCTTTTGTCATGTAGAACTCCTCTTGTATCTACTAAAATTACGTTTATTGTAATTCCACTTTTTGCTATCGGTTCCTTGAGGCAGTGCCCTTTTAAAAATGCTTTGCATTCACTGCATTGCGCTATTACTTTTATGTAAGGGGGTTTTTCATTTGTTGATATTTTTCCACTCTTAAATCGAAATTTTTTATAATTTTTTTCTGCTATTAAATCCGTTCAACCTATTTTGAGTTTAAAGGGCAAAGAGGAGTTTGCCATATTAGGTTTAATAGAATCCCATTCATCTTCTACTAGTTCAATAAAATCGAAAATTTTCGAATCTTTTAAAGGCGCTTCATTCGTTTTCGAAAATGAAATACACAACGAGTTATCCGAAGACTTGTCGTTGGATTCGTTGTTTTGCTCAAAGGATGATAAGTTAGCGACATTGAAATGTTCTCGTAAATTATTTTGTAAAATATACATATTCCGTCTTACGTAATAATTTATAGCTGAAGCGGTAATATCACTCTTCGTAAGCTTGGCTGCTTGTGCCCACACATTATCGCTACGAGGTTTCAACGTGCTTTTTCATCAAATATTGGAAATTCTTTTAATGCATTAAGCATTGTAGTGGGATTACAGCCACAAATTGGCGGCATTCTATAATTTAAAAATATATATGTATATAGTCATATGTGGCCCTCTACATGCTCCCCATATATAGTAATATACTCTATGTTAAGTGTATGGTCCGCTATGACCAACCTAAAAAGGGTAGCGCGACTTTTATGTTATAAGATCTTAATGTATACAAATGCTACAATGTATGTACTTTGTATACATTTTTATGTTATATGATTCTTGTGTATGCAAACAGTGCAGTGCTTATGCAAAATAACAAAGTTATCTGCTATGCAAGTAGATCACTAAATGGACACGAAAAGAACTATAGCACAATAGAGAAAGAGCTCTTAGCTATAGTGTGGGCGACGAAATATTTTCGACCCTATCTTTTCGGCCGGAAATTTACTATTAAAACGGATCACCGTCCACTTGTATGGTTAAATAATTTAAAAGAGCCTAACTCGAAACTACAAAGATGGAAAATCAAATTAAACGAATTTGATTTTGACATGGATTACATTAAGGGAAAAGAAAATGTTATTGCAGACGGATTAAGCAGAATAGCTTTAGATCATCAAGTCAATTTAAACGAATTATATGAGGAAAACATGGCTACGGATGTTCCTGTTGGAGTTGATCTTAACGAAGATGTTATATCAACGGAGGAAGTTCTGAATGAGCTAAGGAGAATGTATGAAAAAGATGAGGATACTGAGGATGAAGATACTGTTCACAGTGCAGATACTGACTGTTTAATATCGTAATAGCTAAAATCATAATTTTAAGTTAACATGGTAACCCTATAATTTTCTATCCCAGCTTCCACATCTCTCATTAATTATCAAATATATACTCCCAAAAAGCTCTCTCCCGTTTTCATTTTTCCAATTCCTATTCCCGTTCATGCTCAATGTATTATTCAAATTTGTTAAGCTTTACTTGAGATCAATCCGCCAAGGCAAGTAGTACTGTGTAATATCTCTTTTTTTTCTAAATTAAAATAATTTAAAATAATTAAATTTCGTGACTTTTTCTTTATTAAAAGCTATCGAACATTTTGGTCCTTCAACCGGATTTTCTTTTTATAAAACATTTTGATTAAAATTTAATTAGAAAATCGTTCTAAAAGCGCATTGTGAAAAACGTGGTTTGAAATTACGCAATATATAAGTTTTACTTATACGTAAATTACATAGAGGTGAAAAGTGTTGCTGCAAAATATTTGTGTAAAAGTGCGTAGTTTTGCTGCGTATTATTTGATCAAAATCAAATTTTGCATTTTACATATTTCTTTCGTGCACATAGTATAAGTATATGTAAATTGCATATTCTTATGTGCTACACCTTATATATTGTGCTTTTATATATAACCAGTTTTTCGGTTCTAACGGCAAATGTGAATTTCGATTCCTACTGAATTTGCGATTGATCTTTAAGTCTCCATTTTGCGGCTATATTAATTCTTCGAAAATATACATAGTGTTTGATATTTTCATATTCGCTTTCTATTTCAATTCTCTTTTTACTTAACTGCATAGCACATGTATGTATATATGCTTGCTATAGGTTAAAATTTTTCTTAAATCTAAAAATTAAAAGAATATTTATTTCTTTCGACTTTTTGTGACTTGTTTGCATTACCTTTTGAGTTTCGAACGAAACTAGATTTTGCTTTTTTTTTGGACTCAATTTGCTTGCAATAATTATGCGTTGGCGTACTTATCGCATTGTATTTACTTCGGACATTGAAAAAATGTTTCGACAAATACTCGTACACACTGACGAAACTCAATTTCAACTTATTTTATGGAGACCTGATCCAAATGATAAACTTCAAGTATTAGAGCTCCTAACGGTAACTTACGGTTTGAAACCGGCGTCTTATTTGGCAATTCGTATTTTAAAACAATTAGCGCATGACGAGTTTAACAAATTTCCACTTGGATCAAAAATTCTTGAAAGAGATTCATACGTTGACGATGTGTTTTCTGGTGCTGATGACTTACACACAGTTAAAGTTATGCAAAAGGAACTTAAAGAGCTTTTGCTTTGTGGAGGCTTCAATTTGAGAAAATGGTCCTCCAATTGTTCTGAACTTTTATACGATTTACCAGCAGAAGACTGCGAAATATCACTTGAGCTAGATGGAATCGTTGATAGTTCCATAAAAGCACTTGGACTATATTGGAACCCAAAATCAGACAATTTTTTCTTTAAGGTTTCACTTCCATCTCGCACGTTGCATACAAAAAGAACATTACTTTCTGATGCAGCCAAGTTATTTGATCCTCAAGGTTGGCTTGCACCAACACTTGTACTGGCAAAAATTTTCTTCCAAAAACTATGGTGTGCTGGCATTGGATGGGATGATCCATTGCCTTCTTCTCTTCTGCTTGAATGGGAAAATTATCGTAACAATCTTCCTAATCTTCAAGATATAAAAATTCCTAGATGGCTACAAACTACTAGTTCATCTTATGGTGAGTTACATGGGTATTGTGATGCATCAAATGCTGCTTATGCAGCTGTTTTGTATTGCCGTTTTATACGAGATGGTAAAATATCAGTTAGCCTCATAAGTGCAAAAACCAAAGTTGCCCCCATCAAACAAGTTTCAATTCCTTGCTTAGAGTTATGTGGCGCGTTACTTTTAGCGAAGTTATATACAAAATTTTTGGCTGCTGTCGAAAAAAATCCTGACGAAATCAAATCATATTTTTGGACCGATTCAAAAATAGTCCTAGCCTGGATTCAATCTCTCCCTGCACGTTGGAAAACATTCGTAGCTAATAGGGTTAGTCAAGTTCAAGAAATGACTAGTATTGCAGATTGGCACCATATTCGTTCTGTCGATAATCCTGCTGACTGTGCCTCTCGAGGTGTAAAACCAGATGAATTAAAAGATCATCCTTTATGGTGGTCTGGCCCTAACTGGCTTAGTTTACCAAAATCTTCATGGCCCATTCATGACGCATCTGATTTCCAAACAGAGCTTGAACAAAGAAATATTTCTACATGCCAAGCATCTTTTATATCAGATGCTGAATTTGATTTGTTATCCAGATTTGACAGCCTCAAGCGTCTGCTTCGCGTGACTTGTTTCATATTCAGATTTTATTATTCAGCTCGCAAGTCTTCAAATCAAGTTGGCATTCTTAAATCAGAAGAAATACAATTTTCGCTTTCAAGATTGATTCTATTATCACAAGCCAAAAGTTTTCCTTTGGAGATAAAAAACTTACAAAACAAACTGTTAATTCCTACTAAAAGTAGTATACTAAATTTGCATCCATTTATTGACGAGCTTGGCATTTTGCGTGTCGGAGGCCGACTTCGATTTGCAGAAATAGATGACCAAGCAAAGCATCCTATAATTTTGTCAGATAGTTCCTATCTTTCCAAGCTGATTTTGGCTGACTCTCATTTCAAAACTATTCATGGCGGTCCTCAACTAATGATGTCTTATATACGTCAAAAATTTTGGATTCTAAACCTCCGAAATCTTGCAAAATCGGAATTTCATAAATGCATATTGTGCCACCGATTCAATTTGCGTCGTTCAAAACAATTAATGGGATCCCTACCTAAAGCTAGAGTCAATCAAACTCGTCCATTTCGTCATACAGGCGTTGATTACGCAGGACCATTCGATCTTCGAGTGGCCAAAGTAAGATCATCTAAAACATACAAAGGTTTCATATGCGTATTTATTTGCTTAGTGACAAAGGCAATCCACATTGAACTTGTGTCTGATATGACATCAGAAGGGTTTATTGCAGCTTTTCGGCGCTTTACGGGGCGTAGAGGTAGCTGCAGCGATCTTTACAGTGACTGTGGCACAAATTTCATGGGTGCTAACAAAGACATGATGAAGAAAAGAGACACTCTAATAGCACTGCTGCCCGAAAACCTACGAGAAATGATGGAATCCGAAGGAACTAAATGGCACTTCATTCCTCCTGCTTCGCCGCACTTTGGAGGGTTGTGGGAGGCAGGAGTGAAATCAGTTAAGTATCACTTAAAGCGCATTCTTTTTAACCGTATCTTAACTTTTGAAGAACTTAATACGCTTTTAATTCAAATCGAATCTGTACTTAACTCTAGACCTCTCTGCCCAATGAGTGATGATCCATCTGATTTAAGTGTTTTGACTCCTGCACACTTTCTTATAGGAGAATCAACAAACACTGTTCCAGAGCCATCGCTGTTAGATTTAACAACAAATAGGCTTGATCGTTGGCAGCAAGTACAACAAATGTTACATCACTTTTGGGAACGTTGGCGTAAAGAGTTTCTAACCAGATTGCAACAACGTCCACGATGGAAAGAAGAAATGCGAAATTTTGCAATCAACGATGTTGTACTTCTCACCGACGAACGTTATCCACCAGCTAAGTGGCCTTTGGCACGGGTTGTGCAAGTTCACCCTGGGCCAGACAACAACGTTCGCGTAGTTACTGTAAGGGCTAATGGAAAGCTATATAAACGCCCCATCACAAAACTGAGCCTACTTCCAGTAACAAATTCCACACCAAATCTATTTCATGAAAATCATGAACAGCTGACATAAATTAATTATCTTTTGTTATTATAATTTTTTTTGTTTTTTTTTTCTCAGCGAGTATCAGGCGCTTTAAATCCTGATCTATTAATTTTGTTAAATTATAAACTTTATTTTAATGAGAGGAAATGCTCACTAAATATCTTAAAAATTGAATAATTAATACTGTAATTAAAGTTTTTATATGATAGTAAAGAACAGACGTTCTTGGCCGGCGGTATGTTTAATATCGTAATAGCTAAAATCATAATTTTAAGTTAACATGGTAACCCTATAATTTTCTATCCCAGCTTCCACATCTCTCATTAATTATCAAATATATACTCCCAAAAAGCTCTCTCCCGTTTTCATTATTCCAATTCCTATTCCCGTTCATGCTCAATGTATTATTCAAATTTGTTAAGCTTTACTTGAGATCAATCCGCCAAGGCAAGTAGTACTGTGTAATATCTCTTTTTTTTCTAAATTAAAATAATTTAAAATGATTAAATTTCGTGACTTTTTCTTTATTAAAAGCTATCGAACACTGACAGTATGAAGTTCATCAGAATAACAGAAAACGCGGTTAACATTTTTAAAAAACAATTAATACTGGAAATTGGTGAAAAACAAACCCGTTCACAGAAAATATTATTTAGAAATCGTATAAGAGACACAGTAAAACTAACACAAGAAAGCAACTTGTTAGAAATGATGAAAGAAAAATTGCCACAGAAAGGTTTATTGGCAGTCTTTTGTCCAGATAATGTATTATTTTTAAAGTTTCAAGATTTTTATGTCACATATTTTTCAAGAAATAAGAATTTGAAAGTCGTTAGATCACATGTATTCCTAGTAGATGTTACAGATAAAGGAAAATTATTAGAAATTATTGAAAAGGAACATTTGAAATATAATCATAGGGGCATTAGTGAAGTAATGAACGAAATAAAGAAAGCATTCTATTATCCTTATTTACAAAAAGAAATACAAAAATACATAAATAATTGTGGAATTTGCAACAAAGCAAAGTTTGATAGAAACCCTATTAAACACCCCCTTAACGTCACTAAAACACCATTTAGACAGAACGAAGTTGTACATTTCGATATTTGGTATCCAATGAGGAATGTGATGTATCTAACAAGTATCGACAGGCTAACGAAATACGCAACAGCCCATAAATTAAAAGATAGAACTTGGATATCACTAATCAATGGTATTAAAGAAAGAATTCGTTATCTAGGTAAGCCAGAGACTCTTATTGCAGACAACGAATTAGATATGGTACTAATAAAACAATTTCTAAAAGATGAGAATATAAATTTATATTTAACCACGACTTATAATAAAACAGGAAATGCTGATGTAGAAAGACTTCATTCAACACTGAATGAACACATCAGACTTTTAAATGCAGACCCCAATAATGAGGATGATTTGCACAACAAAATCTACAAAGCTCTGATTGCCTACAATAATACCATTCATTCGACTACTAAGGTTAAACCAATAGACCTAATTAACAATGTTATATCGGAAGAAGATATTGGAAAGTTATCGGAAAAATTGCATCTCGAAAAAACTAAAAGGATAAACGAAAGAAATAACACAAAAGTAATAGAAAATTTTGAAAATGAGTTTGTGAAGAATTACAGGTTTAGTAAGGCCCATCCAAAATTTCAAAAAATTAATAATTACAGGAAAAAGGATAACTATTTAGTCAGTGAAGATAATAAATTAAAAAAAAATTATAAAACACAAGTCAAAAGAAAGTATAAATTTCAGGAGAAGTCAAACATTAACGACGAAAATTGCAATCGCAGTAATAACCCTATATAAAAAGAAAATTTATAAACCAAAATATTGCAGGGAACGCAACGATGATAATAATGATGGCAACGCTTCTAAGCTTGACGCTTGCACAGGACCTAGAAATCAGCCCAATAACACTAGTTTACAGCCAAAATTCCCAGCGAATGCCGTTGCTCATTTTATGTGGAAAATGGGCTGCTGATTCCGAAAATCGCATTTTTTTTTTTTTTATTTCGTGTTGTTTTCGAGATATCGGTCATTTTCGGTTTTTGGACCAAAAAAAAAAGATAGTTCCATTAAAATATATCTCAAGAACCAATGTTTGTATTTAAACAAATAATATGTCATATTAAAGGTAATTAAATTACCTACAAATGATATCCACATCACTTTTGGGTTGGTTCGTTAGTTTCGGTGAAATAAATTGATTTCTAAAAAAAAAATTTTTTTTTCGAAAAAATTAAGAAAAAATCAAATTCAACTTCAAATTTATACAAGAAGATATAACTTTTTTATAATATTTTTTTTTTTTGTATCATATACTATATATTTGTGAAGAAAATAAGATATCATTTAAGAAAATCAATGGAAAAATGCAAAAGTTGTATACAATTCATTGATAAAATACCAAAATGCGTTTTTCCCTATTTTTCCGTTTTTTTGTAATAAACTGTTCGAAAATTTGAAACTTTTTGTAAAAGAAATTGGAAAATCCAAAAAATTCTTAAAGAAGGCATTAAAAGGAAATACCCGTGCCTCGCCGTTTTTCTCTAGCATGTCAGATTTTTTTTTAATCGATTTTTGAAGTTTTTTAATCCACTGTACATGAAAAAACAGAAATAACGCATCTGAGGTGTATTATGTGTTCAGTAAACTTATGCAGGATACTGCGAGGAATATTTTTGTAGAAAATTTTAACCCTCTAAAACCCTCACAAGTGGGTCATTTTGACCCCCACATGAAGGTCATTTTGACCTACATGGGGGGGTTTGAGAGGGTTAAAATTGTCTACAAAAATATTCCGCGTAGTATCCTGCATAAGTTTGCTGAAGACATGATACACCTCAGATGTAAGGATCATATAGTTAAATTCATCGATTTAACACAAGAATGCGTTATTTCGTTTTTTTCATGTACAGTGGATTAAAAAACTTCAAAAATCGATTAAAAAAAAATCTGACGTGCTAGAGAAAAACGGCGAGGCACGGGTATTTCCTTTTAATGCCTTCTTTAAGAATTTTTTGGATTTTCTAATTTCTTTTACAAAAAGTTTCAAATTTTCGAACAGTTTATTACAAAAAAACGGAAAAATAGGGAAAAACGCATTTTGGTAACTTATCAATGAATTGTATACAACTTTTGCATTTTTCCATCGATTTTCTTAAATAGTATTTTATTTGCCTAACAAATTTATAGACTATGATATAAAAATACAAAATGAATTTTAAAATTATTTTTCTTGTAAAAATCTGCAGTTGATTTAGACATTTTTGTAATTTTTTCGGAAAAATATACTCTTTTTTTCAGAAATCAATTTATTTCATCGAAACTAACAAACCAGCCAAAAAGTGACGTGAGTATCATTTGTAGGTAATTTAATTACCTTTAATATGACATATTATTTGTTTGAATACAAACATTGGTCCTTGAGATATTTGTATTTAAGTGGAACTATCTTTTTTTTTTGGTCCAAAAACCGAAAATGACCGATATCTCGAAAACGACACGAAATAAAAAAAAAAATGCGATTTTCGGAATCAGCAGCCCATTTTCCATATAAAATGAGTAACGACATTCGCTGGGAAAAAAAATTTTAATCATTTGTAAACTAGTGTAATCAATAACCAGGGATTTTTGCTAATGACCACAGGAGAAATAACACTAGTAGAAAGGTATGAATATCACATGCTAACGATCAACATTACGGATATTATAATGACTCGAAATAATTTCAAATTACAAGAAAAAAATTGTAAAAACGATACTTACTTAAGAATCCTTATAAATAAACTTGACAGAGAAATAGAAGGACTAAAATTACATAATAAACAGAAAAGGGGAATCTTCAATTTTGTGGGTATTAATTATAAATATTTGTTAGGAACTTTAGATGAAGATGATAAGGAACAATTGGAACAGAAGTTAGAAGACGTGGAAAGTATTATGCTTAGTTCAGATGAACTCAATCAGATAGTCAACCAAGTTAATAATAAATTGCAAGAAGTAAACAAGTTAATACTAATGAAAAATTACGAAAATGCATTATACCAGTTATATTTGACAATGAAGGAATTTACTGAAACGATAGAGGATTTGCAATTAGCTTTACAACTAGCGAGACTAGGGATTTTCAACCCAAAACAATTAGAACACGAGGAGTTAGGAAAGTTGAATTATGAACAGGTATCTAGAATCAAAACATCAACATGGATTTCAGGAGAGAATATCATACTTATCACACAAGTACCAAAAGAATTCAAAAAACAGAAATCGTATCGCCTAATAGGTTACCCTAATGAGGAAAGGTTACAATTGAACTTAGATATCAATTTTTACCAAAAAGAAAATAATGGCACAATAAAATTGTATGATCTTTCACATAAAGATATCCGTAAAAACTGCGTCAGACACATAATGACAAATATTAAAGAATTAAATTGTGAACTTGCTAAATATAGTGAAAAAGAATTTGTGAAATTTTTGGAACCAAACATTGTAATAACATATAACTTAAATGAAGTCGAAATAAAACAAAACTGGAACAATAGAAATTTATCAATAAAAGGAAATAATATTGTAAGAATAAATAATTGTCAATTACAAATAGAAGATCTGATCATTTCGAATGACAAAGAATTCGATGTAAAAATTGTACACACTAATACTATTATTAAGCCAATTGAAGCTTTACGAAATATTAAAGAAAAGGACATTGTTAAAATATTTCATAAAGAAAGCATAATTTATAAAATTATTTCATATTTAACAAGCACAATATTAATAATTTGTATCGGATTATATATTATATTTAAGTATAAATCATGGAGCAATAGGAAAATTATAAAAATAAATGTCAACGAGGACGTTGAAAATTCTAAGGGCGGAGGTGTCATATGTGGCCCTCTACATGCTCCCCATATATAGTAATATACTCTATGTTAAGTGTATGGTCCGCTATGACCAACCTAAAAAGGGTAGCGCGACTTTTATGTTACAAGATCTTAATGTATACAAATGCTACAATGGGTCATATTAATAAAACTTTACTTTGCTAAAACTCGAAGCAATTGCTTCAATTTGTAGCATTTACTTCAATTCGTATGTGAAAAAATATTTTTTAGCATTTGCTATGTTCGAAAAAAGCTTTTGCTTAAATTGGTATGAATAAAAATACGTAACTCGTAGTATTTACTTGAATATTCTGAGTCTGCTTTCTAGCTGACTACGAGAGTTTGCTAGGTACTTTTTACACATAAATCTTGTTCTATATTGATTGCCGTAAATCTTAATAGGGAAAGAAATTAATTAAATTGTAAATATAAACTGTGTCGATTGTGGAGGCAAACAGCTTTCGTTGTAAAATTAGTAAAAAGCCAAGAGCAGGTAGTTTAAACTATAGGCATATATATACATTTATAAGGCAACGCATTTAAGTCACGTTGTCTGAATGGCAACTTTGACAGTTGCCGTTTTAGCAATCTTGCCAAGCTAGGATTTCCAAGGGAAACAAGGGTCTGTGCATGATTCAATAACAATGGTTATGGCAAGTTGTCAAAATAAAAAAATGGAACCCTGATCTTGCCTTGCTATCTGTCAAAAGACTAGCAAATTTTGACATTTTCGTAGTTTAAGAAGCAGCATTTGTTATCGTTGCAACCAGGGTAATTCAACCATGGGTCTGTGGAAGCGTAACAGCTTATGTATTTTTGCCTCACATTACCTTCAAATACGGAGAGAATAGGATTTTAAGTTTTTGGGGGATTTAAGCGTCACGAAGTTTATGAACAGACACAAAAATTTTGATTAAAAGTTGATAATTTTTATATATCCTTCTACAATGGCATCAAAAACGGCTCGTTTTTCACATCATTCATTTTTAAAAGGAGATGCAAAAAATAGTGTTCCCACTTGACTGCTGGTGCTGTCAACTTCATTTCAAATAAATAATAACAGAATCGAAATAGTTGAAAAACAAATCCAAAAATAAATAAATAAATGCATGTTTAATCAGCTTCAATTTTAATTCCATATGAAGAAACTAACAATTTTTTTTTAATATTTATTTATGAAACATGTAAACTTTGTCCCGCTTCTTTTACGTAATCCTGCTTATAAACAAATTCAAGCGCCCTCATCCGTTCCAAACTCTGATTCTAAAATGCAACCACCGCAGTTTACAAACATATATAAAGCTTATCTTGGCATGCATTGTAGCATCCCTTGCTGTCATCAAGACTTTGGAGAATACATTTGTTAAGGCGAAAATAGTTTAGGTCATTCGGCGGAAGTAATGCAAAGCATTTAGGAATTGCTCTTACTCCAATGGATAAACATCCTGAGCGATGACAGCTATGTGAATTTTTTCTGTCCAACAAATTAAGTCAAGTTGACTTTTTCAAGAGTTGTATACCTTTATCGTAACCCTTGGCTGCAGCATAATCTTTTCAGGCAACTTGAACATTTGACGGCTACAAATATGATCAGTTTGGCTTGATTGATGATTTATTGGCAGTACTGCATGCGCTTCCAGAGAGCGGGTTTTTTTGCATTGTGCACAAATGATAAATTATATTTTGCCTGCACATTTTGACAAATTCCAAAAAAAAATTATTTTTTATTTCAATTTATTATTTGTATTTTAAATAAACAATGTCAAATATGATAAAGCAAATACTAGTTCCGAATTTTCGAACTTGCTGTAGCAAACATAAATTTTATTCATACCAATTTTAAGCAAATGCTATTTGCATTTACTTTACTACGAAAGTTATCTTGAAGCAATTGCTATTTTTTATTAATACCACCCAATGTATGTACTTTGTATAAATTTTTATGTTATATGATTCTTGTGCATGCAAACACAACAAAATGCTAACGTTGCATTTGCACGCAAGAATCAAATAATTATTAAGCTTAGATTTAAGTCTGAAAATAATAAAGTTTAGTTTGAAAGATCAACTCACAGAGTTTAACTGGCGACGAGGATAAAATAAAATTTTTTTCAGTTTTTTTTTTTGCAAGTGCAAGAAACAGAGATGCAAAATAATTTAAAGTGAAGATTTTTTTTTGCAAGTGCAAGAAACCGAAATGCAAAATAATTTAAAGTGAAGAGTAAAATTAGATTACTCTATTGAACGAGCAATAAATCACAGACAAGAGTTTTCTGTCAATTTACAAGACAACAATAACGAATACAACAACAAGGAATCTTGATTTACGAGCAATATCGCAACTATCGACAGATACCAGAATTAAAAAATTATTGATTGAACAATAACAACAAGGATAACAGCATCGATCCAGTTAGCAACAATAACAACAGCGGGGAAAAATAAAGCGCAAATAATATTGATGACAAAAACAACAGCGACACCAAAAGCGAGGAAAATCATAACCACTCTATTGAACGAGCAAGACAAGAGTTTCCTGTCAATTTATAAGACAACAATATCGACAGATACCAGAATTAACAATTATTGATTAAAAAATTTAAAAAAAAAAATAAAACAACATCAGGGAAAAATAAGGCAGAAATATTATTGATGACCATAACAACAAAAGCAACAGCGACACTAAAAGCGAGGAAAATCACATTAAGTGCACGGTGGTTTTTAAAAAATTTTAACTTTTTGAAATACCACCCGCGGGGTTTTTTTTCAGGGATAATGTTGGGGAACCCTTCTAGTATCTAAATCCGCAAACCGCGAAATCGAACGTCCAGCCGTTTTTTTTTTTCGACCTTTTAGTTTTTTTAACGGTTTTTGAGTATGTCTCGGTGTGTATATACATATATATGTGTACATACTTGTATATGTATCCATATGTAATATATATATATGGATATATGTATACATACATACATACATACGTATAAAAGGTATCGTTTCCGCACCATTTATTTTTTAAAAAAATCGGTTTTTTCGTATTTAAGAAAAACACAAACAAAAACCGGAAACGAAAGTAGTCACTCCAGATTTGATTTTTGATGTTTAATCCGATTCCGGTATTAGAATTGCTCTATTACGTCTGGACTTTGAGATATCCTTACATATATGTTTAAAGGTCACCATTTTTTTTCCTATTTTTGAAGTTTTATAACAAGATAAGGTAATATTATGCCGTAAAATCTGGTATGACAGTTAATAGCCCTAGTTTTTTCCTTGAAAACTCAATCAAACTGATAACGATATCTTTTTTTTTGTCGGAGATATCTTTGCCTAAAAAGTTAAAAAAGTGCAAAAACACGATTTTTGGCTATATTGGATGTTATATACAGGACACACAAAATTTTTTTGGGAGTTTCTATTACCAGAAAAATTTGGTACTTTTTTTTGGCTTAAAATTGAGCTATTAAATGTTTATCTGCAATATTTTTCTGCAAAGTTATGTTAACTTTAAAATCACACCATGAAACTTAAAGCGAAAAATCTCGGTTTTCGGCTATATTTGAGGTTGTATACAGTACGGACGAAATTTGTCTGCTCTTTTTTGCTAACCGAAACATTTAAAACCATTCTTTATCTTCAAAATAAGCTATCAAGAGGTCTCTTTTGATTGTTTTTCACAAAGTTATAACCATTTAAAAATTACATTATGGACTACAAACTCACAGTGTACGAGTATTCATTATATTGCTGCAACATGTCGTCTTAAAATAGTCATAACTTTTTAGAAAACAATTACAAGAGACCAGTTGTTAGCTCATTTTGAAGATAAAGAATGGTTTTAAATGATTCGGTTGGTAAAAAAGTGCAGACGAATTTCGTCCGTACTGTATACAACCTCAAATATAGCCGAAAACCGAGATTTTTCGCTTTAAGTTTCATGGTGTGATTTTAAAGTTAACATAACTTTGCAGAAAAATATTGCAGATAAACATTTAATAGCTCAATTTTAAGCCAAAAAAAAGTACCAAATTTTTCTGGTAATAGAAACTTCCAAAAAAATTTTGTGTGTCCTGTATATAACATCCAATATAGCCAAAAATCGTATTTTTGCACTTTTTTAACTTTTTAGGCAAAGATATCTCCGACAAAAAAAAGGATATCGTTATCAGTTTGATTGAGTTTTCAAGGAAAAAACTAGGGCTATTAACTGTCATACCAGATTTTACGGCATAATATTACCTTATCTTGTTATATAACTTCAAAAATAGGAAAAAAAATGGTGACCTTTAAACATATATGTAAGGATATCTCAAAGTCCAGACGTAATAGAGCAATTCTAATACCGGAATCGGATTAAACATCAAAAATCAAATCTGGAGTGACTACTTTCGTTTCCGGTTTTTGTTTGTGTTTTTCTTAAATACGAAAAAACCGATTTTTTTAAAAAATAAATGGTGCGGAAACGATACCTTTTATATGTATGTATGTAAGTATGTATATTAGAGTGGTCCAAATTTTGTATGGAAAAACCAAAAGTGTTAAAAAGTCAAGGTGCGCGCGACTTTTCTGAATCCTTGGATCCTGCTGATTACAAAAAGTGCTTTGGAACTAAAAAAAAATTGCGTTTAGATATTCCGCAACGAGCTTGAAGGTACTTTTTTAGGAATTTTTGAGTTTTTGAGTACTTATTTTAATTTAAACGCTATATCTTTTGAACCAGATAAGGCATTTGCAAAAATTAAATTGCATTTTGTTAAGAATATTTTGGGCCATTCTTTGCATTAATAATAATTAACGTTGTCTTTCCCAATTTTTTTTAGCAGCACTTTAAACTTCAAAATTTGTTAATTTTTTGAGGTATTTGCACTAGCGAATTTTTTTTTATGTTTTTATTTTTTTATGCAATTATTTATCTATCAACTGACTCCAACAACTAAGCCACCAGCTTCTCTTTACTTGCTAAAAACCGTAAAGTTTAATCAAATTTGGCAAAAAAAAAAACTTTGAGCTTAAAATTTTCATGGTGAAACAGAAACAACAATAGTCATTTGTGATGTATTTGTTCATGAAAATTCTAAATCCGGTCTCAGAATTGCTCTATCTTGTACGATTTTAGAGATATCCTAACCTCAAAATGCAAAAAACACCGTTTTTGATCATTTTGAAGCTGTTACATAACGACATGGTAACTTTCAGCTTGGATTGAAAATAAGAGTGACGGCATTTTTCTTGAAAACCCAATTTAAAAAAAATCGATATCTCTTTGTTCCTCTGAAATATCATAAGCAGGAATAATAAAAAAACGTTTTTTTTTGCACTTTTTCAACTTTTTCAGTTAGGATAACTCCGAGAATAAAAAAGATATCGGTATGATTTAAATTCGATTTTAAGGAAACAAACTGGCACTTTTAACCACTATACCATTTTTTGTGGCTGAAAGTAACCTTGACTTGTAATATCACTTTAAAAAGAGCAAAAACGGTGTTTTTTTTACTTTTATGTTTGAATATATCCTTAACCGTACAAGACAGAGCGATTTTGAGACCGAATTCGGAATCAACAGTAACAAATACATCGAAAATGGCTATTTTAGTTTATTTTTGTCTAAATTTTTTTTAGTTTTTTTAGAAGATCTATGAAAACTATCTGTTAACCTATTTTGCCAAAAATAACATGAAGTGCAAAAATTTCGATATTGCAAAGATTGTTGGTTTACTCAGAAGATTGGGAGCTAATGATTTTATAAAAAAAAAGTGGTACCTTACGTCATCCTATTAAGATATCTAATTTCAATGCCTTGAAAACACTAAAATGAATTTTTTTTTGAGTCTAATTTAATTATACTTAATAGTTTTTAGTGAGTAAAAGTGTTACTAATAGCTTAGTTGTTGAAATTATTTTAAAGACAAATTATTGCATAAAAATATAAAAATGTTAAAAAAAAAATTGCTGGAGCAAAATAAGAAAAAAATCGGTTGTTGAAAGTGCAAACAGCTAAAAAAATTAACAAATTTTTAAGTTTAAAGTGCTGCTAAAAAAAATTGGCAAAAAGTAGATTAATTATTATTAACGCAAAACATAGCTTAAAATATTCCTAATAAAATGCAATTTAAGTTTTGCAAATACTTTATCTGATTCAAAAGATATTGTGTTTAAATTAAAAAGAGAACTCAAAAACTCAAAAATTCCCAAAAGAGTACCTTCAAGCTCGTTGCGGAATATCTAAACGAAATTTTTTTTTGGTTCCAAAGCACTTTTTGTAATCAGCAGGATCAAAGGATTCAGAAAAGTCGCGCGCACCTTGACTTTTTAACACTTTCGGATTTTGGACCACTCTAATGTATATATATATCCATATATATATATTACACATATATACATATACAAGTATATATATGTACATATATACATATATATGTGTACATAATATGTATATACACACCGAGACATACTCAAAAATCGTTAAAAAAACTAAAAGGTCGAAAAAAAAAACGGCTGGACGTTCGATTTCACGGTTTGCGGATTTAGATACTAGAAGGGTTCCCCAACATTATCCCTGAAAAAAATCGCGGGTGGTATTTCAAAAAGTTAAAATTTTTTAAGAACCACCGTGAGCGCTGATTAAACTTATTAAAAAATGTAGAAAGCAAAAACACGGAATTTATGTGTATTAGTATTTATAGATTATTTTTCAAAAGAATAAAAGAAAAATCTCAAATCATTGTTATAATTAAACAAACAATTCCCTATACAATTTTAACTTTTTAATCTTAATGAACAATTTTTTTTTTTTAATTGTGAAATAACCTCTATGTAAAATTAACAAAAAAATTTAAAAATATTTAAAAAAAAGAGAACAAAAACAACACAAAAAAAAAAAGGACGCAAATATTTAAATTGGGAAAAGTAATCAATTTGGCACTTTCTAATTCTAATTCTTATAAGAAAAAAATAAAAGTTGAACTAAAAATGGACGCAAATACGGTACAATCGTTTCAATTAATTTTGACTTGCATAAACGGAATAACGGAATTTGACGGCACTGACATGAACCAACTAGCGGACTTCATTCAACAAGTTGAAAATATACTACCAACAATTAATGTATTTGACGAAAATAATCAAAAAATCTTGTTTGGTTATTTAAAGAACAAGTGTACTGGTCGCACCAGGGAGGCGATACATAGGGACGGACAAGTGGACAATTGGGATAGATTAAAGACAATTCTATTAAGAGATTTCGGAGAAAAAAGAACCTCCATTGAACTAATGGACGAACTTAAAACCAAAAGGATGGATTCTACAATTGAGAAATATTATTATAACATTAATAAATTGAGAAATAAATTGCATAACAGACTGTTGACACATGGAAACGAGGGATTTACGACAGAAGAAATTAATAGAATTTCCTTACAGACATTTAGGGAACATTTGCCAGAGCCAACTAAGACTATGATTTTTGCTAGGAATCCGGATAATTTAGAAAAGGCATTTAAAATAATTATAGAAGCAAGGCACCAGTGGTATACAACCGCAGGGTCTAGACAAAGTTTCGGTAGTACCACATACAGAACTAATTTTAGCGATTAAGTTAATAACAGAAATCAATCAAAAAATACCAATAAATACAAAAACGATAACAGCCGTAATAACAACGATTATAATGGCGGCAATCGTTCTTACCAACGGAATTATCAGAATTCGGGTAATTCTAGAAATCAATCAAAAAGTACCAATAACTACAGTAATAATAACAACGGTAATAACAATGAATACAATGGTGGTAATCGTTATCACCAACGGAACTATCAGAACTCGGGTAATTCTAAAAATCAATCACAGAACACAAAGAATTCTAAAAATCAAAACAACGAGCAAGAACAAATGGATGTTGGTAATGTCGGATTAAATTTTCCAACGGACAGGGAAAACAATTACCCTATATAGTAGTTAGAACAGAAATAAGAAAATTATATTTCATTGTTGACACTGGAGCAGAGTTCAGTCTCATCAATGAAAATATTTGTAATCCGAAATGGAAAACCGGCATAAACGTTAACATTACAGCGTTAGGAAAAAAATTTAAAGTGAAAAAAATGTGTAAGTTCCCAATTTTTAAAGAATTTGGAGATGACAGTTATACCTGTTCATTTCTGGAGTTCAACGTTAGCGATAATTTTGACGGTCTAAGAGGAAATAATATTCTAAAGGACTTAAACTGTGTTATTGATTATCCAAATGGAACACTTAAAACGAACAAAACTACAATAGAATTTTATATGAACAAACAAGAGGAAATATATAGAGAGAATAGCTACAACGAAAATGTGATCGAAATTTTCTAATGAAATAAAAAATAATGATATGACGCAATATTTTAATACAAATGACTTAAGTAACACCGATAAAAATAAATTACAAGCAATTTTAAGGAAATATAGAAGGGTATTTTACAATGAAAATGAGGACTTAACATTTACAAGCCAAACAAAACACAAGATAGTCACGCAACACGACATACCTGTGTTTTCAAAACTTTATAGATACCCGGAAATCCACAAAGAAGAAATTAATAAGCAAATTGAGGAGATGTTGAGGCAGGGTATTATAAGAGAATCGTGTAGTCCATACAACAGCCCTATTTGGATTGTACCAAAGAAGCTGGGTGCGTCAAAAGAGCAAAAATGGCGTCTTGTAATTGACTACAGAAAATTAAATAGCATCACTATCGAAGATAGATTTCCAATACCAAATATAGACGATATATTTGATAAATTGGGAAGATTCAACTATTTTACAACACTTGATTTAGCCCAAGGCTTCCATCAAATCCAAATGGACTCCAAAGACATCCATAAAACAGCGTTTTCAACAGCAAATGGTCACTACGAATTTTTGCGCATGCCTTTTGGCTTGAAAAACGCACCCGCAACCTTTCAAAGACTTATGAATGATGTTTTGAAGAGTTTATAGGGAAAATTTGCTTGGTTTACTTAGATGACATATTAATATTTTCAACAAGTATAGAAGAGCACATGGAGTCATTGAACAAAGTTCTAAAACGTCTAAACAAAGCTAAACTTAAAGTACAGTTCAGTAAATGTAAATTCTTAGCCAAAGAAACAGAATTTTTGGGACATTTAGTAACGGATAAAGGCATCAAACCAAACCCAAAAAAAGTGGAAGCAATAAATAAAATTCTACTTCCGAAAACCCAAAAGGAAATAAAATCATTTCTTGGCATAACGGGATACTACAGAAGATTCATCAAAGATTATTCGAAAATAGCTCATCATATGGTGAAATATCTGAAAAAGAATGCAAAAATTAATCTAAAAGATGGAGATTACATTGAAGCATTCGAAAAACTAAAACAAATGATTAAATCTGACCCGATACTAGTTCATACAAATTTTAAAAACAAATTTACGCTGATAACAGACGCTAGCAACTTTGCCCTTGGAGCAGTGCTTATGCAAAATAACAAAGTTATCTGCTATGCAAGTAGATCACTAAATGGACACGAAAAGAACTATAGCACAATAGAGAAAGAGCTCTTAGCTATAGTGTGGGCGACGAAATATTTTCGACCCTATCTTTTCGGCCGGAAATTTGCTATTAAAATGGATCACCGTACACTTGTATGGTTAAATAATTTAAAAGAGCCTAACTCGAAACTACAAAGATGGAAAATCAAATTAAACGAATTTGATTTTGACATGGATTACATTAAGGGAAAAGAAAATGTTATCGCAGACGGATTAAGCAGAATAGCTTTAGATCATCAAGTCAATTTAAACGAATTATATGAGGAAAACATGGCTACGGATGTTCCTGTTGGAGTTGATCTTAACGAAGATGTTATATCAACGGAGGAAGTTCTGAATGAGCTAAGGAGAATGTATGAAAAAGATGAGGATACTGAGGATGAAGATACTGTTCACAGTGCAGATACTGACAGTATGAACTTTATCAGAATAACAGAAAACGTGGTTAACATTTTTAAAAAACAATTAATACTGGAAATTGGTGAAAAACAAACCCGTTCACAGAAAATATTATTTAGAAATCGTATAAGAGACACAGTAAAACTAACACAAGAAAGCAACTTGTTAGAAATGATGAAATAAAAATTGCCACAGAAAGGTTTATTGGCAGTCTTTTGTCCAGACAATGCATTATTTTTAAAGTTTCAAGATTTTTATGTCACATATTTTTCAAGAAATGAGAATTTGAAAGTCGTTAGATCACATGTATTCCTAGAAGATGTTACAGATAAAGGAAAATTATTAGAAATTATTGAAAAGGAACATTTGAAAAATAATCATAGGGGCATTAGTGAAGTAATGAACGAAATAAAGAAAGCATTCTATTATCCTTATTTACAAAAAGAAATACAAAAATACATAAATAATTGTGGAATTTGCAACAAAACAAAGTTTGATAGAAACCCTATTAAACACCCCCTTAACGTCACTAAAACACCATTTAGACAGAACGAAGTTGTACATTTCGATATTTGGTATCCAATGAGGAATGTGATGTATCTAACAAGTATCGACAGGCTAACGAAATACGCAACAGCTTATATCACTAATCAATGGTATTAAAGAAAGAATTCGTTATCTAGGTAAGCCAGAGACTCTTATTACAGACAACGAATTAGATATGGTACTAATAAAACAATTTCTAAAAGATGAGAATATAAATTTATATTTAACCACGACTTATAATAAAACAGGAAATGCTGATGTAGAAAGACTTCATTCAACACTGAATGAACACATCAGACTTTTAAATGCAGACCCCAATAATGAGGATGATTTGCACAACAAAATCTACAAAGCTCTGATTGCCTACAATAATACCATTCATTCGACTACTAAGGTTAAACCAATAGACCTAATTAACAATGTTATATCGGAAGAAGATATTGGAAAGTTATAGGAAAAATTGCATCTCGAAAAAACTAAAAGGATAAACGAAAGAAATAACACAAAAGTAATAGAAAATTTTGAAAATGAGTTTGTGAAGAATTACAGGTTTAGTAAGGCCCATCCAAAATTTCAAAAAATTAATAATTACAGGAAAAAGGATAACTATTTAGTCAGTGAAGATAATAAATTAAAAAAAAATTATAAAACACAAGTCAAAAGAAAGTATAAATTTCAGGAGAAGTCAAACATTAACGACGAAAATTGTAATCGCAGTAATAACCCTATATAAAAAGAAAATTTATAAACCAAAATATTGCAGGGAACGCAACGATGATAATAATGATGGCAACGCTTCTAAGCTTGACGCTTGCACAGGACCTAGAAATCAGCCCAATAATCAATAACCAGGGATTTTTACTAATGACCACAGGAGAAATAACACTAGTAGAAAGGTATGAATATCACATGCTAACGATCAACATTACGGATATTGTAATGACTCGAAATAATTTCAAATTACAAGAAAAAAATTGTAAAAACGATACTTACTTAAGAATCCTTATAAATAAACTTGACAGAGAAATAGAAGGACTAAAATTACATAATAAACAGAAAAGGGGAATCTTCAATTTTGTGGGTATTAATTATAAATATTTGTTAGGAACTTTAGATGAAGATGATAAGGAACAATTGGAACAGAAGTTAGAAGACGTGGAAAGTATTATGCTTAGTTCAGATGAACTCAATCAGATAGTCAACCAAGTTAATAATAAATTGCAAGAAGTAAACAAGTTAATACTAATGAAAAATTACAAAAATGCATTATACCAGTTATATTTGACAATGAAGGAATTTACTGAATCCATAGAGGATTTGCAATTAGCTTTACAACTAGCGAGGCTAGGGATTTTCAACCCAAAACAATTAGAACACGAGGAGTTAGGAAAGTTGAATTATGAACAGGTATCTAGAATCAAAACATCAACATGGATTTCAGGAGAGAATATCATACTTATCACACAAGTACCAAAAGAATTCAAAAAACAGAAATCGTATCGCCTAATAGGTTACCCTAATGAGGAAAGGTTACAATTGAACTTAGATATCAATTTTTACCAAAAAGAAAATAATGGCACAATAAAATTGTATGATCTTTCACATAAAGAAATCCGTAAAAACTGCGTCAGACACATAATGACAAATATTAAAGAATTAAATTGTGAACTTGTTAAATATAGTGAAAAAGAATTTGTGAAATTTTTGGAACCAAACGTTGTAATAACATATAACTTAAATGAAGTCGAAATAAAACAAAACTGGAACAATAGAAATTTATCAATAAAAGGAAATAATATTGTAAAAATAAATAATTGTCAATTACAAATAGAAGATCTGATCATTTCGAATGACAAAGAATTCGATGTAAAAATTGTACACACTAATACTATTATTAAGCCAATTGAAGCTTTACGAAATATTAAAGAAAAGGACATTGTTAAAATATTTCATAAAGAAAGCATAATTTATAAAATTATTTCATATTTAACAAGCACAATATTAATAATTTGTATCGGATTATATATTATATTTAAGTATAAATCATGGAGCAATAGGAAAATTATAAAAATAAATGTCAACGAGGACGTTGAAAATTCTAAGGGCGGAGGAGTCATATGTGGCCCTCTACATGCTCCCCATATATAGTAATATACTCTATGTTAAGTGTATAGTCCGCTATGACCAACCTAAAAGGGGTAGCGCGACTTTTATGTTACAAGATCTTAATGTATACAAATGCTACAATGTATGTACTTTGTATACATTTTTATGTTATATGATTCTTGTGCATGCAAACACAACAAAATGCTAACGTTGCATTTGCACGCAAGAATCAAATAATTATTAAGCTTAGATTTAAGTCTGAAAATAATAAAGTTTAGTTTGAAAGATCAACTCACAGTGTGACGAAAATTTAGCACAAATAAATTGAGAAAGTACCTGACAGTTCGAGATGTCAATAAAAACATTGATGTCTACTATCAAGAAATTATAGCCGAGGAAATTTTTTGTGAATCAACGAGATGTTGCCAGATGTTTCGTGATTGCAATTCTAGTACGTTCATACAGATATAAAAGTTGATCATGAGTGCTGCAAGTCAGTTGATTTTAAGCAATAAAGTGAAAAGTTTGTACACACAGTGCCAGTAAAAGTAAATAAAGCCATAAATTTTTGAAAAAACACCATTTTCATTAAAATTACTAAAATCGCCAACTTCAACACCCTGTATTTTAACAACAAATGGTACGAGGACAAAATCCTCCTGAAACTACCATATTGGCAAATTTGAGAGAAATCGGAGACTAAAAGATTTTCAGCTGAAACACTTGGCGTGCTTTGCTTCATATATAATTGTCCCAAATATTTTTCTCGCAAACGGCTGCAGCGATCTTAATGAAACTTCAGATATTATATATATATGTAAGAAATTAGCATACAATGAAGATTGAGCTAGGTTTGAACTTTGTTAATACTCACCAGGGGGCGTGGCACCGCCCTAAATTTTACATTTGTTTTGGGCAAACCATTCAAGGTATTTGGATGAAATTTGGTGGGCGGGTACTGCTTAATAATACCTTGTAACAAACGAAAAATGAGCGGGATCGAAGAAGTGCCACGCCCACTTTTTAAACATTGATTTATTTATTTATTACTCGAAAACGACTCCAACAATTTTAATGAAAATTTAGAAGATGTTACCGCTTAAAACAAGAATTAATATGTGATATGCCGTTATATTAAGAAAACTCGTTGAAGGGCGTGGGACTGCCCACAAAAATATAATACGGTGTAAAAAAAAAAACTAATAAAGCAATCATTCTAAAATTAAGTGTGAGGAGCCTACTTCCTATGTGGCATCTCTGAACTGAAAGCGGGCGAATATCGCCGTTGCGCGTGTAACCTCCCACACAAGTAAAACCCAGCAAATCCTACTTAACCATATTGAATTATGGACTGATCCGTTAAACACAAATTTTTCTAAAACTACCACTTCAAAGAAATTTAGAAAGAGTTGGATATAAAAAATATTACGTTGCTTTTACACTCGAAATGAAAAAAAAAAAAATCAAGCTGACAGGCAGAAAAAATGTATATTTTAATTGAAGCAGTTTCAAATAGAAAATTACGCAATTTTAAAAACCCAATAGCATCTCAACGAATCTTTAATTCTTTCATAGAATCTACAGTTTTCCAAAGAACTGTCCAGTTGGTAAGAAAATAGCCAAAAAAAGAAGATCCATTAGAACCAAACTATTTATTGAAATCCCAAGCCATCACATCTCCAATCTTTCTTGGAAATAAATAATTTATAATTTATTAAAAATTGTCAAAATCGTGTTTTTAACATTAAAATAAAAAATAGTTTCTTCAGTTTTAGCAAAAATAATTAGAAAAAGGAAAAAGACAACTATAGTTTTTCTATTTATTTTCTTATGAGAAATTTACATTGATAAGACAGGGATGAACATTCACTTTTATTCTCAAAAGAATAGAAAAAGGAAAGGGGCAACTATAGTTTTTACATTATTGGTAAGACAGGGATGCACGATCACACGGATAGGGCACAAGTGGTTATTTTTTTCCCGATGCTAGAGGAAATGTAACTGGTATAATACGAGATTTGTAACTCTTATATAATAAGGTTGGTAACTGCTACAGGATTTGCTGGGAATACATTAAATGCTATTTTTCAAAAATGGTGTAACATTCTTTGTGGAAATAACGAAAATTGGACGTTGTTCAATAAGTTCCACTCCTACTTTTTACTAAAGTAAAATTTTCATTAATTACTCAGGCACAAAAAAAAAATGGAATGAACTTTTTGTTTCTTGTATGCAGTCTTGTGTACTTTTCCACGCTGAATCCGTCTTTACCAGCAGAATTGTCATTATACCTGCAGGATTTCGAAATTTCCTTGCTTGAAGTTTAAGAAAACGCTGTGTTCAGTATTATAATATATTCTTTTTTATAAGTGGCATAAAAATATACCTTCAAACTTTTCCACTAGAACTCTTTCTTTCCGAACTACCGTCATTTGAAGAAAAGGTATTTCAGCCAGATACGTAGGACGAAATTGCATTAGTATCGCAAAACCAATTTATGTCCAAAATACACTCAAAATGAGTTAAAATCTGCTCCAGGGTATGAAAAATTTTTGTGCCAATAAAAGTGGGCGATGCGACGCCCCAAAATATTTCGTCTTTTGTATGGGGCTGAAATACACTCACTTCAAAGGATCACAACTCAGAAAGGTATGTGCCGCATATATAATATATGCTATATAATTTTTTCGCGTATATCAACTTTGGAATAGAGTACTGCATTTGAATATCAAAAAACTGTGAAAGAATGATAAGGATATTACCGTCTTGAAGGTGTAGTGCGAACTTAACTTTTAAACTGTTTATAATAGCAAAGCAAAAGATAACACAATTTTTTTAAAATAGAAAATTTTGATACCGAAATAACTTTTGAACTAAGGGTGGACAAACAAAAGTAAAGGGTGGCGTATCGAGCTAAATAAAAATTTCCAATCTATTTGATTTTTTTGCCGCCAGGTTCACGGTCCCTCAGATACTAAATTTTTAAATATATTTCAAAGTAATGTTAGATAAAAGATAAAAATAGGCTTATATTCATGAACGCTCGCTAGACATTCCTATAGAGCACGATCTTCGAAAAAAAACCCCATTTTTTTTTGAAAATTTTTTGATAATTCAATATATCGTGACTTATATCATACAAAAACACCAACGAAATTTAAAAAAACAAGAACATTCACAACAACTACAATACCACCAAAAGCAACAACAACAACACGACCACAAATAGCAACCATATTAACAATACCCGATCAAAAAAACTTGTCAAGTTCTTGTCATTGTATCAGAAATGTATATCAAAATGATATCAAAAATGTATCAGCCGCTGATATCCATTTTTTGTATATCATTTTGATATATTTTTGATATCATTGAATGACATGTCAATTTTGTATCAGAAATGTATATCAAAATGATATCAAAAATTTGTCAGCGGCTGATATCCATTTTTTGTATATTATTTTGATATATTTTTGATATCATTAATGACATGTCAATTTTGTATCAGAAATGTATATCAAAATGATATCAAAAATTTATCAGCCGCTGATATCCTTTTTTTGTATATCATTTTGATATATTTTTGATATCATTGAAAAACATGTCAATTTTGTATCAGAAATGTATATCAAAATGATATCAAAAATTTATCAGCCGCTGATATCAATTTTGTATCAGAAATGTATATCAAAAATTTATCAGCTGCTGATATGTCAAATTTAACGCTTCAGTTTGTGAATTTTATGGAAGACGAACGCGCAGCCAATTTTAGTGAAGAAAAAGTGAAAATATAATTATAATATATAATACAAATATAATTGAGTGCAAAAAACCCGACGCTCCATTCAGTTGCTGCATGCAGCCTGTGGTTGGGAATACAAAATGTATGGAAACGGACGAGCAGCCAATTTTAGTAAGAAGTGCATTTTCTAATAAAACTTGTGAAAAAGCACAAAAATATAATTTAGTTAAAAAAACCGACACTTCATTCATTTGCTGCATGCGGGCAATTTCTAAAAACTTGCCGACGATCAAATACAATATTGCAAAATTTGGTTATGTCAATTTTGTATCAGAAATGGATATCAAAATGATATTCAAATTTTGTATATCATTGATATACAATTTTTGTATATCATTTTGATATCTTTTTTTGATATCATTTTGATATCTTTTTTTGATATCATTTTGATATCTTTTTTTGATATCATTTTGATATCTTTTTTTGATATAATTTTGATATCTTTTTTTGATATCATTTTGATATCTTTTTTTGATATCATGGTGATATACAAAAAGCGTTACACTCCGTATATCACTGTGATATCCTTTTTTATCAAAATTTTGTATGTCACTGACAAATTTTTGATATCATTTTGATATATTTTTGATATACTTTTTTTGATCGGGTAAACTAAAAGTATGGAAAACGGACGAGCAGCCAATTTTAGTAAGAAGTGCGTTTTGTCATGAAATTAGTAAAAAAGCAGAAAAAATATAATTGAGTACAAAAAAAACTAGTTGACGACGATTAACCACAATATTGTAAAATTTGGCCATAATCTGCGTCACTTTAGTTATCAGACCCAAAATTGGTTGTCATTTTTGTATCAGAAATGTACAAAAATTGTATATCATTTTGATATCTTTTTTGATATCATTTTGATATCTTTTTTTGATATCATTTTGATATCTTTTTTTGATATCATGGTGATATACAAAAAGCGTTACATTCCGTATATCACTGTGATATCCTTTTTTTATCAAAATTTTGTATGTCACTGACAAATTTTTGATATCATTTTGATATATTTTTGATATACTTTTTTTGATCGGGTAACAACAGAATTCTTTTACAATTTAACTTGCTCTCTAAAAACATTTAAGTCTCGATTTTTCGAGTTATTTTAGGTCGTTTTATGTGAAAACATGGTCAAATCTAACATTTCCTCAAATTTCTTCTATTTTCTCTTATTCTCAAAGCTTTGATATCTCAAAAACGAAGCAAGATATGGAAAAATTTTATCAAATATTTTCGACTTATTTTGTATTGATTTATAATAAAACCTTGTCAAATTGAGGGGCCACGGAAATCGAAGTCGTGCCAATAAGAGATATATCAGCCACTTCTGATCCCCATATCTCCAAAAATAAATCTGAGCGACCAGTTTCGATAAACGTGCAAACAATGAGGCCACTTTAAAGCATAAACTTTTTAAGTATTATTCTGGCAATAACTAGTTCGACTTCCTCACCTTTTCTTTCTCAACTTACTCTTTGTTTTTGTTTAGCAATTCTGCTTTTTCCATCTTTGAATTATAAATAACTATACATATCTAAGATTTTATAAGGACATTTTATGTAGATACTGAATTATAAGTTATGAATAAATATAAATAAAATAAATAAATAAAGTCTAAGAAAAAAATTTTATTTTTTCACAATTTCCGCGCTATAAGAGAAAACCATTCTCATCAATTTTTAAAACAATTTGTAAGCAATCGGCCAACTTAAAGTCCACACAAAATTTGGACAGAGACAAACCCGATTCAGACAAAATAGTTCACCAACTATTTTGTCTGTGGTCTGAACCAGCTTTAATAGCAAAAAATAAAATTTCATGAAACATTGCTGATAAAATTATGTGAGAGTAATGTGCACATATGTTCCTTCCTCTATTCAGTGTGGACAGAGAATTATAATGTTAATAGAATTGTAAAAGTAAAATTCCTTTGTTAAAATACAACATGTATTTGTTTATTCAAGTGCGTGCGTTCAGTGAGCATTATAGCCCAGGCAAATTAGCATAAAAACTGATGTTAAATAACAATAATCAGGGGAAAGTTGAAAACCGGTACAGACCTTAGAAACACCATTACAAACCATCTGTTAAAAGTCCCCATTGATCACATGTGAGCTAAAAAGGTTATTCAAGGTCAAAGGTCACAAAAAATAGGTTTTTGGAAATATCTCGCTAGCGGTAACTTCTAGAGAAAAATTTTTGTCGGCAATTTTGTAGCTTATAAAATTTCCCATAAAAAACGTTTTACTGTTCGTTTTCACGCGATTTATAGTTTGGGTGATATCCTAATTTAAATTGAAGTAAAAATTAGTAAAATATATGTGCCGCTTATGAGTGCGTATAGTGATGTGTTGAGCTTTAAATTTAATTATCTCATGAACGATGAGTCAGACGTTAAAAGTAAAAATACTGTTTATAGGGAATTGCTTGTTTTACAAACTGCATGTTGTATTTCTTTCGTGCGACGCATAGTTTAGGAGATATCTTTCGACAATCCTAAAATTCAGAAAACAAATTTTTTTCAAAATATCTCGGAAACGATGTGCCCTAGGAAAAATTTTTTCATGCATTTTGTAGTATGTGCGATTCCCTTTGACGGTCTCTCCCAACACATTTTTCGTCCGACTTACCGTTTATGAGATATCGCGATTTGAAAATCATTCGAAAATCAGCTTTCAAATTATTTCACAATGCACACTCGTATGCCGCAAGGTCTTTGCTTTGCAGTTGCCAGGTCGAATTGAATTGAATTGAATTGTATTCTTTATTGAGACTTTAATTATAATCGATTGTACATAAATTTGACATTTCTTTTATACTTGTACATTGGCGGCTGTAAGTGTATGGCCTGCTCTGACATTTGCTACATTCAACTGAACATATTGACTACCACACGGTAAAAAAAACATTTTTATACGACTAATTTGCTCTTGCTCATGGAGCAATATAACTTTCTTTTCTAACTTTGAGTAAATTATATACAATTACTTAAAAATAAACCCTAAACAGAACGAGAACGACGGCACAACACGGAAAAAAATTACGTATACACACACATACGGAACTATCCAGGGTATGCTGTCACTCTGACAGAAACGAAGTGCCTTAAGCATAAATGAATTCAAATATATCATTCGCTATTACATATTATAATAGTTTTGGTTACAAAATATGTGAATTTGTCTTTTGTTTATAATAACAAAATAGTACAGCTTATTATTTGAAAGCTTAATTTCTTACTTTATAAGAAAGTGGAGTCGATATTTTTAAAATACACTGATAGCTTACAAAAAAATGTTCTTATATGCAGGCTTATAATTGTCGATTTGATATTCCTTAGATATATTAGTGTCTCAAATAAATAATGTTACAAGGCAAAATAAAAGCGATTCTTATATAAGTAATATACAATATAATTTTGCACACTGACTATAAGTTATGTATATACATTTCCTTTATCTTAACTACTTTTCGGTGTTCTAAATCGTAAGGCATGTTGAAAAGTAATGCAATAATAAATAAAACTAAATAAGGTTACGTTTTGTTCTCCAATTACTGTGCATATACATAAGTGTCATTTAATATTCAGCTCGAAGGAAATAACTATTGAACGAAGGGAGTTAAAAGCTAGCCGCGATTATGTCCCGAGATAGATTTCGTATAATAGGGTATTGGCGATTCAACAGGGAGCTCATCGAGAATATCGTGGATAACCCCTACTGGAGAATGATAATCAGAGTTATTCCAATTGATATTGAGTTGAGATTCGCGAATTTCATTAACCAGATCATTATTTGTATTCTGAAGGTTGAGAATGGTTTTCTTCATCATTAATAGAGCATATCTCATAATTGGAGTGATATTTGCCTCCTTGTAAACTGTCACATTCGAAAAACGTTTCGTTCTAGTTTCATAATTCTTATCGATACACAACCTTAAGACCTTTCTTTCAAATCGCTCCATTTCAAGTACTGCCGATGGTGATATGGTGAACCATATAGGAAAGGCGTATAAGAGAATGGGCCTAATGAGTGTTTTATAAAGTAGCAACTTTGTTCTTTTAATCATTTCTTTATTGCACAGCAATGACATCAGAGCATTGGTGGCTTTCCTTGCCTTCTGCAAATTGGTTCTTGCGTGATAATTGAACTTAAACAGTTTGCCAAAACTAACACCCAAATATTTAATACTATCTTTAAACGCAACTTCGGTGTTGCCCACCCTTAGCTTCAAATTATCACTTTCTCTTACTACCCCTGCCTTGCACTTACCACTGGCATAACGGAAGCATATGCAGTCTGTTTTAAGATGATTTACCTTGACACCCCACTTTTTGTAATAGGCTAATATATTATTCGTATGATTCTGAAGATTCCTTATCGCATTTTGCGGGTAATGGTCACTTGAATACACAAAAGTATCATCGGCAAAGAGTAAGCCGGTCCCGGAAAATCGTGTAATAGCAAATTGAAGAGCCTTGGCCCCAACACTGATCCCTGCGCCACACCGCTTAGCGATTCACAACAGTTTGATTCACTTCCATTGATTTGGATGTAGAAGGTTCTTTCTTTCAAAAAACTGTCCAACAGGAAGAAGATGGACGGAGGAAAGTCTAGCTGAGATATTTTAAATAAAAGCCCCTCGCTCCATACACTATCAAAAGCATTTGCCAAATCAAGCGAGCAAGCTACTGTGCATTTTTTCTCTCTAAGGCTGTTTGTCACATCATTTTGAACCCTTAATAGTGCGTGCACTGTGGAGTGCTTTTTCTTAAACCCAAATTGATAGTCAGATATATAGTCTATAGGAATTGCTTGTGGAGAATCTATTTTATTTAGTATTATCTTTTCAAGTACCTTGCCAAGATTTGAAAGCAGGGAAATGGGTCGAAAATTATTAACCGATGTATTATTTGGTTTTTTCATAATTGGAATTATTTTGGCCATTTTCCAGTCTTTCGGAAAATATCCGTTATTAATACAATTGTTAAATAGAATAGTTAAAAATTTGATCGCAATTCCTGAGATTTTTTTAAGGGCAAAGTTAGAAATGCCGTCTGAACCACAAGAATTCTTGGGTTTCAGGCAACTTAAAATATCCATAATTTTAACCTCGGACGTAAAGCTTTGCGTGTCTATTGGTGCTACTGCATTATTACCTCTTTCAAATCTGTAAATATGTTCTGGTTTGTTAAGCCTGTAATGTATTATGCACTTCACTAACTAGACTTTGGTCATTACTTGGCGTATGGTCGCTGAACAATTTCTTGAAATGATTTTCAAAAGCCATAGCTATATCAAGTTCACTAGTTAGGGCAACATCGTCAACTGTGACTTCGTTGCAAGCAAATTTCTTTTTCACTCCGATGATCCTAAAAAACTTCCTTAAAAGCCCATGGGCCTGGTTTTATCTTTTTTAGCCTGTCACTGAATTGTTTGTTTATCCAGATCCTAACCCTATCTTTGATTATTTTCTTAAGCAGAGAAATTTTGGCCGATAATTCGGTATACTCCCTATTTATCCTATTATAAGAGTTGTGGTATATGCGCTTTAGTTGTTTCTGCCATACATGTTTTGTTTTAAAAAGTTTTTCAATATCATGTGGGAGGTTTTTGTATTTCCTAAAAGAGGCCGTTACATTATCGGCGAACTTGTCAAGGGTTTCTACCACAACTCTTGAAAAAAGGTTACTATAGGTGTCAATTTCAGCATTAGATAAAGTGTTGGTATCGGAAGGAAGATGTAAGCTTAAGACTGAATCTAATTCATCCCTAAATGCAGTCCAGTCCGAGTTTTTAAAAGTTTTGAAATACATTTGTTGGATTGCTGGTAACTCTGCTTCAAGAAAATTCAACTGTAGTGAGACTGGGCAGTGATCAGAGAACGTTGGCAATGTCGTAATACTGTAATTAATATTTATAAAATCAATTAAATGAGATGACACCAGGAAGTGGTCAATAAATGAGGAGCTTCTTGGGAAGGTTGGGGTGGCAGGTGTTACGTTGATCAAAGATGGTAGCTGATTTTGTTGCCATTTTTCAAAAGTAGTTCCGTTAATGTTATTAAATTTATCTCCCCAGGTGATATTCCGTGCATTGAGGTCTCCTCCAATAATAGCACCATCAAAATTCAAGGCTAAAGAATTTATCCTTTCTAACTCACCTGTTAAAACTTCGGTTTTGCTATTGGTTGGGATGTAAACTGAACCAAGTAAGACATTTTTGGTAGTTCTCTTTAATTTCACCGAAATTGAGATAAAAACAGATGGAAATTTGATGTTTTCCAATTTAATAACTTTGTATTTTATTTGTTTTTTAATGGCTAAAGCTACCCCCTGCTCAGCGTCATTTCTAATAAGATTGTAATTATCTACAAAAACTTTATGCTTACTTTTTAAATGCGTTTCCTGTAGAAAAGCTACAGTGGTATTGTTACCAACAAGAATTTTTTGTAACTCAATTCTTCTAGCATGCTCTATCAATGACGATAGATTGAAAGTTAAAAATTTAAAACACATTATTTATCAGTGAGAATGACCTGATTAAGGAGTTCGAGATAATTCATCCTTTTTTCTTGCAGCGATGTACAATCGTTAATATTGATCAAGAAGGTTTCTATTTTCTTAATTAACCCTTGCACATCGATGCCAAACAGACTCTTTGACATATCAAAGAACTGGCCCAACACGGTACTTTTGGAGTTTTCTAAGCACATGTTAACTGCAGGGGAATCTTTCCGCCGACCAAAGAGACTGGTATATGAATTAGTTAGTGGGGGTGGTGGCTTAGCCGGGACAAAAACTAGGTTTTTCTTTACCCTTCTTTCTTCCTCACATAGTCTTTATATTTTTCACAACCACGATAGTTGGCGGGATGATCCCCACCACAGTTAACGCATTTGGCTTTAACACCAGAAGCTTTGGTAGAAGTGCAAGCACCAGGCTGATGGTCACCATTGCATTTTACGCACCTATATGTACTGGCACAGTTCTTCGCGATGTGTCCGAACTGCTGACATCTTTTACATTGCGGAGGAACGGTATTCCTTTTAGGTTTTTCCCAGCGAATCACAGTGTTAAAAAGGTATTTGATCTTCACCAAATCTTTAACTTCCTTGCCCGGCTGTAGGCTTACAATGAAGAGGCCGTGATTGAAGCCCTCCTTCAGCGATCTTGGTGTATTTAAATAGAACCCTTTTTCCACAATGTTGGGAAGAATGTAGTTAATTTCATCAGTCACTTCCTCTGCACTGTAATCTGCGCTCAGCCCTTTGAGGATCACATTTTTAAGTATCTCTTTCTTTGGAGTAAAAGAGAATGCCTCGACCCCTGGGGTCGATCTGAGTTTCTCGATGAGCTCCCTATGTACCGCTCTGTCTTTAACGAATACTTTGCAACCCTTAGCCCCCTTATTTTCGATTTTAAAGACAACCTCCTTCGATCGTAATTGTTTAGTTAAATCTTTTATGTCTAATTCTTTTATAAATATTGGAGGACAAAACTTACCTGATATAACCCTTTTTTTAGGCACCATCTCTGGAACATCGTTGCTCCTTACTGCATTGTCATCCAATGTTTTTGGGATCTCTTCGTCGCTTTTTGCTTTTTTAGTCCGCTGTTTCAAAGATATTTCGCCGAGAATTGCAAAATAATTGGTGTTATTTTCGCTTTCGCTCTCGCTACCGCAACCACCTGAGGTATTTCTGCCTTGGTGCCGGGGTCTTTTTGCACGTGTTCTCCACTCGCTGTCATCAGCAGTATCACCGGTCAGATTAAATAGTTGCTGAGCCACTTCAAATTCATTGGAGCCGACTTCTTCAAAATCCATGCTGCTGCATTTGTAAAATGGCGGCACTCACTTAGCAACGTGGGAGCACGTCGTTTACTATTTTTTTTTTCTGCAACGGAATACACCACCAACGACAAGATGTCCGACGTTAAGATGGCTGCGGCCTCGTGTTTTAGCTACACAGAAACTCTTTGAAAATTCTTTAAAATGAATTTTGTGTCACAGCACGTTGAGATTCTATAAATTTTCGCCAATGGCTACTGTTCTACGATGTCTTCTTGGAGTTATGCGCGTTTTTATGCCAAGTATACTTTAGCCGGCACAGCTGCAGCTTAGTAGTCAACTATTACTTGAATAATTTAATAGATGTATTTTTATTAATTTTAAATAATTAATTATTTCCTTTTTTTCCAATTCTCTTTTTTAGAGGAAGAAAAACACGTCCTTCTCGCTTGACGATCAATCACCGACCTCTTGCTACGTCGAATGCGCACATTATCGTTTCTGGGTTGTCACATGGTATTTTTTTAAGTAATGCTTAAAGCATACATTTTAGCAAAATAAAAAAATAAATTTTTGTTTTAAAAAGTTTATATAAACTCTAAAAGTTCAACATTCACTTCTAGGGTTGCCACCTGGTTTTTTTCGTATATTTGGCTTAATCCATGTACTATAAAAACCAAAAAAAAAATTTAGTTTTGAAACGCTTTGATAAAGTTTATAAAAATCCATTATACAGTTTTAGGGTTGCCACCTAGTCATTCTACAAAATTTTGATTAAATCTCACTTCTTCTATGAAACGCTGCAGGAGCATTCGTGGTCAAATTCTGTTCCCAAGGGGAAAAGAAGTGCTTCAAAAACCATTCTGACGTGCATCCTTTTCACCAATAAGCGCTTCCGCTCCGTAAGAACTATAGTTTCTTTTTAAAATTGCATGTCATAGGATGTAAGTGAGTTCGAACCCAGCCCGGATGATTTTTTTTAATTTTTTTTTTTTTACTTTTTTCTGCTTTATTTTTTTTATTAAATTATTTTTTATTCAACATCTTTTATTTCACTTTTCTATTTTCCTTTTCTTATTAATTTAATTTTGTTTAGTTGAATTGAAATTGATTTCACAATGATTCCATATAAAGCTGCAGTAAGAACAACGTGAGTTCGAACCCAACCCGGGTGATTTTTTTTTCCTTATTTTTATTTGTTTTGGATTTATTTTTTTTTTTATTAAAATATTTTTATTCAACCTTTTTTATTTCACTTTTCTATTTTCCTTTCTCTTTTTTATTTACTTTTGCTTACTTAAATTGAAACTGATTGCACAATGATTCTATGAAACGCTGCAGGAGCATTCATGTGTCAAATTCTGTTCCCAAGGGGAAAAGAAGTGCTTCAAAAACCCTTCTGACGTGCATCCTTTTCACCAATAAGCGCTTCCGCTCCGTAAGAACTATACTTTCCTTTTAACACTGCATGTCATAGGATGTAAGCGAGCAAAAGCTTACCGCAGCCTTACCAAAAAAGAGTTTTTAAATCGCTTATTTGTAATGCTGCGGTAAGCGTATTTTCAATAAAATTAGAAAAAACTGGCTGCGCCAGGATTTGAATCCACGACCGTCCGCGTGCTAGATATTTTTACTTAAGTTTACCAACTCTTTAGACCGCTACACCAATGCCCGATGATATGAAGAGGTATTAAATTTGTATGTTAAGCAAATGTTGTCCAAACCGATTTGACATGCGAATGCTCCTGCAGCCTTACATAGAATCATTGTGCAATCAGTTTCAATTCAAGTTAGCAAAAGTAAATAAAAAAGAGAAAGGAAAATAGAAAAGTGAAATAAAAAACTAGTAAGGGTGTTACCTTTGGCCTGGCCAAACGTTAAATACCCTACACAGCAGTATTTTGAAAATTTTGGTTACATGGGAGGTGCCACGCCTTCTTGTCCGAATTCACCCAGTTTTTTCTCAGAATTTGAATTTATAGTTCTTAGTATTTGAGTGATATTTGGTTGGATTATCTCAAAAAATGTTTTTAATGTAGCGTTTAGAACCTTTTGCTTATATGGGAGGTGCCACGCCCTCTTGTCCGATTTTATCCAGTTTTTGCTTAAAGCTTGTATTTATAATTTTTAGTGTCTGAGGAAAATTTAGTTCGAATATCTTAAAAAACGCTTTCAGTATAGCGTTTTGAAGCTTTTGCTTATATGGGAGGTGCCACGCCCTCTTGTCCGTATTCGTCTAGTTTTTTCTCACAGCTTGCGCTTACAATTCGTAGTATTTATGTGCATTTTGCTTACATTATCGTGAAAAATACTCCAAAAGTTGTATTTTGAATATATTTTTTGTATGGGTGGAAGGCGTGGCCGTTGTCCGATTTCGTTAATTTTCAATCCCACTAGCTAGCTTTCACGACATAGGCTGTGCACCAAATTTCATTGAATTATCTTGCTTAGTTTTCTAGCCAGACAGACGGACATGGCTATATCGACTCAAGAAGTGACGCTGATCAAGAATATATGTACTTTTCTATATCTGCCAAGCCTCCTTCTCTGCGTAACAAACGGAAGGACAAAGTGAATATACCCTGGGTGTAGGGTATAAAAAGGTTGAATAAAAAATATTTTAATAAAAAAAAAAAAAGCAATAACAAATAAAAACTAGTAAGGGTGGTATCTTTGGCCTGGCCAAAAACTAATAACCTACACTGCATTTCAAGTACTCGTATATTATTAAACATTTAGTTGATAAATACTATCCAATATACGTATTCTTGTACATACAAGTTTTTAATAAAATAAATTGTTGAATTCTTCCGTAACCTCTAGGAGAGTATAAGAACAAATTGCTTATATGGGGAGTGTCACGCCCTCTCCGAGTTTACCTAGATTTTGCGTAGAGCTTGCATTTATTGTTCTGAGTGTTAGAGTAAAGTTCGGTTAATGTTTATTAAAAAAATCTTTCAGTATAGCATTTTCAAACTTTCGCTCATATGGGAGGTGCCACGCCCTCTAGTCCTAGTCCTACTTTTTGCTCAGAGTTTGCAATTAATGCTCTCAGTATTTGAGTGAAATTAAGTTGGATTACCTCAAAAAACGCTTTCAGTATAACATTTTGAAACTTTTGTTTATATGGGAGGTGCCACTCCCTCTAGTCCGAATTTGCCTTGTTTTTGCTCAGAACTTGTACTTACTATCTCTAGTACTTATGTGTATTTTGCTTCTGTTATTGCAAATAATGCTCTTATTATCAAATTTTGAATACATTTTTTGTATGGGCGGTAGGCGTGTCCGTTGACCGATTTCGCTTATTTTCAATCCCCCGAGCTAACTTTGACGACGAAGGCAGTGTACCAAATTTCATTGAATTATTTGCTCAGTTTTCCCAAAAAATGTATTTCCACACACAGCCGTTACCAGCCAGCCACCCAGCCAGACAGACGGACATGGCTATATCGACTCAGGACGTGGCGCTGATCAAGAATATATATACTTTACCAAACCTGCCACGCCTCCTTCTCTGCGTTACAAACGGAAGGATAAAGTGAATATACCCTGGGTGTAGGATATAAAAAGGGGGAAAAATCACCCGGGCTGGGTTCGAACTCACGTTGTTCTTACTGCAGCCTTATATGGAATCATTGTGTAATCAAACTCAATTCAATTAAACAAAAGTAAATTAATAAGAGAAAGGAAAATAGAAAAGTGAAATAAAAGATGTTGAATAAAAAAATGTTTTAACAAAAAAAAAATAAAGCAGAAAAATAAAAAAAAAAATAAACACCCGGGCTGGGTTCGAACTCACGTTGCTCTTACTGCAGCCTTATAAAAAATCATTGTGAAGTGTTTCTAAATTTCCATGGGGACAAGCACTTTTGAAGTGCTTGGATCAGAAGCGCTAGAAATTTTTCCTCTTGGGTTTGGACAACAATTGCTTAAAATACAAATTTAATACCTCTTCATATCATCGGGCATTGGTGTAGCGGTGTAAAGAGTTGGTAAATGTAAGTAAAAATATCTAGCACGCGGACGGTCGTGGATTCAAATCCTGGTGCGGCCAGTTTTTTTTTTTTTCTTTTTTTTTTTTAATTTTATTGAAAAAACGCTTACCGCAGCATCACAAGTAAGCGCTTAAAACTCTTTTTTAGTAAGGCTGCTGTAAGCGTTTTTAATTCGCTTACATCCTATGACATGCAGTGTTAAAAAGAAAGTATAGTTCTTACGGAGCGGAAGTGCTTATTGGTGAAAAGGATGCACTTCAGAAGGGTTTTTGAAGCATTTCTTTTCCCCTTGGGTTAGTATTGAATTCACGCATGTATTGTCCCTGGCGTATCTTTAATTTTTGGTGAAATTCATCACAGCCACCATAAAAACGTGGCCGGATGTTATGGATTTTGTCAAACATCCCAAAAATTCTAAAGATTTTACAAGTACAATATTTTTTCAGAATTCACGATTGAAAGATCTGGCATCTCTGTTTTTGGTAGTAAAGTCAAAAACAGCTGATTTTATTTTACCATTCGAAGAGATATATAACCAAGAGACGCAGAGAATCACTAGATCAATTTTTCTTTGGATTGTATTAGCCATATACGGTAGCTTTGACGAATTTAGAAGTTAAACGGCAGCGTAATTCAACCAAAAAATCTGTATACATCTCTTCTTATCCGGAAGCGAAGAGATATAGTTAGTTTTTTTGTTGAATTACGCTGCCGTTCAACTTTTAAATTCGTCAAAGGTACCGCCTATGGCTAATACAAACCAAATAAAAATTGCTCCAGTGCTTTTTTGTGTCTCTTGATTATGTGTCTCTTCGTACCATTTCAATTATTTTCTTCCAAATGTAAACAATAGACCTAAAATAGGCTGTATTAATTGAAATCCAAAATTCAAGCTTCCTCATATATAGACAAATGGTAATTTGAGAAGTTATTTAATTGATGGCTATCATTAGCCTTGTTTCTTTTCACGCGTATATACAATTGTGGATATTTTTAAATTGCGATAACTCGTGAACAGTGAGTCGCACAATAAAAACTCTTAGGAACTTTTTTATGGAGAATCATGTTCTCTACAAAAAAATTTGCATTTTTTTTTTTAAATTTACCTTTTAGGAGTTATTCTATAAAAACTGGTTAGGTGCTGATAAACAGCAAAAATTTATTTTTTTTTAAATAACTTCCAAGTAATTTTTTTTTTTTTTTTTCAAAAAATTAAAATTATTTGTAGAGCATGTGGTTATCCCTGAAAAGGACCCTTGGACTTTTTATCGTACGACTCACCGTTCATAAGTTATCGCAATTTGAAAATTACCACAATTGTATATACGCGCCAAAAAAAAAAAACACGGCGAATGTCACAGCAATTTATTTATAAAAATTTATAAAGAACAAAAAATGCTTCGATTGTTTACATCGATTCGTTTTAACCATGGACTTTCGACGTTTTGTCATTCCACATACCTCCTACAACCTTACAAAAATACCCCGCTCGCCTATACTCAGAATTTTACATCCTCCCGCTACCCTGCCAAACATTCCCGCTTCGCCATGCCCCTATTGCGACCTCTTACTTTCCCCCTAACAGTTCTCCTTTGGTCATCCCCCTATTACGAAAATGTCAAATATTCTTTGCGGTTGCCAGAGTTTTTTTCCAATTTTAGCCATTGTTGTTGAATTTCTTTGGCTTATGTGCAAATGTAAAAAGTGTATAAAAATATTTCGCAATAGAATAAGAAAAGCTTTAATTACATTAATTGTTATAAAATACATGAGAAAGCTATGTATTTGTTAATATTTCTGTGGTAGTCTCACCCTAATTATTTTACGAGTAAGAACAATTTTTCAAAATAGAAGTGTTATAACACAAATATATTTGCTATTTTTATGCCGCTTAAGAGCATAATATACAAAAAAATATGGTTAATGTTTTAATTAAACAATGTAAATCAATATTTCTTTCGAGATCAAAACGCCTTTTCTGAAAACATACAATTTTTATGATTTCCCAATCATCTTTAGCATATTTATCTGTGTAAAATTAAGCTAATTTCTTGTGGCTTTCGTATAGGTTTCTCAGAATGTGCTTACACAAGCATAGATAAACTGTCGTGAAAAACTCAGCTAATTATTATAATAAAATTTTCTGTCAACTATAGAAAAGCTTTTTAATGTCGCAATGCAATTCATAACCTTTTAACCTTTTTTTCGTGGACACTTTATCTGGGCTTGTGTAAGCACATTCTGAGAAATGTATCAGAAAGCAACAACTTTACCCAGATAAATGAATATGCTTAGGACAAGCCCAAATACAGAGTCAACAAAAACACAGCTTATTATTAATATGGTTGGGAGTTATGAAAAAGTACAATTATAACATTTTACAGTTTACAGTTTAACGATCTATTCCACAATGACTTAGTAAGTAATTTTTAACATCAACAAAAACAAAACCCAAAAAAAGATTTAATTAAATAGAAATATTTATTGCTCCAAAAAAAAAAAAATTTAATACTGTAAATTTTGTAGTATGAAATAAGTGATGCCATGTAGGGTTAATGAAAGCGACATCTATGTCAGCTTGTTCAACTAATTTTGACATTAATAGGCACAGCCAACTTCACTTTAAATAAGAAACCATTTTGAAAAATGGAGAGATTGTTTTGACTTCCGGCATTTTTATTCGAGATTGTAAAGTGAACGCCATTTGTGGAAAAATAAAACTTGAAAGGAAAATACTGATCCGCTGTTTTTATTTAATCTTTGCTGTCAATTAAATCTCAGATGTGGGGTTCAACCCTGAAAAACTGAAGAAAAGAGTGTCAAATTAATATTTAGATCAGAAAATGGCAAACGCACGTGTTACATGTTAGATTATGGTGGATGCATTAAGCCTTGTAGATATTCCAGTTCCACCAAACGTGTAGTTTGTATGATGAGCTAATGGCTCGCCAAAATAATGGAGCTCCCAACGACATTGTTGTTGAAGATATTGATACTGAAGCAGGTGAGGCTCAGCAGCACGCCGAAGTTATCCCCGAGGAGCCCCTACAGCAACACGCAGATGAAGCCGAAATACAACGCTTAGAAGTGCAGCTCAACGTTCTAAGAATGCGCCGTGAAATGTTATCGCTACAACAAGAAATCCAAAGTATGGAAGGTGAAACTGCTGTCAACCGAGTTCATCGTGGTGTCAATTTTGATCACCTTGAAGATGCGTTAAATACATTTAATGGAAAAAACCATTATGATATCCGTAAATGGTTCGATGAATTTGAGCAATACACTGCAACACGAGGTTATACATTGGAAGAAAATTGTTTGGGTATACGTCGATCCTTCAGCAATCGACGTATACCCAAACAATTTTCTTCCAATGTATAACCTCGTGTTGCAGTGTATTGCTCAAATTCATCGAACCATTTACGGATATCATAATGGTTTTTTCCATTAAATGTATTTAACGCATCTTCAAGGTGATCAAAATTGACACCACGATGAACTCGGTTGACAGCAGTTTCACCTTCCATACTTTGGATTTCTTGTTGTAGCGATAACATTTCACGCCGCAAAAGATTTTTTAAGCACTTTAGGTGTAGTGAATTATATTCAGCTTAAGGAGTCACTAGTTGAGACGTTTAGTTGACAAGTCACCTACCGAGATATTTACAGGCAGCTCGAGCACCACAAAATCAAACAAGATGAATCATGTTTGGATTTCGTCATTTCAATGAAGACTCTTGCTGCTAAAGTTTCTGTTCCGGAGGCAGAGTTGATTTCTTTTATTATTGATAATAGTGTAAACATAACGCTCATCAATGATGCCAAAACATTTTCCGAGTTGTTATCTAGATTGGATCGGTAGCAGGAGAAACGTGCCCTTTCTTCCGAACGAAAATCTGTAAAACCTTTCGCAGCCGCTGTTGCCAATAAGCCAAACTCTGCTGTTGTTGTTGGTGCTAAGGCCAAAGATCTTTCTGATGTGCGATGTTTTAACTGCTCAAAGTTCGGACACTACAGAAGTAGCTACACCAAACCATTAAGACCACTGAATTCTTGTATCATCTGTAACGAAGTTGGTCATCAGCATCAAAATTGCCCAAAAGTGCAACACAAGCAAGAGAAAGTCACAGCTGCAGTCACTAAGGAAAATTATTCAGATAGCGATGAGGATTTGACAGGTGCCATCAGCACCATGCAAATGGTAAGTGTTGCCTTTTTTAATGATAAAGCCAGGTGCACCAATGCCATAAATTGTTTTTCTTTATTTGACACGGGCAGCGCCGTTAATTTTATTCGACGATCAATTATTCCAAAAGAAGTCAGTGTGCTAGATGTATTACAGCCAACAAAATATTTAGGAATTGGAGGAACCAAACTTTATTCATATGGTATTGTTAAGTGTAGTATTGAATTTCGAAATGAAATCAAAGAAATATCTTTGTTGGTTCTTCCAGATAGCGCTATGACTCTGCCATTAAGTTAAGGGCGTAATTTTTTTTAAAAATATAATATTAGTAAAATAAGAAAAGATACGTATTGTACTGCACCTGACTTGATCAATTTACAAAGTGTTAGTGTCCGCAATGGTCCGAAGTCCCCTCCCGAATTTACCGAATCGAGTTTTAATAGTGATGCTGTAGCAAGCTCTGTTAGTGTATTGAGTTCATTGTGTTGTAATGTGGGTAAAGCTGATGGTGTCCCAATTTTATTGACCGATGTCCCACAGCCGATATATTGTGATGTGATTGATGATCATATATCTGAAATTTTTGCTATTGACCTTAGTAGTCTGCAGTCTGAGATTGATATTTGTCCAAAATTGAAACGATGTCAAGGCGATGCTCTTAAAGTGATAATTAATAAGAATTATTTGAACCCAGTTGATACTGAGTGTAGACCGCATGATTACAAGATGAAATTTCATCTGACCGATGACACGCCCTTTCATTGCTCCCCAAGGCCGTTATCTGTATTTGAACGGAAAGAGCTTCGGAAAAAAATTGAGGACATATTGAATAGAAGGATAATCCAAAAAAGCAGGTCCCCATATGCAGCCCCAGTAATACTTGTTAGGAAGAAGAACGGTGAATTACGTTTGTGTATTGATTACCGTGCGTTGAATAAGGAAACGATAAGAGATAATTTTCCACTGCCGCTCATTGAGTATTGTATTGGGTTTTTGGGGGGTAAGAAAATATTTTCATTGCTTGATTTAAGAGAAGGTTTTAATCAAATTAAAATGGATGAGCAGTCAGTCCCACGTACTGCTTTTGTAACACCAGATGGCTAGTACGAATATCTACAGATGCCTTTCGGGTTGAGGAATGCCCCAGCTGTTTTCCAGCAGTTTTTAAATTAAATTTTCCAGGATTTATCTGATGAGGGTAAGGTCATAATTTACTTAGATGACATTCTGATCGCCACAACTGATTTTGAATCTCATTTGAGAATTCTTGCCGAAGTTTTACGACATTTGTCTGAGAAGGGTATTGAAGCGAAGTTTGATTTTACTGAAAACTGCATCAGAGCTTTTAGAGAATTGCGTGACAAACTTGTATTTGCACTTGTGTTAGCAGTATATAAACCTGATAGGGAAACCGAGATACATTGTGACGCTAGTAGCCATGGATTTGGTTCAGCATTGATGCAGCGTCAAACCGATGGCAAATTTCACCATACTTTTCTAAGACTACTTCCTCTGCCGAGGCCAAGTACCATAGCTTTGAGTTAGAGACTCTTGCCATTATTTATTTACTACGCCGGTTTCGGGTGTATTTGGAAGGCATACCATTTAGGATCATTACTGATCACGGTGGTTTTTAAAAAATTTTAACTTTTTAAAATACCACCCGCGATTTTTTTCAGGGATAATGTTGGGGGACCCTTCTAGTATCTAAATCCGCAAACCGCGAAATCGAACGTCCAGCCGTTTTTTTTTTTCGACCTTTTAGTTTTTTTGACGATTTTTGAGTATATCTCGGTGTGTATATACATATTATGTACACATATATATGTATATACGTACATATATATACTTGTATATGTATATATGTGTAATATATATATATGGATATATATATACATACTTACATACATACATATAAAAGGTATCGTTTCCGCACCATTTATTTTTAAAAAAAAATCGGTTTTTTCGTATTTAAGAAAAACACAAACAAAAACTGGAAACAAAAGTAGTCATTACGTCTGGACTTTGAGATATCCTTACATACAGTTAATCACTTAAGTTAGTATACACCAGGCAAAACTTATTCATTTTGAAATAAATTCAAAGGTTTTATAGGGAAACGTACAAAACAAAGTTCATTTCACATAATGAAAACATAGAACTTCTATTTCGAAAAGAAATATTAGCAAAAATAACTCAAAGAATTAAGTTATGGCATTACAAACAAATTGAAGGCTGATTTTCATATCACAAAAGTTTGTATACAGCAGAAAAGAATTTAACGAAATTTCTTTTTTCAGCGCTTCTTATATTAAATTCAGTATTTCGTTAGATAAGCCTGTGGTTCAGAATGCCACTAGGCCGCGATGGCATAAATCGGACAAGGTTTCATGTTGTTGTTATAGTTATTTTGCTCGACTCTTCCAGTAGGACACGTTTTAAGTCTTCTAATCTGACGATTTCGTATTTTTCGCTTTATATCCTTCCACAAATGCTCAATAGGGCTCGAATCCGGTGATTGAAGTGGGGTTTTCAGCTGTTTTCGCACATTATAAAGGAGCTATTCTTTCTCGATGTAGGCCGAATGTTTGGGGTCATTTGTCTTTCAGCAATATAATGACTAACTGAAAGATTAATGACCCCTCAGTGCCTAATTTTTTCGCATTATGTTTTAAATTATTGCTAAGTAAATTTTTATAACCGTATCTGTATATTATATTTTCAATTATGAACAACTCCTCACGCCATTGCCGCCTTATAAACCCAAACAATAATAGAACCCCATCATGCTTAACAGTGCTTGCCATATTGCATGGGTTAAGCTCCTGGTTAGCTTTTTTCAATACTTTGTCACGACTATTGGATCCATAAGCATTAAATTTCCTTTCGTCTAAGAAAAACACATTGTTCCAGAATAATTGAACACATTTTAAATAGTTCTTCGTAAACGCAATTCTATTACGCCGATTTATCTCGCTTATGAACGTCTTCTTTTCTATACCAAAGCCATTAATACCTGCGACACATAACATTCGGCGAATAGTTTGAGCATTACAGTGCCTTCCAGTTTCTTTTTCCATCCCTGATTTTATTTACGCTGCATTTGTCTTTAGATTTTCTCTCGTCTTTCTAATGAAATCGTGGTTATCTGCTTCATTTAATACGACGGAATGTCCTTACTCCTTCATAATGTGCGAAAACAACTGAAAACTCTACCTCAACTACCGTATGCAGATCCTATTGAGCATTTGTGGAAGGATCTAAATCCAAAAATACGACATCGTCAGCTTAGAAGACTTAAAACGTGTCCAAATGGAAGAGAGAAGCAAAATAACTCTAACATCAACACGAAGCCTTGTCCGATCATGCCATCATGGCTTAGTATCATTCTGAACCCCAAGGCTTATCTAACGATATACTGAATTTTACATTAGAAGCGATGAAAAAAAAAATTTGGTTAAATTCTTTTCTGCTGTATACAAACTTTTGTGATATGAAAATCAGTCTTTATTTTGTTTGTAATGCCATAACTTATTTCTTTGAGTTATTTTTGCTAATATTTTCTTTTGAAATTGAAGTTCTATGTTTTCTTTATGTGAAATAAAGTTTGTCTTATAAGTTTCCTTATAAAATCTTTGAATTTATTTCAAAATGAATAAGTCTTGCCTGGTGTATACTAACTTAAGTGATTAACTGTATATGTTTAAAGGACACCATTTTTTTCCTATTTTTGAAGTTATATAACAAGATAAGGTAATATTATGCCGTAAAATCTGGTATGACAGTTAATAGTCCTAGTTTTTTCCTTGAAAACTCAATCAAACCGATAACGATATCTTTTTTTTTGTCGGAGATATCTTTGCCTAAAAAGTTAAAAAAGTGCAAAAACACGATTTTTGGCTATATTGGATGTTATATGCAGGACACACAAAATTTTTTTGGGAATTTTTATTACCAGAAACATTTGCTACTTTCTTTTGGCTTTAAATTAAGCTATCAAATGTTTATCTGCGATATTTCTCTGCAAAGTTATGTTAACTTTAAAATCACACCATGAAACTTAAAGCGAAAAATCTCGGTTTTCGGCTATATTTGAGGTTGTATACAGTACGGACGAAATTCGTCTGCTCTTTTTTACTAACCGACTCATTTGAAACCATTCTTTATCTTCAAAATGAGCTAACAAGTAGTCTCTTGTAATTGTTTTCTAAAAAGTTATGACTATTTTAAGACGACATATTGCAGCAATATAAGGAATACTCGTACACTGTGAGTTTGCACTTCATAATGTAATTTATAAATGGTCATAACTTTGTGGAAAATAATCACAAGAGACCTCTTGATAGCTTATTTTGAAGATAAAGAATGGTTTTAAATGCTTCGGTTAGTAAAAAAGAGCAGACGAATTTCGTCCGTACTGTATACAACCTCAAATATAGCCGAAAACCGAGATTTTTCGCTTTAAGTTTCATGGTGTGATTTTAAAGTTAACATAACTTTGCAGAGAAATATCGCAGATAAACATTTGATAGCTCAATTTAAAGCCAAAAGAAAGTAGCAAATGTTTCTGGTAATAAAAATTCCCAAAAAAATTTTATGTGTCCTGCATATAACATCCAATATAGCCAAAAATCGTGTTTTTGCACTTTTTTAACTTTTTAGGCAAAGATATCTCCGACAAAAAAAAAGATATCGTTATCGGTTTGATTGAGTTTTCAAGGAAAAAACTAGGACTATTAACTGTCATACCAGATTTTACGGCATAATATTACCTTATCTTGTTATATAACTTCAAAAATAGGAAAAAAAATGGTGTCCTTTAAACATATATGTAAAAATATCTCAAAGTCCAGACGTAAAAGAGCAATTCTAATACCGGAATCGGATTAAGCATCAAAAATCACATCTGGAATGACTACTTTCGTTTCCGGTTTTTGCTTGTGTTTTTCTTAAATACGAAAAAACCGATTTTTTTAAAAAATAAATGGTGCGGAAACGATACCTTTAATATGTATGTATGTAAGTATGTATATATATATCCATATATATATATTACACATATATACATATACAAGTATATATATGTACATATATACATATATATGTGTACATAATATGTATATACACACCGAGATATACTCAAAAATCGTTAAAAAACTAAAAGGTCGAAAAAAAAATGGACGTTCGATTTCGCGGTTTGCGGATTTAGACACTAGAAGGGTCCCCCAACATTATCCCTGAAAAAAATCGCGGGTGGTATTTCAAAAAGTTAAAATTTTTTAAAAACCACCGTGTGATTGCAACCTTTAGTAAAAAACAAGTCAATCCTCGAATTGCGCGTTGGGCCTTAGAGCTTGAGAATTATAATTATTCTATACAGCATCGAAGTGGGGTGTCTATGGGTCACGTGGATGCATTGAGCCGCTGTCATGCATGTGCTGCTCTAGATGGTGATGAAGTAGATTTCCATGTCCAAGTTGCTCAAAACAAGAGATCCAGAAATTAAAAAACTACGTGAACGGTTAGAAGTAGAATCACTTACGCATTATGATCTGTGTGATGGTTTGGTCTTTCGAAAGTCTGAAAATAATCGACTTTTACTTTGCGTACCAGTTGAAATGCAAAATAGGTCATTTAGGGATTGAAAAATGTTATAACCAAATACGATAAAACTACTGGTTCCCTGATATGAGAAACAAGATAGAGTGTTTTATAAAAAATTGCATCAAGTGCATCATGTTTTCGACTCCTGCACGGTCAAACGACCATAGTATTTATAGTATTCCAAAGAAGCCAGTGCCATTCGATACCCTCCATGTGGACCATTTTGGGCCACTGCCTGCTTTAACTTCCAAACGTAAACACATTCTAGTGGTTATTGACGCTTTTACAAAATTTGTTCGACTGTATCCATTTAATTCAACGAGTACAAAAGAGGTGTGTGCTTCTATGGATAAGTATTTTAGCTATTATAGTCGACCAGCACGTATTATTTCTGACCGTGGCTCTTGTTTCACTTCGTTGGAGTTCAGCAATTATTTGCTTAAAAATAACATTAAACATGTTAAGGTTGCGGTGGCCTCACCACAGGCCAATTGTCAGGTTGAGCGTGTAAACAGGGTACTCAAAGCGATTTTGAGTAAAATAAGTGAACCAGTCAATCATGCGGGTTGGTCAAATAAATTATCCGAAGTTGAATATGCTATAAATAATACTGTACATAGCTCTACAAAAGAAACTCCAAGCAATCTGCTTTTTGGTGTGAATCAACGCGGTTCTGTAGTTGACGAACTGACAGAATATTTAGATGACAAGTTCAATTCTGAAACGAATCGTAGTCTACAGTTGATTCGATGAGAGGCATCCGACGCTATCAAGTGGTCTCAAGAATACAATGAAAAGTATTTCTTGAATGACAGCGTACTTGCTAAGGTTTATGCAGTCGGTGATTTTGTGGTCATGAAGCATATAGATACATCGGTTGGGACAAACAAAAAGTTTATTCAAAAATATAGAGGGCCCTATATCGCACGCAAAGTTTTGCCAAATGACCGCTATGTTATAACCGATATAGACAATTGTCAGCTGACTCAGTTACCATACAATGGCATAGTAGAGGCTATTCGATTACGGAAATGGTTAATAGGGAACAAAGGCGCGGATACTGCGGACACTGGCAACAAAGGGGAACACGACGCCATTCATATTAGTTAATTATTTATTATAAAATGTTATTTATTTGCTTTCAAGATCGTGGTCGATCTAAAAGTCAGGTTGACCGAACTGTAATGTAATTAAATTTTGTAGTATGAAATAAGTGATGCCATGTAGGGTTAATGAAAGCGACATCTATGTCAGCTTGTTCAACTAATTTTGACATTAATAGGCACAGCCAACTTCACTTTAAATAAGAAACCATTTTGAAAAATGGAGAGATTGTTTTGACTTTCGGCATTGTTATTCGAGATTGTAAAGTGAACGCCATTTGTGGAAAAATAAAACTTGAAAGGAAAATACTGATCTGCTGTTTTTATTTAATCTTTGCTGTCAATTAAAATACGATGTATACAAAATCCAATTATCTTTTGAATGGTTTTTTAATTTTTTTTGTACGAGTATTCGCAATTTTAAAAGTAAAATATTTTAATATGAACTTATACGTAGCATTTAAATATAAAAACTGTGCACAACTTTTTAAATTGGGTTATCTCCTAAACTATAAGCTACACGAAAACATTTTTTACATCTTTACATAGGAAATTTCTTGTGTTACAAAATTGTAGCAAAAAATTTTTCTGTAAAAGCTTGCGTTAGCGAGATGTTTGCAAAAACTGATTTTAGCGACTTTTGAGCCTTAATAACTTTTTATGCGCACAATGGACTTCAATTGACTTTTTTCTCTTTATTTATCATGCTTTAATAAAGACAATTCCGATGAAAAAAAATTCACTTGGAATTATTTCGCACAGCAGCTCTTTTTTCGTCTAATTTTCCTGGGCTATAATGATAATGAGCACTGCTGTACGAAATATTGTTATATTACTATACCTATAAAAAGTAAAAGGTTTTTAAAAGATACTGTAGTTATTAACTGCCCTTAATAATGAAAACGGAGATTCAATTTTATCAAAAAAGTAAAAAATTATGCAACATTTAAAGTTAATTTTTTTACTATACAAATTTTACTATTTTTTTAAGGGTTCTTATCTTTTAAAAGCAGGAAATATGTGAAATAATGCTTGTCACACAAATTCGTCACATCAGTATAATGTTTCTAAAACTTACTCCCACAAAACTACCACTTTTCATTTTGTTAGGTCTGGTATCACCAAAAATTACTATTTTCGTGTGGTGAGTGAAAATAATCCGACCTGTTCCGTAATCCGTGCAATTTCAATTACTTTTAATTTCGATTACTTTTTATTTTCGATGTGGATGTAAAGCCTATTCAACGACTGTTCAAGACGTTTAACTTTTCACAGTAGAAACGCAAACTTTTTCGCTGTCAGTTAAAAAATACACATAAGTACACAAGATTTATGAGTTTTAACAACGGCTGCTGCAATGCACTTGAAATTATTTTGTCTGTCAAATGGCGAGATGCCCAATTATGGGGTTTCCTCTGATTTGAGGGAATTCCAGAAAGTTTTTTTTCATGCTCAGTGCATTTTATTGGGTTAATTGGATGTTCTATTGCAATTTAAGAAATAAAATCAGGTGGCATCCTGTTTTCGAACTATTCTTACTAACATCATGATATAATGAAATGTGAAATAATTCACACAAACACTTTAACTTGTCATCGGAAAAAATATTTTTTTAGTTAGGGTGTGTGCCAAATCGAAACTTTTTCCTTAAGCAAATAGGGGTGAAAAAAAATTTCACTCTGGTGACTAAAATTTTTTATTTTTGTTGTGCCAAATAGATTACAAATTCTGACTGATTCAATTTTTGACATTCCAGCAAATCGAAACTTTTCCAAAAAACTTTTCTGTGCGATTTTTAGCAATTGCAGAAAATTAAGGTAAAAAATAAATGCTGAATGAAATGGGTCACTAAAGGACGCAGTTGTGGAGTTATTATTTAATGAAAAAGCCTGACTCAAGGTGTCCCAAATAATAGTTTTTATTTAGTGGAGTGATTAAAAATAAAAAAAAATAAGCCATTATCGAAAATGTTTTTTTTATTTATTGAAGTACCTCTTTTGGAAGTTTATTAAAAATCATATTGGCCGATTAGCGGTTACTGCACTCATTTATTAAAACACTGCTGCCGTTTTTCCTGTGGTAAAGCCAGGAAAGTTTTACAATTCAGGCAGCAATTGTCCAAGATCTCCACTTGTCACTCCGAATCGACTGTAACTGCACGTTCTCTTTCTGCTCAAAAAGTAAGGGGTGATGATTCCACTAGCGGCAGTTTTGCTTATTTGCATATCATGGTTTTCCTTAAAAAAACAAAATTACCAACAGCCAACAGGCAAAATTACTTATCTCCACACATTTCATTGCACTTACATGTGGATGAGCTGGATGATACAATATTTGACGTGATTTCTTTTTACGCCTAGGTGGTGCTATTGGACCGCTTAACGTAATAGAATCTGTTGTTTTAGATTCCGCTAACTTTGTGCTTGCAACAACACCAGGTTCCTGAAGGACAATTTTACTATTCGGTGCTATAATTGGCGCAGCATTTGTTGTTACAGGAAATGCTGTTGCATTTATGCTTTCAATAGCTTAAACTTGTGGGCGTTTGGTTAAAGGCGAATTTGTTAGCAATCTAATACTAATCGCACCGTCACCCGATGGAGCCAGCAGAAACAGGCAAAACACCTCTCAAAGCGGAGTCAGGTGTTATAGATTATGAGCTTGTAGCTCTTGCCGGTGTTGAAGCTGCAGCAGAAACTGAACCACTACTAGCTGCTCCATTTAATATTCACGAATAACTGTTTTCCTTATTTGTAATGCTGGTATTATTTTTTTTTTTGAAAAAATTGTATGTTTCATTTTAAAGTTTTTATTGACATTTTTGAATTTGTTTGCTGCCTCACATTTTCTATTTCGATTGTCACAATTTTCAGTAGCCCCTGGGGCTGGTACAAATTTTGACACAACATTTTCACCTCATATGCTTCAAAAATCGTATTTAGGACGTCAAAATTTGTATAGGTGAGTGAAATGTTTTCGATTGGCACAGGCCCTTAGAGTTTTTTATTTTAGCATATTTACAATATTACATTTGCAATAAAAATTAGAATTACTCGATAAAAAAGGGAAAAACTCTGGAGCTTATACGTATGTATTTTTTTTTTTTTTTTTAATTTGATTGATAAAACAGCTTTAAAAAAGCAAAATTAAATTCGTAGCATAACCTTATTAGTTTTGCCGACTTTCGAAAAAGTTTTGCATTCCACTTTATACCCATTTTCACGTGAAAGTGGAATTGGGAACAAGGCGGAATGCAAAATTCATAGAAACGTATCCAATCCCCAAAAATCTGACCACCATTCTCTAGTCTACTCTATGTTTTTAACTCTTATAGTGTACTTTCCTTGTAGCCAGAAAAAAAAATCTCGATTTTTGGCAAAAATAATGGCGGAAAAATAAAATAACTATTGCGCTTAGCGCATGGAGATGTGACGTAATCTATGCTCTCTCAAGTTTTTACTTTTTTGATAAGAATTATGGCGCCATTAGTTTGTGACGTGAAATATGCTCTCTTATTTTTTGGCGTGTTTTTCTCCTTCAAGATATTATGCCATTCTGCATTTTACAAATGTTGTATACCCTACACGCAAGTTTTATGCACTTTCAAGCAGAATATGTACGAAGTCTCGTACAAAATATTTACGAATATGTACTAAAGGTATTCATCTCCACGTGCAAAAATCTCGCAAACTGTCCATTTTTCAACTCGAATTAAATTGTAAAAAATCGTATGAAAAATTTTTTGAGGGAATGCTTTGATTTCCGTGTTTCTTTTTATAAATCGACCCAAATCAAGACGAAAAAATGTTATCAAATTTTTCGACAGCTCGCTTCGCTTTGGAGATATCGAGGACTTGACTTGATCCCTAAAAACTTTAGATCTCGATTTCGCGAAAACTAAGCGAGATATCGAAAAATTTCATTTAATTTTTTTTTTTTACTTATTTTGTATTGCTTTATAAAAAACATCATCAATTCGAGAGTCCACGGAAATCAAAGCCGTACCATTCTTGAACTAAATACATAGATCAACTCGCGATAAAATCGTCACGCAAACTTGCGCAGCTAATTGTGCGACTCAGTAATCATTATGTTTTCCAAAGTATTCAAATGTTGACAATTCGCTTTCTTCAAATAACACAGGCCTACAAAATATAAAAATGTCATGGCGTTTTGACCAGACTATGTGTTTCCTAGGGACTTTGACGTCCTGAATCCGACTCGGGGTCCGCTTTTTTCCAGAACGTCTGAGAAAAAATATTTCAAGGTCATATGGAGGTCATGTGTCGTTTAGTGATAAATTCGCTAAAAATCTGAAACTAACTTTTTATCATTGAGCCCTTAGTCTTTTAAAAGAATGTGTTTCGGAGATATAGCCATCGGAAGATCCGGATATATCTTCTATGAAAACCGCTATAAGTTAGGAACCATATGAAAGGTATTTTGACAGCCTATAAAAATGTTTCGTGCATATTTTCAATTGGATTCATAGTTTTCGAGACATGACCTCTTTGAAATTTTGTGAAATTTATCAATTACAACAACAAATAAATTAACAACACCAACAAAAACAACAACAATAGCAACAACAACAAAATACCTTTCATATGGCACTAATATTTTCTAAATCTATCCAGGGGTTCCCAACTTATATATATTCTGATCTTCCGATGGCTATATCTCCAAGACTAGGTTCAAGATACCCTTTTTGATCACATATTCTTTTTAAGACCTAAGAGTTTAATCATTAAAAATTAGTTTCAGAATTTTAGCGAAATTATCACTAAACGAATCATGATCCCTATTTTGACCTCCATATGACCTTGAAATCTTTTTTCTCAGACGTTCTGGAAAACAACGGACCCGGGATTCGGATTTAGTCCCTAGGAAACACATAGTCTGGTCAAAACGCCATGACATTTTTTTTTTTTTGTAAACCTGTGTAATTTAAATAGTTCGATTTATTCAGATTTAATTTAGACATTTGGTCAAATCTCATAAACTTCACAAATCGCACAAAATATTCGAGACTGCGTTCATTAAATATATCTGTGGCATTTTAACAAAACAACCTAACTCGCAATTGGCACCTTTTCAGCAGAGCTAAAATACCTTTTAATTGCTTTTCAATAATGTGACTCAATTTCGTTGATCCAGAGTTGAATCTCCTCTTTTAATACATTTTTACTAATTTTCAACTGTCAGCTGTCAAATTATTATCTATTTTTAGTTAGCAACACATCACTGCTCGAATGGCGCTAAGTTCAAAACTTGCGTGAATTGTGGGACACGTTCATACCTCTGGAACTAGAAACCATAGAGACATGATGATTAAACCAAAAAAAAGTATTTAAATTTTATATTTACGGCTAGACTCGTGAAGAATTGTCTTATCTCGAGTTAGGTTGTTTTGTCAAAAGTCCACAGATTTGTATGAAGCACACAAAATTGCCTAAATGCACAAATGGGAAGCTTGCGCGTTTATACGAAAACCGTTCAATATTTTATTCAATTCCACAAAATTTTAAAAGCTACTGTTCCTTTATTTTTGTGTTTGCAATGTCTGTAAATTTGAATGTCGGTTCTCGATATGAACAACTTTTACAGTGTCGTTACAATTGAGAAAAGCACTTAAGAACACACCAAGCACTAACTCGCTATTTGTTCGAGTATTATTTTTCAAAAAGCACCAAATCTGGTGGAAAAATCACTAAGTTCGCATCACTTCTTTTTTAGTTAGTATGATGGCATCATTGGTATGTGCCGTAATATATGCGATATAATTTTTTCGCGGTTTTTGGTAAGAAAGAGGCGCCACAATTGTGCAGGCATTTTTTCTCCTTACATATCATTTTATACCCTACACCATAGAGTAGACTAGAGGCGAATGGTGGTCAGATTTTTTGGGATTGAATACGTTTCTATGAATTTTACAATATTTTCACTCACCACACGAAAATCATCATTTTTGGTGATACCAGACCTAACCAAATGAAAAGTGGAAATTTTGTAGGAATAAGTGTTAGAAAAATTATACTGATGTGATGAATTTGTGTGAAAAGTATTCTTTCACATATTATCTGCTTTTAAAAGTTAAGAACCCTTGAAAGAAATAGTAAAATTTGTATAGTAAAAAAAATTAACTTTAAAAAGTTGCTTAATTTTTAACTTTTTTGATAAAATTGAGTCTTCGTTTTCATTATTAAGGGTCGTTAATGACTACAGTATCTTATAAAAACCTTTTACTTTTTATAGGTATAGTAATGTCACACTATTTCGTGCAGCAGTGCTCTACTCAATATTGTTTTTGAAGAAAAAAATTTTTCATTTCAATTAAAACTATTAAAATCGAAGATCAAAGTGTTCTTTTATGTTAATTTTCAATTTAATTAAATCATTGTTTTGGGTTTTGTTTTTTTTTTTCTTTTAAAACAATTATAAATAAAAGAAAATACTACAGTAAGACTCAACAAAAAAAAAATTTTTTATCGTCAGTAAAATCAAAAAATTTGTTAACCTTCAAACATTTCATGTTCTAATTAGTAAACTTAATGTTAAAAATTATTTACTTAGTCATTGTCAAATGGATCCTTATACCCTATTCTCACTTGCCTGGTTAACCAGCCTAAAATCAGAAAATCTTGATAATCACAGAACCACGTTCACACCTTTTACATCTATCATTTCAATGACACTTTTTTGGCGTTTACCAAATCACGACCCCATTTTCACTTTTTTCAAATATATTTGTATATATTTCGTTACTTAATTTTTTTTTAAACTATTGAGACGAACACATTTTTGATTTTAGCTTTAATTTGCTTTTTATTAAAAATGTTTTATTTGCTTACGTTTTGCATTTGTCAAAAAAAAGGAAATTTCCTAATATTCCTGGGATTTTTTGAATTTGGAGATGCCACCTGCCGATTTTTTGGGTTAAATGATCTAATCTTTTCCATACAAATCGAAAAGCTTTTTATATGGAAAACTATCCCGGTTAGTGCTTAATCAGCATTCATCTGGTTAACCAGACAGGTGAGAATAGGGTATTAAACTGTAAAATGTTATAAATGTACTTTTTCACAACTAACAACCATATTAATAATTAGGTGTGTTCTTGTGGACTTTTTATCTGGGCTTGTCCTAAGTAAATTCATTTATCTGGGAAAAGTTAAGCACATTTGTTGTTGCTTCCTCATACTTTTCTCAGAATGTGCTTACACAAGCCCAGATAAAGTGTCCACACAAGCACAGCTATTACTTAAAAGGTTATGAATTGCACAGCGACCTTAAAAAGCTTTTCTACAGTTGACAGAAAATTTTATTATAATAATTAGCTGAGTTTTTTACGACAGTTTATCTGTTCTGAGAAACCTATAGGAAAGTTATGTTTTTGTGGACACTTTATCTGGGCTTGTGAAAGCACATTCTGAGAAAAGTATGAGAAAGCAACAACGAATATGCTTAACTTTTCCCAGAAAAATGAATGTGGCTAGGACAAGCATAGATAGAGTCCACAAGAATACAACTAATTATTAATATGGTTAGGAGTTATGAAAAAGTACATTTATAACATTTTAGAGTTTAAGGATCCATTTCATAATGACTAAGTAAATAGTTTTTAACATTAAGTTTATTAATTAGAACATGGAATGCTTGAAAGTTAACAAAAAAAAAAAATTTTTCTATCGTCAATAAAATCAAAAAATTTGTTAAGTCTTACTGTAGTATTTTTTTTAATTTATGTATGTATGTATTCTCCTTGAAATCCGAGGAGGAGCATAGGGCCAATATAAAACATCTCCACTTATTATTTATAATTGTTTTAAAAGAAAAAAAAAAAAAAAAAAAAAAACAAAAGAATGATTTAATTAAATGTAAGTATTTATTACCGAAATTAACATAAAAATCCACTTTGATCTTCTTCGATTTTAATAGTTTTAATTGAAATGAATAATTTTTTTCTTCAAAAACAATGTTGAGTAGAGCACTGTTGCATGAAATAGTGTGACATTACTATACCTATAAAAAGTAAAAGGTTTTTATAAGATACTGTAGTCATTAACGGCCCTTAATAATGAAAACGAAGACTCAGTTTTTACAAAAAAGTTAAAGTTAATTTTTTTACTATACAAATTTTACTATTTCTTTAAAGGGTACTTAACTTTTAAGAGCAGAAAATAAGTGAAATACTTTTCCCACAAATTCATCACATCAGTATAATTTTTCTAAAACTAACTCCCACAAAACATCCACTTTTCATTTGGTTAGGTCTGGTATCACCAAAAATTATGATTTTGGTGTGGTCAGTGAAAATATTGTAAAATTCATAGAAACGTATCCAATCCCAAGAAATCTGACCACCATTCGCCTAGTCTACTCTATGATATGAACTTTGGAATAGAATACTGCATTTGAATTTCAAAAAACTGTGAAAGAAAAATGAGGATACTACCGTCTTGAAGATGTTAGTGTGAACTTAACTTTTAAACGGTTTATAATTATTACTCTTTAGCAAAGCAAGAGATAACACAATTTTACTAAAATAGAACATTTTGATTTCGAAATAACTTTTGAACTAAAGGTGAACAAACATAAATAAAGGGTGGATTAACATAAGTCTTTGACGGCGTATCGAACTAAATAAAAATTTCCAATCTTTTTGATTTTTTTGGCGCCAGTTTCACGGTCCTTCAGGAACTAAATTTTTTAATATCTTTTAAAGCAAGGGTAGATAGAAGATAAAAATATGCTTATATTCATGAACACTAGCTAGACATTCCTATACAGCATGATCTCCGAAAAAAAAATTTTTTTTTTTAAAATTCAATATTTTTATTTGAAAAAAATTTTTAAACTAAAGGTGAACAAACAAAAATAAAGGGTGGATAAACATAAGCATTCGATGTACAAACGAACAAGATAAAAATTAAAATTTTTCCGAATTTTTGGCGCCAAGTTCACCGTTCCTCACGAACTAATTTCTTTAATATCTTTTGAACCAATGGTGGACAAACAAAAATAAACGGTGGACAAACATGGGCATTCCTTGGACAATCCATTATTTGGAGAAAACTTTGAATTCTAAATTCAAAGATATTATCTCAAACTATAATGACCTTACTCCCTTAATGGATATTACCATAAATTAAACTGCAGTTATTAATGAAACTGTAGCTTTCAATAAAGATATCGCTGAGGCACCCGGGGTTTCATTGACCTCCTCCCCCAAATCGCCTACACAGCCAATTAATGAAACTGTAGCTTTCAATAATGATATCGCTGAGGCACCCGGGGTTTCATTAACTTCTTCCCCCAAATCGCCTACACAGCCAAAAATAAAGGCGTACGAAGAAAAAAATTCTAAAAATTTTAAACACTGAGTGTTACCCGCAATAGTCAGGTAAAATTTACTTAGAACAAGACCCATTTTCATTTCGCGATTGCACCCCGACACAATATGTGACAATGTCACATATTTTTTTTATAAGACAAAATAATATTATTCCTTCTGACGCCTTTTTATCTTGTAAAAAATTGGCAATAAACCAACTCATGCGTCATTCGTCATTGCAACGGCTTCGTCTAATTTCAATGCCATTATTAATTCAAGCCTGTGGGTTGATAATTTATATATTTCTGAGTTTAAGCCCAAATTCAATAATAAGATTTCCAAAAACGCTAAGGACTCTATTCAAAAAAACTAGATAGATTGTCCCTTTACTATCAAAATGTAAGGTGGCTACGTTCTAAGACGCAAGAAGTTTTTTTAGAAACTCAGAATTTCTCTGACGACATTATTATTTTTACTGAGACTTGGTTAAGCAAAAATATACTTAGTTCTGAACTGTTTGACCATAGTTTTAGAAGGGATAGATATGCAGATGATTTCTCCTCTGTTGGTGGAGGTGTTCTTATAGCTATCAAAAATTATTTGACCAGTTCATTGTTCGAAGTACCTTATGCGTCTGACTTGGAGAATATTTGCGTTAAAGTTTTACTTAGAAAATCCTGTTTACACGTTTTAAACGCTTATATACTTCCTGGTAGTACTTAGTGCTGAAGTATATAATAATCTGTCACAGGCTATAGATATTATCGTCAATGAACTTAATGATAACGACGAAATTTTATTGTTGGGTGATTTTAATTTGCCTGGCCTTAAATGGACTTTTTCGGATGACACATATTCGTATGCGTCTAATCCCACAACTCGACAACAACATATATTTGTTGATGAAATTTTAACTACTACTGATGCTTACAATATTGTAGTTAACAATGCTCTCCATGCCCTATCTGTGGTGGATGCCTATCATCCTCCTTTAAGTATTTTATTTCAAATTGACAACAAAAACTTTCATGACTCTACTTCACCAATTAAAATTTATGAATATAACTTTAAGAAAGCTGACTTTGTGAAGTTAAATACTATTTTAGAAAACAAACTCAGCAATATGCTGAATTTTTTTAATGACAATTCTCTAGATGCTTGTATACGTATAAATATTTTTTATAGTGAACTTACTTCAGCAATATCATTGTCAGTACCACGTATTATAAAAAAACTTGATATTTCGTCATACCCATGGTACTCGGAAGAGTTGAAAAATTAACGTAATTGTCGTAATAAAGCATGGAAAAAATACATCAGTAGTCAAAATCAGAATGACCTTGAAACATACGATCATTTGTTTCAGGAATTTAAATTTAAATCAGATTCAGCCTATTCTAATTATATGAATAAAATGAAATTGAATATATTACATGACCCCAAGAACTTCAGGGATTTCATAAACTCTAAAATTACTGCCGAGTTATTTGGCAACTTGTTTAAAAAATTATTTTTAAGCTAAAAAAGTTAAGATTTCCTTCCACGTTTACCGACTGGATTGAATCTTATTTATCAGAACGTTCTTATCAAGTAAGATTTCGCAAAAACTTATCTTCACCAAATGGAGACGACTTCTGGTGCCCCACAAGGTAGTCACCTAGGACCTTTACTTTTTATCTAAGCTATAAATGATGTAACCCATATCATCAAAAACTCTAACCTTCTAGTTTATGCGGATGATATGAAAATATTCAGGTCCGTAAGGGAGAATAACGAAACTCATCTGCTTCAGTCTGACTTGAAATCCTTTGAAATTTAGTGCCTTAAAAATAACTTGCATCTTAATCCCGATAAATGCCAAACAGTTACATTTTCTAGGAAGAAAAACAACATAAAATATGATTATGTATTAAAAGACATAATGTAAATCATCATCTGTTCCAAAAACTAAAAAATCTCAGAGCCAACTGATAAACATACGAATGCGCTTGCTACTTCGTTTTGTCTCGGCAAAAAACCTTGCAAACGAAGCGCTATGCAAAAATAGTATAATATCGATGACTCACAACGGCAGGGCAATGCTTATAAAGGGAAAAAACAAAGAAATTGGAATTTTTGCATGTGCTGTGTTTTTCTTGTAGCTGTGAATCTCGTTTAATCTATGCTAAAAGTTAAATAAAGTATGCTTGCAGAATTCTATAAGATGTCGGCAAAGCGTCTGATGAGGAATTGACTTATTATTGTCAATTTTGACCTGTGGTGGGTCCCGAAACTAGTAACGCAAACCAGCCTTCCGATACATTTTTTTGCTTTTTTTAATTATGTGTATTTTTGCCTTGTTTTTTTTGTTTTTATTGTTGTTTTACTCAAAAACACTGAACAGTAAGCTCCGACCATCAATGTATTTTCATTGTTGGTAGCTAATAATGTAAATCATCATCTGTTCCAAAAACTAAAAAACTAGAAAATCTCAGAGAGCCAACTGATAAACATACGAATACGCTTGCTACTTCGTTTTGTCTCGGCAAAAAACCTTGCAAACGAAGCGCTATGCAAAAATAGTATAATATCGATGGCTCACAACGGCAGGGCAATGCTTATAAAGGGAAAAACAAAGAAATTGGAATTTTTGCATGTGCTGTGTTTTTCTTGTAGCTGTGATTCTCGTCTAATCTATGCTAAAAGTTAAATAAAGTATGCTTGCAGAGTTCTATAAGATGTCGGCAAACTGTCTGATGAGGAATTGACTTATTATAGTCAATTTTACCTGTGGTGGGTCCCGAAACTAGTAACGCAAACCAGCCTTTCGATACATTTTTTTGCTTTTTTTTATTTATGTGTATTTTTGCCTCGTTTTTTGTGTTTTTATTGTTGTTTTACTCAAAAACACTGAACAGTAAGCTCCGACCATCAATGTATTTTCATTGTTGGTAGCTAATAACAAAAACATTTGTCGTGTCGATTTTGTTAAAGATTTATGTGTTCATTTTGATGAAGAAATATTAATTAATGAACACATTAATCAAGTATGTAAGAAAGAGGCTTCTCTGCTTGGTTTTATTAAAAGATGGGCCAAAGAATATAATAATTCATTAATAACAGTAACTTTATATAATACGATCGTGCGTCCTCACTTGAAGTACGCTAGTCAAGTTTGGTCACCATTTTATAACGTTCATATTGATAGAATCGAAAGAATCCAAAAGAATTTTATTCGATTTGCTCTGAATGGCCTTAATTGGGTTGATTCTTTAAACCTTCCTCCTTATGAGGATCGTTTGAAGTTACTTAAATTGCAGTCTCTAAGGGAACGCAGAGATAATGCAGATATTTTATATCTGCACCAACTTGTCACTGGGTCCCTTGCTATTCCAGAGCTTTTAAACTATATTTTTTTCAATATAAATAAGAGAAGCGATCGTAATTCTCCACAATTATTTTATCAACCGGTTAGTAGAACTAATTATATGTTTTCTGGTCCTTTTAATCGCATGACAACCCTTGTCAATAACTGCGTATTTCATAATGTTAACTTGTCAAAAGGTCAACTCAAACTTAGATTGAAAAATAACTAGTTAACTGTATTTGTCATCACTCGTTATGATTTGTTTTTGCTGTATTTTGCGTAATGCATGTTTTTTGTGTTTTGTCCGAGCCAAACAGCATGCTGGGTTAATTTGATTTGTATGAATATTTATATGCAGGTGTATGAAAATACACTTACATGTTTATGTACATATAGGCTAAAAGGGTATGTTGTGAAAGTGTGATAAAGCTCCGGGGTATGAAACAAAATATAACTAATGTTAACTTGCAGGGTTTTTTATCCCTTATTTCAAAAAATTTTTATAAAAAGCTTTGAATTTGATTTATAGCCTTTTTTGCTAATTGGCTAAGAAGGCTATTAGCTGCAGTAGCTAAACTCTATTATTATTGGAATAGGATCTTTTTTAAATTTCGAAATTTTTGGCGATGCGAATGCGATGCACTAAATTCTAAAAATTTTTCTGACGGCTAAAACCAATGCACTACCCTCCAAAGGGTTCTCGGAAATCACGCACAAATAATTGCCAGAGTTTTCAATGGGCACAGGCGATTCCACTTCCGACGACGTCGCGAGTGGTTCATTGGGTCTACGTTAGCCCTTTTTATAATTTTCCTCACTAAAACGCAATGAGTCTCGGAGCGATAGACCCTTTCCTCTACGATATATTAATTCAACAGCCTATGCGCATTCAATTCTATTTATTCTATATATCTGCGCATCATTTCCTTTCATAATATTTCTCTCACAAAGTGCATTCACTTCAAGTAGCTAAAGATAGTTATTTCTATCTTTCACACAACAAAACATATCTATCGCTCTGAGCCACACTCGGAAGAACGTACATAATAGAAAATAGAATTGATTATTCTACGTTGCCATTGACAACATAATTTGTTTATTGAGGTAAGCGTTATATATTGCCATACAATACGTACTATACGAAACTATATTCGTTGTGCCACTATATAACTCTACGACATATGCATAAAATATATATGGGACGTTTCGCGTCAACTGGACCAGGTCTGCGGGCAAAAATTGTGCTAACGAAAAATAAAGTGTTGGATGTTAAATTTTTTGTTTTTTTAAAAGCTTTCGAAAGCCGAGTGGTGTTTAAAAAAAAGAGGGCGCTGAATTATTTTTTTCAACATTTTGGTGTAAATTTCATCATTCGGGTATTTTCGGGGTCGCTGATCATGAATCTGAAATCAGAATTCAAAAGTTCTTAAATCCAAGATGGCAGATGCAAAAATTTAGGAAAATCCTAATTTCGTTAAAAGTCGAAAATATAACGCTAGAGTTGTTCAAATTTTTCCAAACTTACACATAGATTTAAGAAATATTTAAGAATCATGGCTGCTTAGTTTGAGAACTCTAGGGTTATTTTTTCGACTTTTAACAAAATAAGGATTTTCCTAAATTTTTGCGTCCCTCATCTTGGATTTACGACATTTTTTAATTCTGACTTCAGATTCATGACCAGCGACCCCGAAAATACCCAAGTGATGCACTTGCGTCAAAATATTGAAAAAAAAAAAAAAATTAAAGCCCCCTTTCGGGGCATGTTACAACGTCACCAGTTGACGTGAAACGTCCCATATATAAAATAAAGCCACACGTGTATATGTGACTTGGACTATGAAAAAGGGGCTTACGTGTCAAAGGTCAATTTATGCAAATCGGTAAAAATTGGAAAATTTATTTTTTTTAAGTTATTTCCAATTGTTTTTACAAAATTTTTTTTTGCACGAAAGCCCCTTTTTCATAGTCCAAGTCACATATATTTTTCTGTATGTTTTCAACCGTAGCACAGTGCAAAATTTGAGAAGTTTAGCGGAACTTTATTCAATTTTGGGAATACATAAAATGCGTAAGATTATTCATTATTTCAGTAGCTTAATATCCCACCTCAAAAACCTCATACTCAGTTTGGTGAAAAACCCTGCCAAACAACTGCAAAATGCACCTAAAACTTGCATTACTAATTCAATCATACTTTTTGCTTATTAAAAGCTTTTCGATTTGTTAAAGTTAATAGAGTGGTACATTCAAACGGTAAGTCAGTAGGCCGCGTAATTTTTATCATTTTTTTTTTAATAAAATTTTCACTTGTTGGCATTCAAATAATTGCAAAATCTTTTCCTACTCGTATGTGATTTGTTTGTGAAAATTGTGCTTTTTAAGAAGTGGATAAGATTTACATTTTCAAATTCATTGGATACTTTAAAAGGTGTTACCACAAATTGCCATTTTGAAACGTACAAAATTTGAAAGGTAGGTTTATCCTCTACTGGAAACACAAAACATCTTTTGCGATATTTTGCGATCTTCTTTTTAACTAAACCTTTTCCAGAATGTCTTTGGAAATTTCATATAACACCGAAATTTCATGAAAAACCAACATCGGACGCCATCGTTGGTTTTGTTTTGGAAAAAATAGGCTCACCAACACTAACATCTGACACTCTCCATAGTTTAAAGGTAACTATTCGTGCGCTAGTTCATAATATACTAAAAAGTAGGGGGAATCCTCTCGAAATTCAGAAGCATTTCTGAATAAAAATGCAAGAAATAGCAAATACCCCTTGTCTTACCCCCTTCATTTTTTATGGTGTTTTGATAAGAAAATATTTATATCTATCAAGTTTCATAGCGATATCTGGTATGGGAGCAGAAATACAACGTTTTAAGCATTTTCATATATGGGGGGTATAATAACCCCTTGTCTGATCCCCCTTAATTTTTGCATAGTGTTTTACCAATTAAATATATATCTAAGTATTAAGTTTCATAACTATAACTGCTATATGTGCTGAGATATGAATTAAGTTCCGCTAGACTCTGAAAATTTCGCACTGTGCGTAGTCGTAAACACATCGTAAATTCGCTTTATTTTTTAGAGCGGTTGCTCATCTTTTCTCTTTAAAATAGTTAATATTTTTCTCAGGCTGTTCTCAACCGTCGTCGTTTACATATCGTAACTTCGCTTTATTTTTTAGAGTGGTAGCTCATCTTCTCTTTAAAATTAAGCCAAGCTTTAATATTTCGCTCAGTCGATCTCATTTTATAGAGTGGTTGCACATTTTCTCTCTATAAAATAAAGCAACACGTTAGCATTTCGCTCAGTTGATCTACAACCGTTGTAATGTTCTCATCGTAACTTCGCTTCATTTTAAAGAGTGGTTTGAAGGGTCTCGCTATAAATAAAGTCGCGCGTTAAATTTCACTCATTCAGTTTACAACCATGATCATCTACACATCGTTTATCCCGCTTCATTTTATAGTACAGTCGTTGAACCTTCGGTCTATAAAATTAAACCATGTGTTAGCTCCGGTTAAGTCTTTTTGCCAACCGCTCGTTTCATACCTCGTATATCTTCGTCTCTTTCAGACATGCGTCACCAGTTCTTTTGTGGCTGAGGTTGCACATTTCCCATCACAAAACGAAATCTCGCTCCCTGATTACGTCATATATCTCCGTCCCTTTCAGACACGCGTTACCAGTTCTTTTGTGACTGAGGTTGCACATCTTCCCACCACTAAACGAAGTCTCGCTCCCTGATTACGTCATATATCTTCATCCCTTTCAGACACGCGTTACCAATTCTTTTGTGGCTGAGGTTCCACATCTTCCCACCACAAAACGAAGTCTCGCTCCCTGAACGCGTCATTTATCTTTATCTCTTTCAGACACGCGTCGCTAGATCTTTTGTAGCTGAGGTTGGTACACGCAACAATTTTGATATGTCGTCGGCTGAGTATTCTTTTGCCGTAAACGTACACATAACTTGTGTAAAGACGAGCACAAGTTATCTGCTTTTGCTTTTTCAACGAAGTGGCGTTTACGGCAAAATAATACTCAGCCGACGATGTGGTATATTATTGTATTGGGAGAACTTGTTTAAGAGTATGGCACTGCCTACAAAACTAATAGAGCAGTCTTTCTGATATTAATTATATCGAGTTAACTCGCCATAAGGGACTCCTCAATTAAAAGTGAATGAAATATCGATTTTATTCACGGTTTTTTAATTTTTTGTAACTTTTCAACTTTTTTCAATATTGTTTGAAATATTTTTATAATTTCCGATGCCTTTCCATTATTTTAAAAATTTAGCCACGAATTGCACCGCATAAAAAAGCTGTTAGTAAAAAACAGCGACTAGAATGATAAGACTATATTGTATACCGAGCATTGATCAGTCTCCAGGTACTGGGTTTATTATAAATAAAATAAATAAGGATTAAATGAAAATTATTTTATTTTAAGCTTTCTTGTCTCAAAAGTATTTAAATTGTTATTCAGTAAAATATAAAAAACTAAATTTATCATACGTTAATGACTTATGTCATGAAAATTCATTTTAATAAATAACTTAATCGCTAGACTGCGGATTATATGCAAATACTTATTCTGTGTTTTTCAGTATTTTTAAGAGAGTTTTAAGGCAATATGTTTCTTCAAATTTGGAGATGATTCAGGCATATTTCATTTTAAAAATTGTTTCCATATTCTGTATATATTCTACATTATTCGCATATTCGCCAAAATAAATTCAAAATCTCCACATCCTAATATGTTCTTTGGCTTATCGTTAGACTTCCACAAAATATTTTGGCTCTGGTGAAAACTTTGATGGTGCTAGAATTTTTTTTGGGCCAAAAACACAAAATTTGTATGGAAAACTTTTTTGTTTGGCTACATAGAGCAAAACAAAAATTTACAAAAATTAAGCATAAAAAATGGTTCAGTTATGCATCAAAAGTTTTTCAAAAATCGCGCTCTGTCTCAGGATATTGATTTTAGAAACAGTGAAAAATCTCTAATTTTTAAAAACAAAAAACAAAAATTAAGCATAAAAAATGATTAAGTTATGCATCAAAAGTTTTTCAAAAATAGCGCTCTGTCTCAGGATATTGATTTTAGAAACAGTGAAAAATCTCTAATTTCAAACAAATCACCAGTTGAATATTTTGCCTGAAAATATGCTACGTTTCTTATAATTTCAAAAATGCTGATTTTTATAATATGTACTAGCATTCTTTTGAAATTTGTAATGAATTAATTTTCATTTTAATAAAGTCTTGACGTGATTTGAGTGTAGCGAATCGAGCTTTTTTATACGTTGCATACGATTGCAGCTCGTCAGTTGGTCGATTCGTGTGTTTTGAGATATTCGTTATTTTTTTAGCTCGTAAGTTTTGAACTGCTCGTTGGGTCGTCCACGTGTCCGTTGAATATCCGTACAATTATAGTCAGAGTTGCAGGAATCGCGGTAAAGTACCCGGAGACCGATCCCTGCTAGGTTGACAATCTGATCTTATTATTTTAGTCGCTGGTTTTTATTCATAGCTATTTTCTGTCATCAAATTCGTATCTTTTCGTTTCCAATTTTCATGCTTTCAAAATGATAAATTTACCGATGAGAATAATATAAAAAAAGCTCGGAAAGTATCAAATGGTATCGGAACAATAGAATAATATCAAAACTTTAAAATTGATGGTTTTTGGTGAAATATTAAAACGTAACAAAAACCCTAAAAAAAAAAACCTAATAAAGCAGCACTCCTGGTAAGGGAGAATGGGAATAACGAATATCTCAAAACACACGAATCGACCAACTGACGAGCTGCAATCGTATGCAACGTATAAAAAAGCTCGATTCGCTACACTCAAATCACGTCAAGACTTTATTAAAATGAAAATTAATTCATTACAAATTTCAAAAGAATGCTAGTATTATAAAAATCAGCATTTTTGAAATTATATGAAACGTAGCATATTTTTAGGCAAAATATTCAACGAGTGATTCGTTTGAAATTAGAGATTTTTCACCGTTTCTAAAATCTATTTTTGAAAAACTTTTGATGCATAACTTAATCATTTTTTATGCTTAATTTTTGTAAATTTTTGTTTTGCTCTATGTAGCCAAACAAAAAAGTTTTCCATACAAATTTTGTGTTTTTGGCCCAAAAAAAATTCTAGCACCATCAAAGTTTTCACCAGAGCAAAAATATTTTGTTTGAAGGCTAACAATAAGCCAAGGAACATATTAGGATGTGGGGAAAAAAACGATTTTTTTTTTGTATGGGGATCGACCCAGCTTATTCTACATATTCACGATAGTTGAAACAGTTCTGGTTCATGAACATCTTCGAACTGTTTGAAATTTTTATGGTTTCGTTGACAAGCATAATGAAAGTATAAAGACATTAAAGTATAAATTTCTGCCGTCAATTCATATGTAGTGGCTTAATATATGTGATTTAGAAAGATAATTTTCTGCTAACAAAATGATTCTTACGGACAAACGCACAGTTGAACCTCCGAAAATCTAGAAATAATAATTTTTATTTACTTTATTTACTTTACGATACTATCAATAAGTTTTAGTGCATAGAAATAACAAAATTTCTTGTTTTGAGTTTTTTAGCTCGATTAATAAAAAATTTAAACCTTTCCTTTTAATCATAGTGAAATTAATAAACACGAGGTAAAACCAAATGAAATACTTTTTTTTTCTACAATAATTTCAGATTCCACAAAACGTATCATGTGGCATATCTTTGCTTATTTTTGGAATATTTTAAGAATATGCATAGAATATGTTTTGCATATTTTTGGCATATTCTTATATGTCGCTATAAATTAATTCTAGAATGCAAAAAACATATTTTACAAAAAATATAACATTTTTTTTAATGATTAGCAAAAAATGGGAACATAATCCGCAGTCTTTTGATCACTTTAATTATCTACATATATACTGGGCACAAAATTAACTACCTTAAATGTCATTTTTATCAGTGTTAGCATGAGATACAATTATAACACTTTCTTGGCTGCTATCATCTTCTAACATGTTCATTAAATTATTGTGAATTTGATTAGACGCTGAAAACAGAGCTTTATCATACTTAATATTTCGCAAACTATTTTGTGTAGAACTGCTTTTAAAGGAGCAAGAGGCTGCATAATTGACATCAGTGTAGTTTTGCTTTTTTATTGCTTTGTAAAGCTCTTCTAATGACTCATTTATAGCATTTTCTTCTGGACATTGTAGTAATAAAGTTGAATTTAAAATTGGCTTGTAATTGTTTTCATCTTCTTCAGAAGCAATTAAAATATCATCGATCTCGCTAATTTCAGAAGAATTGTACGGATAATCATCGGTAACTGTTAGATTAAATTCGTTATCAACTTGTGGGGCATATAATCCATGACTTCTTATACTAATTTCTGAGTTTTGGTAATTGAGATCGCTTTCATTTGTTGGGCTTACTGAAATTATTCGTGCTTCTTGAAACATCTCAAGATCATTTTTTGCTCCATCGAAATTTAATTTTTTTGTTTCCCCACTAATATTTATTTTATTACTTTTTGTGACTTTTTCAATATTCGACGAATGAGGATTCAACCGTAAGTTTATGGATGGCTGGAATAAGTCATTACACGACATTGATCGTTCTTTACGATCAAGAATTTTTTCATGTTTGCGCTCAAAATAGTGAAACGATTTCGACTTAAGAAGCATTTCTGAAAAGAATATATTTATGTTCCTTTGATTATGTATAATTGGCGCTTTGAACATTTCTGTTAATTTTAAATCAAAGCCATTATCATGTACTTCTGCAGCTTTTTGTAATAAGTCGATTACGTCTTCTTTTTGGAGATTTATGACAGGGGTGTACGATTCACATTTTTGAGTATTTGCGTATAAAGGGCTTACCAAACTTTTATTAAAAAAAGTATCTATTTTAAGTGCACTGGAACTTGCTTCCTCATTTTCCGTTAGTGTTTTAATATTAGACAATGGTTTAAGTTTGGAACACAAGCGGACTTTAACAATCTCATGGCCTGGCATATTTGTTTCGGGGATATTTGTATAAATGTTTGCGATAAGATTTAAATTGGAATTTGTTTTGTTATGAAAACAATGAGTTTTCGATATCGTCGGATTTTGTATGCAACGTTCTGTAATAGTGCTTAATGTTTTCGAAGGACTTGCAGCAAGCTCATATTTCTTCACGTTCATATCTGAGTTAAGAAGTGCTGTCATAGCATTATGTTTTTTTGAATAGAAAACCCTATCATTTAGCAACGTCGGATTACTTATTGAATCAAATTTATCCACGTGTCGTTGCAAATCGAAATTGTTGCGCTTAAGAAGTCGCTTTTGTTTTTTAAAAAACTTTCGCGCAACATTTATTTGATTTGGATTATAAAATATGTCCGCTGTTGGAAGAGCAGGAGTTGTATTGATATTTGATGAATAATGTTTTTGTACTTCAGTTGATTTAAAATGTTGTACTGAGTTGTGATTATCTACTTTTGACCTACTGGTCTTCTCAATTTTATTGTAACAGCTTGTACCACTTTTAATGCTACTTGAACGATTTTTAGAACATTGGCTGTTCGATCGGGTCCCAGGACTATTTGCATCAAAAGCTTTATTTCTGTGTATTATATTAATAATAGGTTCATTAGCACCATCAAAATCTTTTCTAAAATTTTTATTCGATTTTGGACAACAGCAAATATAGATTGTCCAGTAGAGCCTTATATCTTTTCGTGATAGTGTATAATAGATAAATAAAAATAAGCCCAATATTGTTGTAAAAACAGCAAACGCTATACTATACAATTTTCCACCACTTATACTATGAGTTGATACCACTGTAAAGGCAGCAGCTGACATCCATGAAAGCAAAAAAAAAACTAAAAACAATAAATGAGCCTTAAATTGTGAAGAGTATGTACGCTCATAATCTCCACCAACGCAACTAACGGGGTTACTTAAGGTAGAGCTTCTAAATGGATGAAAATTATTTGATTTTGATGTTCGCCCTAAACTACTGTTTGATGGTTCCATCCATGTTAAATCAATATTTTCCGTTTTTTGCATATTACTTCCTGAGTGTAGTTGAAAATCGTTTGCATTTTGCTTTTTTATATGGTAAAATATACATATATATAAAATGGATAAAAACATAAGAACTATAACCGATGGAACAATAATGGCATTAAGTGCAGGTGCTTCATTCAAAAAACAGTAATGGTATGTTACATATTGATCCATATTAACGGCACCATTTATTCCACAAATAATCACTCCAATACCCCAGCCTACCAAATATATTCCTAAAATTGGTTTTTCGGTAGTTTCTCGTGACATTTCCGACTCTGTAACAATGCGTGAGTTTTTTGATAAACGTTTGTACATACTGCTAATACTAATGCAGTGCCATAAAATGACACACAAACTAAAATAATGAATTAAAATACCAACTGCTTTACAAATAAAATAATTTTCAGACTGAAGAATTCCAATTGTAAAAATCATACAAAGTGTTGATACTGCAATCCACGTATTTATCAAAGAATGTCTTTGCTTTCGCTTTATTTGTATTAAACTGCCGAAGGTTATGTATACTGCAATATTTATCCACGACGACAGAAACAGCACACCACTTCCAATATAAATGAATATTGGAAAAATGCGGAAAACGGCGCCAGCATTTTCGTCGTTTAAGTCATTAAGATATTTTTTTTGCTGTAATAGTCCATAGTATCCGATGTGGTTGCAAGAAAAAAAATTTAAGCCTTGAAGATTATATCTTTGACGACATGAATCAGAATTCCAAGCTTGTAAGTCCTTGTCCCAAAAAACTGGAAGGGGAGCACTTTGCTTGTTATGAAATGGATGTTCACGTAATATTATATATATAGTCACATTAGTTTTTAAATCCTTTCCAAGATAATCAACAATTTTTATACCTACAATGGCTGATGTCAATATTGATTCTGATTGAGAAGTACTTTTCGGAATTTGTGGTAAAAAATTTCCATTCCTGTAAACAAAAATCACAAGTTTAAATGAATTGATGTGATTTTCCTGTTCGATCATTAAATTTGATGGAATATGTATAGCTGCATTTACTTGTTTTTCAAATGAAGGAAACGAATTATTTTCTGTAGTACATTCAAAAGTTCTTTTAGTATTATTTCCATTATTTTTTAACCAAAAACATGACAATCCGGAAAATGTTAATGGTTCAACTTCAAAAGAATCCACAAAGAGATTTTGCTCATTAGTTTCATGATCATATTTAGGATCTGTTTTCCAGTCAAAATAAAACTGCACAAATGGAGAAACGCTCTCTACTACACTTAGCAACTTAACACCACTATTATATAATTTTTGAGCTTCTTTAAATATTTGACGTGGTACTGAAAGTAGTTGAGATACAATGTCAAGTAGTAAGTATTGTATATCAATGTATTCTTGTGTGCTATTAACACAGTTCATTAGAGTTGTTGCTATAAAGTCAATCTCTAAGGGATCGTTGATTTTTTTAAGACTTGTAGGAGAATGTGTGAAATTATGCAACCTACTTATAAAGTCAGTTGAACTTCCTTTTGTTGCACTAAAGTTAACTTTTGAAAACTGTTCCAATATTCTTGTAGTTTCACTAACATAAAAACAGTTATCAATGTTAAGGTTAAGCCAATTTCCATTTTCATCGCATTGGTACGTTGCATTTTTATCAGAATTAGCAGCTTCTACACATGATTGATAAACTAAATTTCCACGAACTGTACGCGGCCAAAAATAACTACCCTTGTTAGTATATACTTTGATATTTGGGCAATAAATTGTATAGTTAGATATAACAGTAATTTGCACGCTACATGCTGACATCACTTGTTCTGATCTTAAAGTGCACTCCCACATTCCAGTGTGATTCATTTTAATATTTGAAATTTTTAAAATTGAATCTGAGATACCAGAATCGGTGTAATGTTTGGTTTCGAATTGAACATCAGTAAATTTTTTTGATGGATCGATGTATGTGTTATCGTCTGTTGAGTTTGAATTAAAGATCATGCTAGACCAGCTCCAAAGCACATTAGCGCGTGTCGGGAGGTCCTCTGACTCTCTAGGCGCACCAGCAGCTACTCGAGGTGCTCGACATCTTAGAAAAAGCTCATCTCCTTCGAATACTACCTAAAATTAAAAAAATGTGCTTATATATAAGTACATACATGTATGACAAATAAATCTAATTAGATAAGTATTAGTTTCATATTATTCATATTAAGTGTCCGACCCATTAGGTCACGCATTCGACATTCGGCTAAAGTAAGCCGAAGGTTTAGCCAAAGCCGAATTTTTGTAATTTCAAGCATAAAGAAACTTGTTGCTTTAAAAAATTTACATCTAAACAAAAATGAAAGTCTTTTATAGTGGATTGAAACTTCCTAATTACGAAAAATCCGAGAAAAACCTTTGCGAAAACAAGAATTTACACCTCGCAAATTGCATCGAAAAAAGGGTAGCAGTGATCAAACAAAACTGAAGGAAAAAATACAATGTGGTCATTTTGCGGAAAATCTGGTTGTATAATCGTAATAGTTTTTGCGCACATTCAACGATAAAAAAACTAGACTCCGTTTTTAAAGTTTAAAGATTCAAGGGCAAGCGAACACTAACTTGCCGTTCTTTATTCATTTCAATATGAACTATGATTTTATGCAAAATACTCTCTTTTAAAAGTAAATAGATGCCGCTATGCAATTGACAATAGCATAGGGCTACCAACTATTTTAAAATTAAGTTAAATTCAAATGGAACTTATTTCAACTAATTAATTTAAATGAAATTATAGACATGAAAATGGTTAAAAAATATAAATATACTAGAATAAATGATTAGATTCCTAACACTGGTCATGATGAGATAACGTGCTGGGCTAAGCAAAGAGCAGAGCGTAAAAATGTTAACCTCTGCAAAGATGAGGTGTTTTTAAATAACACTGTTGAACGAATTTCAGACTTTTGATTTTGTCTGAGTTCGGACTATGTTATTATTATTCCTTGCTATTAATATAGTAGGACTGCATTTACAAAATTTTTCCATCACGCCTCAGTTTTCAGATAAAATGACAAACCCAAAATCACGATTTACATTCGCGCTAGAAATATATAAAACAATTTTAGCCACCAGAATTTCAAAAAGAAAATGTCAAATGATGCAAAATATAACAAATTTCAAATCCGAAGAAAATTTTTAAATCGGTCCGACACGACTTTTTTTATGCCCGTTTTATTGAGAAAATGCACTGAAAAAACCAAAAACCATCTACCTTTAATTATATATGTATATCTTGCTTAAAATAATATAAGCTTAAAAAAAGCTTTACATGGTTTTGTGCACAATTGTCACTGCTTTATTTTGACACTAAAAACTTAAAGATTGGATCATATATAAATGAAAAATTGAAATGCAGGCAGTTATACAAAAGCCATTGAATTGAATTATCTCTGTACTCGTATGTTACCATTTTTGTAACTAAAATGAATTGAAATTTTTCGTTCAAAATGACTCAAGTTTATTATGTATGATCCAATCTTTACGTTCTTGATGTCAAAATAAAGCTATGATAATTCCGCATACAACCATGAAGAGTTTTTTTAATTTTAAATTGTTTATTTATTTATTTATTTAGTTCTATTTACTGAGCTATAATGCCCTTATAAATTACAATAATTATTATTTTATATAAAACAATCAAAAATATAAACATTAAAACAGATGATCGAGACAAAAAAATTATAAGTTTTGTATAAAAACAGTTCACAAATAACAGCAAGGTAGCAGCCAGTTGCATCCGAAAGTAGTGGTCACAAAAAGATAAGGTGGTTCAAATAGTACCGTAACAAAGCATTATTGGAATATGCAATTTCAGAGATACTCGCAAGAGTTTCCTCAAATTGCTTTTCCAAACTCTTTGCCCAGCAACTCGAGCAGAGATTGGTGCTCGCGAACCACCCTAGCGCTAGAAGGACGCTATACATTGCAACCACTTTCTCGACGAAAAGCACTGGAAGGAGCGCTATGGCCACAGCGTTAGATAAAACGCTTTGTAAAAGCTGGTATGATGAATTGCCATCTAAATGAAATTAGTGGATGATGTAACGATAAATGTCATAATGATCGTTGTATTTCTTGTAGGCTGTAGCAGCAACCTTATCGAATGATGTTTTCCAAGAAATCTAGAATTTTTCTATTAATTTGATGAAAGGATTCATTGAGATTGATTACATTATAAACCATATTAAAGTCACTACAAGAGCGTCGAAGTGGCTCTTGAAGCATGTAGTTAGTTCTGTGATGACTTAGGTAAAAAAATTCAAAATGCCTAGTTGGGCGATGAGGTACATTGAAATAAACATTACTCAATAGGAATTCACTATAAATATTGCCATTTAATAGTTTTAAGATAAAACAAGCATTAAGCATTGTTCTGCGGTTTTCTAAAGTGGCACGTCAATCAGTTTGAGTCGATGAACGTAAGGCGGTTTAAGATAAAACAAGCATTAAGCATTGTTCTGCGGTTTTCTAAAGTGGCACGTCAATCAGTTTGAGTCGATGAACGTAAGGCGGTAAGTTGATGCTAGGATTCCAACGTAGGTTTCGTAAGGCAAAGATAAGAAACTGTTTTTGTACCGACTCAATTCATTATATGGCATTCATATTGAGGACTCCAAACAACGGAGCCATACTCCAAAATCGGTCGTACGAGGGATGTGAATAGTAATTTCGTTATATAAGGATCGGAAAATTCTTTAGACCACCGTTTTATGAAGCCGAGAACACAGTTGGCTTTATTTACTATTTTAGAAATGTGCAAATTAAAGCTCAGTTTGGGATCCATTGTTACGCCCAAGTCTTCAAAAGATTCAAGACGCTCAAGAATACAGTTGCCAATTTTCTAGTTGTAAGAAATTGGAGGCCTGCGTGAAAATGTCATGAAATTGCATTTTTTTAAGTTTAAGGTCACGCGATTAGTTATACACCAGGCAGTAAAATTATCAAGATCGAGTTGAAGGTTAGAATGGTCTAATGCGTTTTTGACAGGCTTAAAAATTTTCACATCATCAGCATACATTAACACATTACTGTTATTTATGACAGATGGCATATCGTTCATAAAAATAATGAATAATAATGGTCCAATGTGGCTGCCTTGGGGAAATCCTGACGTAACGGGATATTCATTTGATCGTTTACCTTTAAATATAACACTCTGAGTTCTGTTACTTAAATAGGACCTAATCCATTTTAGCAGTGGGTTTGGAAACCCAATCAGAGAGAGTTTTAATAGCAACAAATCATGATTAACAACATCAAAAGCTTTGCTGAAATCCGTGTATATAACATCAGTTTGATAGCCCTTTTCAAATTGTTTAATTGTGCAAGTAGAGAACTCCAACAAATTTGTAACAGTTGATCTACCTTGCAAAAAACCATGCTGGTGAGAAGAAATATATGGATTGACACTATGAGCAATTTGCAAAGTTAAAATGTGCTCGAAAAGCTTAGGTTATGCACTTAATTTAGCGATACCCCTATAATTCGATATAATAGATTTACTACCAGATTTATGCAAGGGAATTATAAACGAATGTTTCCACACTTCAGGAAAAATACCAAGAGTTATAGATTTTTTTAAATAGTACCGTTATTGGAAAAACAAGAATGCAAGATGGAATACCATCGGGGCCCGCAGCAAATGATGTTTTAATATTTCTTAATTTGCTAAGGATATTGTCTTCATCAATGTGAGGCATTTGTACTACTCCTGAAGGTAAAGGGTGTTTTTTTAGAGGTATAGAACTTCGAATTGAAATAAAACACAAGAAAATCGTTTTAATGTCCATCAATTTGGCTTTATTGGAAGGATAATTTTATGCCATTAATGTTTAAATATGATTTCGGGCATGTGGCCGCCAGGTCCATTCCGCGAAATTATGCGCTCATCGAATGTTTCCTTCAATAAATCGATTGTGACGTGCGCTGTGTGGCATGTAGCGCCGTCTTGTTGGAACCACAACTCATCCACATTCATGCCATCCAATTCGGGAACAAAATAGTCGGTTATCATGGCTCTATACCGGTCTCCATTAACGGTAACTGACTCTCCAGCATTATTTCGGAAGAAGTATGGCCCAATGACTCCACCAGCCCATAGAGCACACCAAACAGTCAGTTTTTGTGGATGTAATGGCGTCTCAAGGGTCTCATGTGGATTCTCTTCACTCCAAATGCGGCAATTTTGCTTGTTGACGTAGCCATTCAACCAAAAATGAGCCTCATCACTGAACAAAATTTTGCGATGAAAATCAGCATCGAGATCAATCTCATTTTCGGCCCATACACCAAAACCACGACGCATTGCATGGTCTCGCGGCTTTAATTCTTGCACAAGCTGGATCTTGTAAGGTCGCAAGCCAAGATCTTTGCGCAAAATCTTCCATAAAGTTGATGGACAAAGCTCCAATTGCTGTGCACGGTGGCGAATCGATTCATTCGGGTCCTCTTCAACATTTTGCTCTACAGCGGCAATTGTTTCTTCGGTGCGCACTGTTCGACGTCTCTGCGGATGCGTATTATCACATAGAGTAAACGTAGTGCGAAAACGATCCATGAACCATTATTTTCGAAATAAATTTGCACGATTTGCAAGCGTTGTTCTTTTGTCAACCTGTTCATAATGAAATGGCAAACCAAACTGAACATAAATGACATTAGAGTTGCCAGATTTGACCACAAAATGCCAGTTTTATCTCTATTCGAAAAACAAACCTCTAAAAAAAACACCCTTTATTTGAAAAGGATAATCATTGCGATTATAGGAGGTAGATGAGTACGTAGATTGAAAAAATTTAGCGAAGAGATTGCAAATCGTAATTTCATCATCTGATTCTTCTTCATCATATTTCATTGCAGTTGGAAATGCATTGATCTTTCGTTTTAAGTTAATGAAGCTCCAAAACGACTTGGCGTTGGGTTTCAAATTCAGTTTTACCTTATGAAGGTATGATTTATACGCCATATTGCACAAAGTTTGATATTTGTACCGGATACTAGTATATGAAGAGTAGTCTGATGATTTTGACGACAATTTAAACTTTTTGTAAAGTTTAGATTTTAAGTTTCTTAATCTACGTATTTCATTTGTAAACCAGATTGGAGCAGAAGCAGCGGATTTGATATATTTTGGTACAGACTGTTCAAAACACTTAACAACAGTTTTATTAAAGGCTAGATAAATTTTCATTCAATAAAACATAATTTGTTTTTTTGAAGTTAAAGGATTTGCCAGTTGTGAAGTTACTTTTGATTCGACAACTGCAACTGCACTTCTAATGATATCTCAAGAGAAGGATGGTAGGAGTCTTCCGGCATCGCAAGAGGGTCGCAGCGAGAGATATTGATTATGCCACTATCATCAAAATAAAGCAGATCTAAAATTCGAGATTTTACATTCAATACGTGATTTATTTGAAAAAGCCCTAAGGCAGAAATTGAATTTAGAAATTTTGTTTTAAATTGGTTACCTCCTGAAGGAAAATGCTTAATAGGGTCTAAAGTATCAGCACTCCAAGAGATATTTGGTATACTAAAATCTCCAGTAATCAATAAATAATCGCCAGCATTAAGTTTTGAACTAATAAGTTTTATAGCATTATGATGTTTAGTATAAACTTCATAACTAGAGTGAGGAGGAACATATGAACATGTAATATACAAACTTAAGAGCTGGAATTTTAAAAATACGCAGTAAAATTCGATATCTAAGGCTTCCTGCAAGATAATTTCTTGGGAGAATAGGTTTGAAGATACAGCAATTAAAACGCCACCACCATTGGAGAGATTATCAGGAATATCATTTCTATCTTTACGGTATAAAACAAAATTACTATCAAAAACTTCAGTATTTAAAGTATTGGGTTTTAGCCAAGTTTTAGTTAAACAAATGACGTTGTATTCAAGTCCACTACTTTTAATGTAGATATTATTAAGTTTTGATAGAGTAATGTGGTGCAAAACATCTGCCTCAGTAGTATCAGCAGCTAAGCGAGAGATGAAAATTGATTTCATTGAAGGAAGAGCTATCAATTTTTTAGGAACAGCACCAGTAGCAATGGCAGTTGAAGAGCCAGAAGAACCACAAGCAGCCACAATTGAGGAACCAGAAGAACTAGGAGTAATGTCCGCAATGGCCGTTGAAGGGCAAAAAGAAACATCAGCAGCGACAGTATGAACAGTTGAGGTACCAGAAGAACTAGCAGTTTGACCTTGAGCCTTAACAACTTCATTAAAAGGCACACCATTTTGAACTGATGAAGGTGATTTAGGCGGCTGAATCTGAGTGGGAATAGATTTGGCCATAGACACGGCTTCAGCAGAATCAGTAAAAGTATTTTTGGGAGCTTCTATCTGGTCAACTGGAGGTGCAGGAGAGTTAATATCAACTACTGAGGGTACAGTAGGCGAATTCATATCTATTAAGTTAGAAGAAATTAGAGAAATATCTAAACTTAAAGGAGTGGGTAAAGTATTTTTGTTCAATAATGGCGCTTTGCACTCATTAAAAAACTTTTGAAGCTGGTTAAAGCTCGCTTGTGTAGCAGTAAAATTTTTCTGAATTTCAGAAAGACCTCTTCGAGTTTCTCTTAATAATTTGCATAACTCGATAGCAGAGGAATTGCAACTCCCACAGCACCAGCGAAGACCAATATTTTTTAAGATGATATCGTGAACCCTTCCGCTTAAACCAGCACAAGCAAGATGCGCTACATTCTCGCAAAGCCAGCAACAAACGAAATGTTCAGTGATACCCTTTTTACACTTTGGCATGTAAAGCAAAAAGTACTAATTGTCAATATTAGTAAAAATATAAAAATAAAGGGTGTTTTTTTTAGAGGTTTGTTTTTCGAATAGAGATAAAACTGGCATTTTGTGGTCAAATCTGGCAACTCTAATGTCATTTATGTTCAGTTTGGTTTGCCATTTCATCATGAACAGGTTGACAAAAGAACAACGCTTGCAAATCGTGCAAATTTATTTCGAAAATAATGGTTCAGTTCGCGAAGTTTACCGCAAGCTCCGTCCATTTTATGGTCGACATAATCGTCCATCAGAGCAATTAATTCGGTTAACCATGGATCGTTTTCGCACTACGTTTACTCTATGTGATAATACGCATCCGCAGAGACGTCGAACAGTGCGCACCGAAGAAACAATTGCCGCTGTAGAGCAAAATGTTGAAGAGGACCCGAATGAATCGATTCGCCACCGTGCACAGCAATTGGAGCTTTGTCCATCAACTTTATGGAAGATTTTGCGCAAAGATCTTGGCTTGCGACCTTACAAGATCCAGCTTGTGCAAGAATTAAAGCCGCGAGACCATGCAATTCGTCGTGGTTTTGGTGTATGGGCCGAAAATGAGATTGATCTCGATGCTGATTTTCATCGCAAAATTTTGTTCAGTGATGAGGCTCATTTTTGGTTGAATGGCTACGTCAACAAGCAAAATTGCCGCATTTGGAGTGAAGAGAATCCACATGAGACCCTTGAGACGCCATTACATCCACAAAAACTGACTGTTTGGTGTGCTCTATGGGCTGGTGGAGTCATTGGGCCATACTTCTTCCGAAATAATGCTGGAGAGTCAGTTACCGTTAATGGAGACCGGTATAGAGCCATGATAACCGACTATTTTGTTCCCGAATTGGATGGCATGAATGTGGATGAGTTGTGGTTCCAACAAGACGGCGCTACATGCCACACAGCGCACGTCACAATCGATTTATTGAAGGAAACATTCGATGAGCGCATAATTTCGCGGAATGGACCTGTCAATTGGCCACCAAGATCGTGTGATTTGACACTATTGGATTATTTTCTTTGGGGATATGTGAAGTCGCTCGTCTACGCCGAAAAAACCAGAAACGTTAGGGGACTTGGAAGCCAACATTCGTGGCGTTATTGCCGACATACGGCCCCATATGCTCGAAAAAGTGGTTGAAAATTGGACCTGTAGAATTGGCTTTATTCGAGCCAGCCGCGGCGGCCACATGCCCGAAATCATATTTAAACATTAATGGCATAAAATTATCCTTCCAATAAAGCCAAATTGATGGACATTAAAACGATTTTCTTGTGTTTTATTTCAATTCGAAGTTCTATACCTCTAAAAAAAACACCCTTTATATTACAGATTGATTCCGAAGTTAAATAAGTGTAAATCGGAATAAAATAAAGATTCCCAAAATTTTGGATATTTATAAAAGGATGGCAACACCAAAAATACAGCAATAGTATTTTGCAACTGGATGACAGATGGCGCCAGTAGCGCGGGTTTTGGCAATTTGTTGAATTGGTTGGCAACGCTGAAACCAATGTAATTCAGACAAGGCCAGCAGCTGATGCTCACAATCTCAGACACCAATACAGATGCACGCCAAAACAACCCGATATCCAGAAATTGCGAGTAGATATAGATATAAACCACTTTAAAATTGGAAAATACAGGAACAAAAATTTCGCACGTAATGACAGCTTGACAGTTGACAGTATAGCCCCAAGTAATTGTTTTAAGTAAGATGTATCTAATTAAAGGTAGGTGGATTATGATTATTTTAGTACATTTTCTCAATAAAATGGGCACAAAAAGAAGTCTGTAAGACCGATTTAAAAATATATAAAATGCTTGCTATTTTTTGGATTGTTCGACATTTTTTTTTTTAAATTTTGGCGGCTGAAAATTTTTTAATTATTTTTTGCGCGGATGTAAATCGTGAGTTTGGATTTGTCATATTATCTAAAAACTAAGACGTGATGGAAAAGTTTTGTAAGTGCAGTCCTAATATATCAATAGCAAGGAATAATAATTACATAGTCCGAACTCAGATATTTTTTTGCCGTTGAACAGTGTAATTTTTCTCTAGTAGGTATCAGTGGAAAGTTGTATCGCTGCCTCTTTTTACAGGTTCTTATTGCTAGTTAATAAGATCTGACATTGCTGACAAGATACCTGTTAGAAGGTGCCCTCATTTTCTGTCAGTACAAGGAATCGGAAGAGAGCCAGTTTTACTCAACAAAAGACTTACCTCATGTTGAAGCTAGTTTTTATGTGATAGACGTAAAACATTTACAAAACGAAATAAATATTGGCAGAGATATTTTAAAAGATCCTACTTTAACAATTACAGTGAATGCTAATGGATCAAGCTTACACTGCAGTAAGTCTGTACTATGCATAAAATTCATAAAAAATGTTGCCCCAAGTAATATTGTCTTAGCTAAGCATTCCAATTGGTTCATAGCAGGTTTTGCTACAAGGGCAACTACTGCATCTTTTAGTATTCGTTTGTTAAAAGATGCAAATATTTATTACACAGTACATGATAGTTCGTAATGTTCCTAGCAAAACAATTTTTGGATTTTGCTAGTTTGGCTTCAGATCGGATTTTATAACCCTTAAAATTTGGGTCCATTTTGGATTTTTCGAAGCTTTTTCGGCTATATTTCGCAAACCGTTTAAGATTTTTTTTTCTTTGACAAAATTTTAGCTATAGGCTAAAGGAAAAAAAAGTGTTTCACAAACTGACTCGATAAAATTGCATCTGGGGCCTCAAAATCACAAAACTGCTGAAAAATTATACGATTTTTGGTCCTAGCTAGCAAACCGTTCCATATTTTGTCAAACTGTTAAAACAAAATTGTAGCCAAGACTAAACTAGACAACTCTTAAAAGCACGTCAATTGCATTCGAGTACTCCTTGATAACGTTTTGCCTCCACATCTAACATCTTTTGAAAATTCACTTCGGATAAAAAAGTATATTTTATCTCATTTACCGAAAACTGAGTTCACATTCTGATAGGATAGTAACAACAAAATTGATGTTGCGGTGGTCCATTTTTTTCAACCCCTACTCCCCATTCAGTAAGAACATGATTTTCTGTATTTATAGCCGATTATGGTACAAGGGGAATTCCTTATTACGAATCTGAAATTGGTTTTCTTCTATCACGTCAGGATCCTGAGTTATCCTTGCTTAAAAATGTAAAAAATCACTGTTTTCAGGTCTTCTTAACAAACAAAATCAGCAAAGGGTAAAATTAATTTTTGTAAATAGATTTGGATAGCCAAAATTACTATTTTACGAGTTATACGCCATTACAGAACAGGGGTTCTTCAATGCCATACAAAGGATTAATAATTTCATGTTATACAAGTTATACAAGCTTGTTAAATGAAATGATTTCCACTTTATATATAATTTTTATAAAACCATTATTATGCTAAAGCTTAGTTTCTCTCTAAGATATTTTTAGGCTTAATTTGTAATTGGGGCATGCCTTTGTGAAATGTAAGCAAAGTGCATCCAAACATACATGCATTTTTTCTGCACGTATTTTTCTATTTTTCTATTTCTTATTAAAAGAACACATTCCTAACTGTGTTATGAATTAACAGTACAAAAAGCTTTAATGGATTTAATATAAGCATGTCAGTCCTAAAATTCAGTTAGTTGTTTTTGAGTTGTTCTTCAAGTAAATTTAAAGTGAAGTTAAGTCTTAATATTTTATATTCGAAAATTAAGTGAACTTTATAAAAACTATTATAAAGTATTTTCATGGCGCCCGAGCAGGGACTGACTTCGAACGTTATATTGGATTAACTTGGATATTGCTTTGGAATACAGTATCATAATTGGAAGAAACCAGCTTAATTTGGATATTGGATATGCTTGGACATTGGATATATTTGGACTTTTCGATTGCTGCTGTATTGGACTACGGCTACTATAATTTGAAGACAATTACTTAGGAACATACAAGTAATTTGTTGGATTTGGAATATTAAAGACAGACAGGTACTCTGTGAAATACGAGTAGTATAAATTTATTGTTACTTAGCTGATTATTGGAATTACCTAAGGGGTTATGATATTTTTCGTTAGTTTATGTGTTGGATTGAGCACTTGTTACCTTACTGTTAACAATTTGTTGTGATAGAGAAGCCTTTTGGATTGAATTCTTCTCTTAAATTCGCTCAAATCTACAAATTAAACATATTCAACATCCCCTTAGTCTTTGAATAATTTCCCGAAATTATAAATATTTATTTGGAAAAAACATTTGGTAAAATATACATTTATATGCTTGCACCGTTGTAAAAAAACGGTATAGATTTCGGGATTTGAAACTGTCTATTTTTGCAAAAAAAAAAAAAACACAGCAACTCGTGGGTTGTGTCTTTCAGACGACCTTAAGTAGTGGGTTTGAATTTACAATAGCTTCGCATTACTGAGTCATATAACTCGAAAAATGGGCAAATTCAGAAAATCCGCAAATAGTTCGATGATTGAACAAGTTAATAATTTTGATCAACTGGTAAGAAAAAGGGACTTACTTGAAGTACAATTTCGTCGTATCAAAAAAGGTGTACTGGAAAAAACGATGTGTTTAAATTCATTCGAGTTAGAATGCAGGTTAGAAATTCTTGAATCGTACATTCAGCAAGTCTTGGACTTACAATCAGAAGTAGAAGCATTAGATGCATCAAATGATTATCGAGGTCAATTAGAAGACTTGTGTGTTAGCACTAAAGCACACTTAAATCAAAATTGAGAACAGATTGTATTCAGTCCACACTCGAACAGTCGCACACGCCACAATTACATAGGTCTCGTCTTCCAAGTATGGCTCTCCCAAAGTTTAATGGCAAATATAGTGAGTTTAAAAATTTTATAAGTCTTTACGAAAATGTCGTTCATAATGATTCCACTCTACCAGAAATGGAAAAATTTAACCTTTTGTTATGGTGTTTATCTGGAGAAGCTTTAGGAACTGTGAAAGCATTTCAAATTTCTAGTGAGAATTATATCAAGGCTTTTAATGCTTTAAAGAAAGTGTATGATAACAATTGCTTGATTTTCTCAGACAATATTGCAACTCTTTTTAATTTGCCATCGGTTGCGAAACCATCGGCATCTGCTCTAAGAAAATTAATAGATACTGTGTCGGCAACGTATGAGTCGTTATTAACTTTAGGTGATGATAAGCAAATCACCAATGCGATTATTATTCATTTAGCAATGACAAAGATAGACGCAGTTAGCAAAAGTAAATGGGAAGAGCAACAAACTTATCAAACTTTGCCACTTTGGAAAGATTGTGAAGAAGCATTGAATAGGCAATACCAACATATGATTGCAGATGAAGCATCATCCGCACAACTAAAGCAAAATTATAGCAAATCTGGAAAACAAAAGCAAGAGTCATTCAAGAACTCAAAGTTAGCATATTCTTGCACAACATCTCAAAGCGAACCTTTATTAAAATGTTTATATTGCTCAGATACATCTCACTCAATTTCGAATTGTCAAGCTTTTGAAAAGCTTTCAGTAGTTCAAAGATTTGAATTTGCAAAAGCAAATTCTTTATGCATTAATTGCTTACGAAAGGGAGATAGAGTACAAAAATGCAGAATTAGTAGGTGTGGAATTTGTAATCGCCCACACAATTCTCTCCTTCATAGAAATTCGACATTTCTTGATAACAAACCTAACGATGACCAACCGTCGACATCTAAGTGTATGATTTCACAAAAACCAACATTATCGATGCATGCGACTGATGGAGTAGACAGTGTAATGCTTGCCACTGCTGTTGTGTTGGTTAAAAACAATTTCAATCAATACGTACCAGCACGTGCTCTTTTAGATTCTGGTCCTCAGGTCAATTTCATGACAGAAGACCTTTCGCAAAAGCTACATGTAAAGAGAGTCAGCGATCCTATGAGTGTATGCGGCATAGGAGGTATAGAAAGGGTCTCGCCCCATAAAACGCAAGTAGTAGTTAAGTCGAGAGTAAATAACTTTGAGATCTCAGCAGATTTCTGGATTTTAAAATCAATATCGAGCTTTCAGCCAAACCAAGTTGTAAATATCACAGGATGGAATATTCCTAAAAATATTAATTTGGCTGACCCTGCATTTAATAAGCCTCAAAGAATTGATTTGTTGCTAGGCGCTGAGACGTTTTTTGATTTGTTGTCAGTAGGACAAATAATTTTAGGTTCTGAATGTCCTACACTTCAAAAAACATTATTAGGTTGGGTAGTTTCGGGAAAATATGCAAGCATTCAGGATAAAAATTTAAAGACATGCCATTTAATTGAACAACGTGATGAAAGTAACTCGATCTGTTCAATTATACACAAATTTTGGGCTTTAGAAGAAGTTTCTAGTGAGGCAAACATGTATACGCTGGAACAAAAAATGTGCGAAGATAATTTTTCAGCAAATACAAAAATAATTAATGGTCGTGTGATTGTAAAGTTGCCTTTTAAGAAGGACCCAAAGTTCCTTGGTTCATCTTATGATGCGGCAAAGAGAAGGTTTTCCTCACTTGAAAAAAATACGTTGAAAGATAGAGAGTTTAGAGATATGTATTTGGAGTTTTTGACAGAATATATCTCTTTAGGTCACATGTCACAAGCAAACTTTGTTGTGCCAAATGAGCCACACTATTTTATACCGCATCAGTGCGTCATAAGACCAGACAGCACGACAACAAAACTTCGAGTAGTATTCGATGCGTCGTGCAAAACATCTACTCAGTTGTCATTAAATGAAATTTTAATGGTTGGACCTACCATTCAACCAGAGCTGTATTCCACATTACTAAGATTTAGGTTCCATAAATATGCCTTAACGGCAGATATTTCTAAAATGTACCGCCAATTCTTAGTAGCCGAAGAAGATAGGAATTACCAGCTCATAGTGTGGAGAGAAAATCCAAATGACGAACTGAAAACATACCGTCTCAATACAGTGACATACGGCACATCTTCAGCACCTTTCTTAGCTATTCGGTGCTTACATTTTTTGAGCGATTTGCACAAAGATAATTTTAAATTCGGTGCAAAAATTCTTAAAAACGATTTTTATGTCGACGATATGTTGACTGAAGCCGATGATTTGGAAAGCATAACTACAATAAAATCTGAAGTTACGCAAATTTTGCAGACTGCTGGCTTAAGTTTTGCAAAATGGTTCTCAAATGTATCAAACTTTGGAGACAATCTACAAATAAATCCGTGCGTACTTCAGATATCGATTCAACAAAAACACTTGGCATGAGGTGGTTTACAAATGAAGATTCTTTTGTGTTTCAATTGGATGAAGGCTTAAGCAATTTGCATGCTACGAAGCGAAACATTTTATCTGTTTCAGCTCGCCTTTTTGACCCCTTGGGATTGCTCAGCCCAATTATAGTAAAGGCAAAAATTCTTTTGCAAGAACTTTGGCTTGCTGATTTGGATTGGGATGAATCCGTCCCTTTGCTCTTAAATTCGAGTTGGGAAAAATTTAAAGAGTCACTCTCTAATCTCAACTACATAAAAATTCCAAGATACGTGCACACAAATAAAGATGCAAAGTTACAAATACATGGGTTTTCAGATGCGTTAATCAGAGCTTATGGATGCTGCATTTATGTTCGCAGCCAATGTGCAAGTGAGACAAAGGTTGCTTTACTTACTGCCAAATCCAAAGTAGCTCCGCTCAAAACACAATCATTACCAAGGTTAGAGCTATGTGCAGCTCACCTGCTAGCTAAGCTCTGGGGAAAAATTGCCCCTATGTTTTTTCATCCCATCGAGAAATTTTTCCTATGGACCGATTCAGAAATAGTCCTCCATTGGATACATGCTCAAATTCAAGAGCTTACGCATGAAGCAATATGGCGACACGTGCCTTCTAAACGAAATCCTGCGGACATATTAAGTAGAGGTTGTAGTGTAGAAGAGTTAAGCGAATCAATGTGGTTAAACGGCCCAGATTCTTTACTTAAAGACATGGAAGAATGGCCACAAAATTCTCATTTTAAATTATCCTCAGAGGAAGTATCACTTGAAAAAAGAAAGAACATAACATCGTTAATAGTAACTCATACCATACAAAATAGTTTAATCGACAACAAAATTTTCCTCTCATTCAAAGCTGCTACGAATAATTGCATTTGTTTTAAGATTTGTCGGAAAATGTCGTAAAAGATCAAAAATCTCGGACCATACTGCTATAGCTGAAGAGTTGCAATTTTCGTTTTTAAAAATAATTAGTATTATTCAACATCATGAATTTTCATCTGAAATTGATAAGTTAGCTAAAAACTCAAGCGTATCACAATTTTTGCAAAAACTGAACCCATTCCTGCAGGAATCATCTGAAGATAATTCACCTACCACATTACAATTATTGCGTGTTGGTGGCCGGTTGTTGAATGCTCCAATACCATATGAGGCCAAATTTCCATTACTCTTATCAAAAAATTCATATTTTGTGAAGACATATTTACGCCACATACATGTAAAAAATAATCATGCTGGAACGAAAGCCATCACAGGGATCTTACGCGAAAAAATTTGGCTCATCAATGCACAAAAAATTTGTAGAAAAACTGTACAGGAGTGCATTCATTGTTATAAATACAAGCCCAAATTACTAACGCAAATAATGGGTAACTTGCCAGTAGATAGATTGCGTGCAATGAGACCATTTTTGGTATGTGGTGTAGATTTGTTGGGACCAGTTTTTACCACTCTACGAATTCGTGGTAGACCACCTGTAAAAAATTACGTAGTAGTATTTGTGTGTTTTGCGTCTAAAGCTGTACATTTTGAAATTGTTTCTGACTTGTCATCTGAACGTTTTATTTTTGCTTTAAAAAGGTTTATCGCTCGAGCCCCTCAAAAGATGTTCTGCGACAACGCCACAAATTTCGTAGGCGCTCACCGACAACTGAAGCAAATACGAGAGGATTGGGACAACAATCAAATAATTCAGTCGTACGCCGCGGAGGAAGGGTTCAGCTTTGCCTTCATACCACCAAGAGCACCTCATTTCGGCGGGTTGTGGGAGGCCGCTGTAAAAAGTGCAAAACATCTGATGCTTCGTTCCGTGGCAAATTCGATTCTAACAATGGAAGAGTTCACAACGGTGTTAGCCGAAGTCGAAGCCGTCCTGAACTCAAGGCCCCTGACACCGGTAACGGCAGATCCGAACGACGGGCAAGCACTTACACCCGCACACTTCCTCATCGGCGGTCCATTGAAATCTCTTCCTCCAGAAATAGTTCCAGAGAAGGAGGCAACGTGCTTGAAGAGATGGCAACTTGTATGCTATCTCAAGCAACACTTTTGGCGAATGTGGTCAAGAGATTATGTGCGCAGCCTTCAGGCTCGCAACAAATGGATGCAAGAACAGCCCAATTTACAAGTGGGCAAGTTGGTAATGGTGGCCGAAGACAATATTCCTCCACAACGTTGGATCTTGGGACGAGTTATCGCCGTACACGCAGGGCAGGACGCAAAGGTCAGGGTCGCAGACATTAAAACTTCTCAAGGCGTTATGCGTCGGCCAATTGAGAAGCTTGCTCCATTGCCAGATATTGAAGACTTGCAGCCGTTCAAGGCGGCTGTGTTAAATGAAATGATTTCCACTTTATATATATTTTTATAAAACCATTATTATGCTAAAGCTTAGTTTCTCTCTAAGATATTTTTAGGCTTAATTTGTAATTGGGGCATGCCTTTGTGAAATGTAAGCAAAGTGCATCCAAACATACATGCATTTTTTCTGCATGTATTTTTCTATTTTTCTATTTCTCTATTTCTTATTAAAAGAACACATTCCTAACTGTGTTATGAATTAACAGTACAAAAAGCTTTAATGGATTTAATATAAGCATGTCAGTTCTAAAATTCAGTTAGTTGTTTTTGAGTTGTTCTTCAAGTAAATTTAAAGTGAAGTTAAGTCTTAATATTTTATATTCGAAAATAAAGTGAACTTTATAAAAACTATTATAAAGTATTTTCAAAGCTATTTTAATGAAAATTTATGGATAGATGGAGAACATAAATACCATACACTGGGCGAAAAGAAGGCGAAAGTGCCACGCCCAATTTTTGAGGTGTTAAATTATCCAATCGTTAAAAAATTATCCAACCGACCGGTGTATGGTATTTATGTTTCCCATCCATCCACCAATTTTCATTTAAATACCTTGTATAGTCTGTAAGATATTTATTAAAACTAGTACCGCCGGGGGCCATATTTTGGCCATTCACCTAGACATATAGTATATACTTTTTCCGTGCCTTTTGTATATAAGAAATCTTCGCAGTTACCTTTTTGGTTACAGAATGATTAGTGTATCTCCAAACTGACTTACATTTACTATTTCCTTTTTGGTAGTGAGTGAGCCACTGTCGAATAAAGCCAATCCTTATAGAAGTTCAACCTATCTCCATTCCGAATTTCATGAAAATCAGTTTGCTTACAGCTCTACACCAAATTCATGAGCACCAGTGTCACAGTTCAGCCGTAACAGTTTTTTCAAAACATTGATTCAAAGCGTATCTCACCTCAAAAATGACTTCTGGCAAAAGGATTAAATTCTAATAGGAATAGGCTCTCTGAAGCAGCGCGAAAAAATTATGACGACGCACAGTGGGTTATTTGCAGGGCTGGAAAAAACCCGGGTTTTTTATAAAAAACCCGGTGGGTTGGGCTTTTTTGGGTTTAATTGGGTTTTATTGGGTTTTTTGGGTTTTATTGGGTTTTTTTAATATTCAGTAAAAAAAATCTTTAAATCATTCAAAAAGAAGTTTTAATTATTTTTTTAATTGATTTCAATGAACTTATTAAATATATAACTAATAATAATAAATAAATAATATAATAAAATATTACAAAAATATTCTTTATTCCCACTTGGGATTATTTTCACGAAGAAATCTATAGACTTTTACAAGCTTGGTAGCTTTTTCAGTTCCAAGACAATTTCGAATGGGTGACCAAATTAATCCGTTTGTAGAAAAAAATCGTTCAATTCCTGCAGAGCTTAAAGGGCACGAATACAATTTTTTGAATAATTCACAAAATCCAGCTGGTATGCTGTTTTGTTTTGCAGTTTTCATCTCCATTATCAGCCACCATTTGGATGCAGCAAATTTTTTAATAACATCTTCTTTAAACATGTTCGGTGGAAAAAAATCCTTGTCTTCGATTTCAAAGTTTAAAAAAATTGTATGGAACTCAGGATAACGTCCACTTAACCAATTCTCAGCTTGCAGCTCTTGCTCGGAACTTAATCTTCGGCCTCTATATAGAGGATCAGTGATGTAGGCAAGAAGATGAAAAGGTAAAATGGATTCATAAATTTTTATCTTGATGTCATCCCTATAACTAGTTAGTTTTGAGGATTCAAGGAGATCCAAATGGTTGTTGTGTCGCTCTGCAACAAATCCAAAGAGTTACCAACTATAGTTAACTGTTTGTATAAATTGTTTGCTTCTGGATAGAGACCTTTAATAAAATATTATTTATTGAAACATCAATACAATGCTCAATTCTAATTTCACTGAACTTATGGTAATTTTCAATAAACGTACGTACACACTCCTTTTGTGAATTCTATCTTGTATCATTTGGTATTTGGGGCATCAAGCCTTTTTTTCAATAAGCCAACCATGTGGCTGGTGATGGTTTCGAAAATATTTATGGACTTCCACAATATGTTTTAAAACATTTTTTGGAGTTGCCACAGATTCTAAAAGATTCAGATAATGCGCAGAGCACCCATACGTCAATATGTGTGGAAACTCTTGCTCTATGCATTTTCGGAACGCTTTCATTTTGTTTTCGTTGTCAGTGCAAACCGCAAAAACACTTTTCCGCAGTTTTTTTTTTTCTGATCCACAATCAACTGCATTTAAAAGATACGAGTTTGAACCTGTATGCATACTGTGAGCAATTATGGGATCGTTTCGAACACTTGACCATCCGTCTACTAACAATGTAACGCACGCATTTTCTAAATCGTGAACCATTTTTTCATCGACCTCATCTGATATTTCATCCAGAAGTGGTCCGGCGAGCTACTTTCTATTCGGAGGCTTATAACCTGGTCGAAGTGCTTCAAACATTTGTTTTGTAATGTTGTTTTCGACGACAGAAAATGGTATATTGTTGGCGAAAAAAATAAAAGTAATTTCATATATTGTAAAAAAACCAACTGAAGGATTTTTTTAAAAAACCCAATAAAACCCAAAAAAACCCAAAAATTGCGGGTTTTTTTAGGTGGGTAAAACCCAATAAAACCCGGGTGGGTTTTATTGGGCTGGGCAAAATATGCCAGCCCTGGTTATTTGGCACCAAAAAACGATATAAATTCATCCAGACTATTGAGGGTTGTAATAACTTATTTTTTTTGTTAATTATGCATAAAAAAGTAGAAAACTTATGCAATTGTATATTATGTAGTGAAATTTTTTTTAATAGCAATAAAAAACGGGAATTGAAAATTATCATCAAATTTTTTACGCATTATTCTGAAGTTTTAAGAATTTCTTGTCTTTGGAGACCCCTAGTGAAATTTTGTAAAGAATATTTTTATAGAACATTTTATCCCATTTTAACCAAGTTTTTGGAAAATAGGGTCAAAAAAAACCATAAAAACATATAATGGGTTAAGATGTATTAGAAAATTGTTTCTTGCATGATTTTATGATAAGCTAATGAAAAACAGTTTTTTCAAGTAGTAGTTTAAGAGTTTTAGGCCGAAATATCGAAAATACGTTTTCTGTGGGTTTTTTATCTAAAAAAAAAAACAATGTATGAATGATTTTAAATTCGAGATATAAAAACTGTACCAAACCGAGATTTTGCATAAAACAGCGATGAGCAACCTCTTAATGACCTTCAAAAATTTTAAAAAACTCAGCGCACTTAATGGACACACTCTTGCAGATTTTTCGGGTTAATTGTGAGCATATATGTATGTATTTAACTTTTTATTTATTTTTTGCTCCACTTTTACACATATTTGACATGTCAGTTTGCCTTAAAAAAATATCTTACAGCCTCGCAAAAACGCGAAACCTTTTTTTTCATGGAAAGTAACTGAAATGTCTATACTTTATTAAATTAAAACATTTTTGTTTTAGCTCACTTTTGGAACAACTAAATGTGTCTATTAGGCCGGTTCAAATTTTTTTCCGGTAAAGAGTATAGCAATAAAACAATCTACGAAAAATTCTAAAAAACTTTGCCCAAGAAACCATGGGACATGGCGGCTCGATATTGATTTTAGACCCATGGTTTCTTGGGCAAAGTTTTTTAGAATTTCCATAAATTTTTTGTTGCTATACTCTTTGCCAATTTGTGCACTTAATTTTAGACTTACGAACAAAAAAAAATTTAAATATAACAAAACACTTTTTCACAAAACAAAAACCACTTTTATATATTAAAAAAATATCTGAACTAGAAGAGTCCATCAACATTTTTTTGGAGCTTGAAGTTGTTAAAAAAAAAAAATGTTTTGCGCAGGGCGCTCTCAAACACAAATCAAATGATAAGTTTCATAGAGCATTGTGGAATAACGGTAAGCTGTTTCTCAATAATTCTTTCTGTTAGTGATGCAGAATTTTGTCTATTTTCACCAGATATCAAAAACTTATATGTATGTATCCGAATTTTTAATTAAACCCTACACCCAGGGTATATTCACTTTGTCCTTCCGTTTGTAACGCAGAGAAGGAGGCGTGGCAGATATAGAAAAGTATATATATTCTTGATCAGCGTCACCTCCTGAGTCGATATAGCCATGTCCGTCTATCTGGCTGGCTGGGTGGCTGGCTGTGTGTGGAAATACATTTTTTGGGAAAACTAAGCAAGATAATTCAATGAAATTTGGTGCACAGCCTCCGTCATCAAAGTTAGCTCGGGGGATTGAAAATGAGCGAAATCGGTCAACGGATACGCCTACCGCCCATACAAAAAATATTTTCGAAATGCAAATTTTGGAGTATTTTTCACAACAATGCAACCAAAATACACATAAATACTACGAATTGTAAGCGCAAGCTCTGAGAAAAAACTGGTCGAATTCGGAAAAGAGGGCGTGGCACCTCTCATATAAGCAAAAGCTTCAAAACGATGTAATGAAAGCGTTTTTTTAGATTATCGAACTAAATTTGACTCAGACACTAAAAACTATAAATGCAAACTCTGAGGAAAAACTGGGTGAACTCGGACAAGAGGGCGTGGCACTTCCCATATAAGCAAAATTTTCAAAATACTGCTGTGTAGGGTATTTAATGTTTGGCCAGGCCAAAGGTAACACCCTTAATAGTTTTTGAATTAGTATAGTTTTTTGGTATCAAATATCCCATTGTGCGACGCACAGTGGTCCGAAAGGCTAATCTAGATGGAATAAAGTCATAACTCCTGTTTGGAAATAGCTAGAAGCCTGGAAATTTCAGCGAATAAATAATTATAGAAAGGATACGTCGCACTAAAAATGGGCGGTTTACGTCAAGTGGGCGTGGTGCACTGATTTGAAGTTTAGTGCAAAAAAATTAAAAAATTATTTTTATTATTTAATCGGCATTATAACAATGCATCAGATGTTTAACAAAAACAATTACAATCTGCCTGAATAATTTTCAAACATCTTCTTTCCTCGCTTCTTGTTAAATTACCCATAAAAGAAACAAACACTTTTGCATTATCGATCATTATGGGCAGTTAAAAATTTAACTATACTTTGGGCTATACGAAAAACTAGCACTAAAACATTACTCTTTTTACATTAGTTTTTTCCCCACAAAAAATACTTTAATTGAACATGTATTTACAATATTAAATAATTCATATCTGATATAATTCAGGAAAAAAATAATTAAAAAAAGTTTTTGAGTTCACTCACTCGAACTCTTCAAAGATGCTGATGAAAAAAGGCTGTGTCTGATAATAACTGCATCAATGCAATTGCTCATGTTTCGATCAAAAATAATGCGTAAAATGTAAATGTAAACAAACAATATACCGTTACGAACTGTGCTCAATTCTCAATCAACTAGGAAACAAATTTCATGCTTTTGAAATACTAAAAAATTTACTTTAGTCCATCTATATTGACCTTTCGGACCACTGTCCAACGCCGAGATAGCAGCCCACAAGTATCAAAAAACATTTATATAAGTCGAAGAAATCGTTGAAAGTCCAAAAAAATCAAAAAACATCTGAAATACCAAAAGTATCGCATAGTATCCAAAGTATCGGTAAATAAATAAAATATCGATTGAAGTGCAAATGTATAGAAAAACATCCAGAATATTGGTACAATTCCGAAAGCATCGAAAAACATCCAAAAACTCAGTAAAAGTCCAAAAGTATCGAAAAAGTATGTGGCCGTTCACATATTACATAACGTCGATTTTATAATTTTATACGAGAAAAAATTCAAATTCAAATTACCAAAATTTAGATTTGTTACGTTAGGGGGGGAGAGGGGTTGTACGTTGCGTTACGACCGTGGCGGGAAGGGTCAAAATTGGTCGAAAATTGCGTTACGCAATATGTGAACGGCCCTTATCGAGAAATATCCAAAATATCGGTAAAAGATCAAAAGAATCGAAAAACATACAAAATATCGTTGGGGTTCGAAATTATCGAAAAACATCCAAAATATCTATAGAAGTCCAAAGGTATCGAAAAAGAACCCGTAATAGTCCAAGGGTAACGAAAAACATCTATAATGTAGGTAAAAGTCCAAAATTATCGAAAATCATCCAAAATATCGGTGGAAATCCAAAAGTACCGAGAAACATCCAAAATGTCGGTTCTTAACAACACAGCATAACACTGTGGGTGTTGTTGTTGTTATTGTTGTATTTATATGGGAAACTTTGATCCTGTTTTTAAATGTCCTAGTGGAAACTTATTAGGATAATTTTTGGTTTTATGCATTCTACATCACAATACCTTTTATAAATATAAAAGAAAAATATTGAAAATCGGTTAAACGGTTAGCTCGTAAAAGGGGGGTAAAAAATACCGTTCACATATTTATATATAGAAGATCTTAAAACATGAAATTATTAATCCTTTGTATGGCATTGAAAAACTTCTGTTCTGTAATGGCTTACAACTCGTTAACTCAATCGAAAAATGCAAATGCGTATGGGTTGTTAAGAATAACACTGTGGAACAAAATTTGGTCGACAAAAGTTTACTCGGATCTGACGCTGCGAGGTGAAAATATAGGTCAAAATAAAAAAGACCATTTGGCTCAGTTTGTTCAAGTTGGCTCTAGTTATTGAGAAAAGGCCGTTTGAATTTTGCACCTTGAATTATGTGGTTTTTTCAATATATCTCGTAAGTAAACGGAGTTTCATTGCATTGTGGTGGTGGGGTTTTGTTCGTCTCATCTATATCTACACTTCCATTACCAAATCAGTCCTTTTGAATGCATTTTTGTCAAGTTAGAGCACAAAATTCCCAAAAAAGTGATATTTTTCGCCCTTTATGACATTCGGCTCAATAGAAATCACCCGAGGGGTGGATTTATGTACAGGTTTTGACTTTTAACCTGTAGCCGAGATCCATACGAACACTTTGATATAATATATGTATGTGGCATATGGGCAAAACTTTCTCAGTGAGCCACCTAACAAATTAAACGTAAAAAAGGCTTTAACAAAAGGATGTTTTTTTTTTAAAGATATTTAACACAGGTCGGGGAATAAAATGGTATTTTTGTTTTGGACCAAAATTTTTAATTTATTATTGAAAATCCCTATTTCAAATATGTATATAAAAATAAAGCGACTTCTCCGCCTTTAAGAAAACTATAAAAAATATTTGGGCTTTCTAAACTTGTCAAGAAACTATATTCCAGAAAAAAAATTGGGGTAATCGATATTGGTTCAAAAGTTATTAACAATATAGTGATGTCGTGTAAGTCTTTTTTCAATATTAGAGAAAAACAAAGCATCCTACGAAAAAAGTGTATATGGCATAAAAGGCTTAGAATTATCTAAGGAATACGTGTGAGTTTTTTGGAACACATAAAATTTTTTTTTTTCGGACCTTTTGAAAAATTATAAAATGTCTCCGAAAATTCTGAAAAAATTCACACGTATTTTTTGACTAATTCTAAGCATTTTATGCTATATACACTTTTTTCGTAAGATGCCTTGTTTTCCTCTAATGCTGAAAAAAGACTTGCACGACATCACTATATTGTTAATAACTTTTGAACCAATATCGATTGCCCCAATTTTTCCTCATAAACACTGGGCCTCAATAAGTAACAGGTGCGAGTTTAATCTCAAGGGAAACTGAATACGTACGTCGATATATTATTGATTCCTGATGAAAAATTCGTTGGATTCAAAATCCTATCTGTTCCTTTTGCAAAGTTATGCTTTTTTTTTTCATTTACACACACATTTTTCACTTCCGCATAAAGAAGAAATATATACATATATGCATATGTATTAGACCTATCGTTAAAATTGAAAATGAAAAAACCTTGCTCCCAGGGGCTAAAAAGTTTCCTATTGGTGTAAGTTTCAATCATAAAAATTTTGGTTCCGATCGGAAAATATTTGACCGTGCCGCAAGGCCGTTAAAGGTCGGAAAAACGCTATTTATATGGAAAAATGGGGCCTTAATCGCAAGAATCAGTCCTATCTTTGAAACTATTTGAGATAAGTGAATGAGATTTAGTTCCTTCTAAAAAAATCAAATTTGTCATATCTCTGAAACTATTTGACACATATGAATAAGATTTGATTTCAGGTAATGTGAAGTGAACAGGATATGGCACTGTAAAAATGTTAAAGCAATTTAAGGTACTTAGTTGATATAGAAGCCGTAATTTTTTCTGTTCTTATTTTGGTCTCCTAAGGAATGACACCATGCAAAAAAAATTTGGTCCCGATCGGAAGATATTGGACCGTGGCATCAGGCCGTTAAAGACCGGAAAAACGCTATTTATATGAAAATAAGGAAACAATCAATCCCATCTTTGAAAATATTTTACATAGGAGGATAAGATTTAGTACATATATGAACAATACTTGAGTAAATAGTATCCAATAAAAAAATGGGCAGTGCCTCGCCCCCTCCAACCGAAATTTTTCGTATCTCTGAAAATATTTGAAAATATGTGTGTAGATGAAAAAAAAGCATAACTTTGCAAAAGGAACAGATAGGATTTTGAATCCAACGAATTTTTCATCAGGAATCAATAATATATCTACGTACGTATTCAGTTTCCCTTGAGATTAAACTCGCACCTGTAACTTATTGAGGCCCAGTGTGCATATGCCACATATATTACATCAAAGTGTTCGTATGGATCTCGGCTATAGGTTTAAATTCAAAACCTGTACATAAATCCACCCCTCGGGTGATTTCTATTGAGCCGAATGTCATAAAAGGCGAAAAATATCACTTTTTTGGGAATTTTGTGCTCTAACTTGCCAAAAAAGAATCCAAAAGGACTGATTTGGTAGTGAAAGTGTAAATATAGACGAGATGAACCAAGCCCCACCACCAAATGCAATGAAACTCAGTTTACTTACATGATATATCGAAAAAAACACATAATTCAAATTGCAAAATTCAAACGGCCTTTTCTCGAAAACTAGAGCCAACTTGAACAAACTGAGCCAAATGGTCTTTTATTTTGACCTATATTTTCACCTCGCCGCGTCAGATCCGAGTAAACTTTTGTCGACCAAATTTTGTTCCACAGTGTAATTTTGGCTATCCAAATCCATTATTTTTACCTTTTGCTGATTTTGTTATGTAGCTTAGAGTAGATCTGAAAACAATGATTTTCGCATTTTTAAGCAAGAATAACTCAGGATCCTAACGTGATAGAAGAAAACCATTTTCAGATTCGTAGGCTCTACGAAAGATAATCTAATTACTCCGAAAAGTCCGGCGTTTATCAGTACCAATGTAAAAATTGTGATAGCAAATACATTGGCCAAACTAAACGCAGTGTCAGTGTAGTATCGGGACTATTGCTCTATGCGGCAAGAGTCAGAGTGAAGTTGTCAAGAGAAAATAAATAAAAAATAAATTTAACTTTTGAAGTGGCAAAAAAACAGATCAGACGTGTTTTAACCATCTGTTACACCGGCGACGAGGATGGGATAGAAAGAAAAAGAATGACAAAAAAATTTCTTCTGCGTGCAAAACTTCGTTTGCAATCTGACTGGAATGTTCTGCAAAAATGCAAAATTTTAATGGTAATTATGTACATAACAGTTTGTGTGAACAGAGATGGGCAAAATTATAACTTTTTGTTACTGATACTTTGTTACTTTTGTATCAAGTATCAAAATTTTTTTTAGTTACTTGTTACTTTTGTATCAGTATCAAAAAAAAATTTGTTATTTGATACAAAAGTAACAAGTACCTAACTAAAAAAATTTTTGATACTTGATACAAAAGTAACAAGTAACCAAAAAATGTTTGATACTTGTTACAAAAGTAGCAAAATCACGAGTAACTATTGTTACTGATACATATACATACATATGTATAAATTAACATTTTTTAATGGTTTTCAGGACTGCCAACTGTTATTTATTTTTATTTTGGTTAAATGGAACTTTTTTAAATTTAATTAAAAAAAAATAAATTAAGGTCTTGAAGTTCTTAGATAAGCTTTTTAAAAAATCCAACATATATTTTTAGGGTTGCCACCTGGTTATTTTCTGGAATTTCGCTTAAATCATACTTTTTGTGACTTAATTCAAATTTTTACTTTAGAACACGCTCAGATAAATTTTTTAAAAATTATACAAAAACTTTTAGGGTTGCCACCTAATTTTTTTTTTGTAAATTTTGCTTAAACCATATATGTATTTAGAAAAAAAAATTTAATTTTAGTCTTAAAACGCTTAGGTTGCCACCTGGTTTTTTTTTTAAATCAAAATGTTCTTCCAAAAAATTACTCAAATCAACATTTTCTCTCTATAAATTAGCATCTTGAGTCCAAAAACAACGAAACAAAAATTAAGGGTTGCCATATTAGGGTTGCCAGACGATTTTACGCAAAATTGCCTTATAGGATCGACCCAAAAACTAATAGTAAATTTTTAGGGTTGCCACCTGGTTTTTTTTTTAAATAAAAATGTTCTTCCAAAAAATTAATTAAAACAACATTTTCTCTCTATAAATTAACATATTGGGTCCAAAAACAACGAAACAAAAATTAAGGGTTGCCATATTAGGGTTGCCAGACGTTTTTTCGCAAAATTGCCTTTCTTGGTTAACTTTCTTTATTAAAAATTTATAGGATCGACCCAAAAACCCATTGAAATTTTTTTAGGGTTGCCACCTGGTTTTTTTAATAAAATCAAAATTTTCTTCCAATAAATTACTCAAAACAATATTTTCTCTTTATAAATTAACATCTTGAGTAAAAAACAACGAAACAAAAATTTAGGGTTGCCATATTAGGGTTGCCAGACGTTTTTTCGCAAAATTGCCTTTCTAAATTAATTTTCTTAATATTGATTTGTTAAAAAGTTAAAAAAATTTTCCAAAATTTTTCAATTTGAATACATGACCTAGAGCCAGTTAAAAAACATCTATATATTAATTTTCTTTATTGAAAAGTTCTAGGATCGACTCAAAAACCCATAGTAAATTTTTAGGGTTGCCACCTGTTTTTTTTTAAATAAAAATTTTCTTTCAAAAAATTCTTTAAAACACCATTTTCTCTCTATAAATTAACATAGTGGGTCCAAAAACAACGAAACAAAAATTTAGGGTTGCCATATTAGGGGTTGCCAGACGTTTTTTCGCAAAATTGCCCTTCTTTGTTAACTTTCTTTATTGAAAAAACCATTTGAAATTTTTTTAGGGTTGCCACCTGGTTTTTTAATAAAATCAAAATTTTCTTCCAATAAATTACTCAAATCAACATTTTCTCCCATAAATTAACATCTGGAGTAAAAACCAACGAAAAAAAATTAAGGGTTGCCATATTTTTTGTTCTGTTACTTTTAGACCCACTGTGTCAATTTATAGAGTGAAAATGTTGATTTAAGGAATTTATTGGAAGAAAATTTTGATTTTATTAAAAAAACCAGGTGGCAGCCCTAAAAAAATTACAATGGGTTTTTGGGTCGATCCTATAACTTTTTAATAAAGAAAGCTAATAAAGGAAGGCAATTTTGCGAAAAAACGTCTGGCAACCCTAAATTTTTGTTTCGTTGTTTTTTACTCAAGATGTTAATTTATAGAGAAAATGTTGATTTGAGTAATTTATTGTTAGAAAATTTTGATTTTATTAAAAAAACCAGGTTGTAACCCTAAAAAATTTCAATGGGTTTTTGGGTCGATCATATAACTTTTCAATAAAGAAAGTTAACATAGAAAGGCAATTTTGCGTAAAAACGTCTGGCAACCCTAATATGGCAACCCTAAATTTTTGTTTCGTTGTTTTTGGACCCAATATGTTAATTTATAGAGAGAAAATGGTGTTTTAAGAAATTTTTTGGAAGAAAATTTTTATTTAAAAAAAAAAACAGATGGCAACCCTAAAAATTTACTATGGGTTATTGGGTCGATCCTATAACTTTTCAATAAAGAAAGTTAACGAAGAAAGGCAATTTTGCGAAAAAACGTCTGGCAACCCTAATATGGCAACCCTTAATTTTTGTTTCGTTGTTTTTGGACCCAATATGTTAATTTATAGAGAGAAAATGGTGTTTTGAGTAATTTTTTGAAAGAACATTTTGATTTAAAAAAAAAACCAGGTGGCAACCCCAAAAATGTGCAGGATTTTTAAAAAGTTTATCTAAGCGTTTTAAGACTAAAATTAAATTTTTTTTTCTAAATACATATATGGTTTAAGCAAAACTTACAAAAAAAAAATCAGGTGGCAACCCTAAAAGTTTTTGTATAATTTTTAAAAAATTTATCTGAGCGTGTCCTAAAGTAAAAATTTGAATTAAGTCAAAAAGTATGATTTAAGCGAAATTCCAGAAAATAACCAAGTGGCAACCCTAAAAATATATGTTGGATTTTTTAAAAAGCTTATCTAAGAACTTCAAGACCTTAATTTATATTTTTTTAATTAAATTTAAAAAAGTTCCATTTAACCAAAATAAAAATAAATAACAGTTGGCAGTCCTGAAAACCATTAAAAAATGTTAATTTATACATATATGTATCAATAACAATAGTTACTCGTGATTTTGCTACTTTTGTAACAAGTATCAAAAATTTTTTGGTTGCTTGTTACTTTTGTATCAGTATCAAAAAAAAATTTTGTTACTTGATACAAAAGTAACAAGTAACTAAAAAAATTTTTAATACTTGATATAAAAGTAACAAGTAACAAAAATGTATGAAGTTACAAAAGTAACTAGCTGTGCCCATCTCTGTATGAGATCATATTTTGCCCCCCCCTTCAAAAATAGGAAAAGGGGGATTTCTCGAGAACGTCTCCGTAAAAAAAAAAATTAAGTTGTTTTCGGAATCAGGGAGTCATTTTACATAAGAATTTTATAGTGGCAACCAGATCACATTTTTGCTGTAAACCAGTGTAATAAGCTCATTTAACAGACAGAAATCACATCTATTGTAATCATACAGATAAACGTTAGCCCTATTTTCTTTTTCAAAAGAATAAAATTCAATATCAAAGCAAAATTCTGAATGATGTTGCTGATGAAATTGATAGTAAAGCTGTCAGGGTTGGTGCACCAATAAATGTTGAATTTACTGCCATGGAAGCACTTCGTAAAATTTAAAACACTTTTCTTTTTTATTGGAATCTGAATTATAGAAATACTTCGCAAAATAAAGCAACATTTTTTACTTCTATCTTCTCTAACCCAGAAAAATTAGAATTTTTCTGCGAAATAATTCCAAGTGAATTTTTTTCACCGGAATTAACTTTATTTATGCATGATAAATAATGTGTGAAAAGTCCATTGCAAAGTCGTCGCTAAAATCAGTTTTTTGCAAATATCTCGCTAATGCTAACTTTTACAGAAAAATATTGGTGTCTAATTTTGTAGCACAGCACAAAAAGAATCAGATTATATTTTAAACGGTATTTTAATTTTGTTTGTACAACTCCTCATTGAAGAGTTATCGCTATTTAAAAAGTAAGATATTTTAATATGAACTCATGGGTAGCATTTCGTATCATAACTGTTAACAACTTTTTAAATTGGGTGATCTTCCAAACTAAAAGTCGTACGAAAACATTTTTGACGTACTTTTATAGGAAATTTCCTGTACTACAAAGTTAGGGACCAACATTTTTCTGTAAAAGTTAGCATTAGCGAGATATTTGCAAAAAACTGGCTTTAGCGACCTTTGAGCCTTAATAACTTTTTATGCGCACACCACTTTGCAATGGAGATAATCCGGTGAAAAAAATTCACTTGGAATTATTTCGCACAGCTGCTCTTTTTTCGTCTAATTTTCCTGGGCTATTCTTCTTATACGAGCTAAAATTGTATGTTTGTTTTTTGTACTTATTTCTGTGCCAATATTTTTTTCGAAAACGGCTGCAGCGATTTCAATGAAACTTGAAATAGTGTTAGATATTAGCATACAATGAATAATGAGCTAGGTTCGAACTTTGAAAATGCACACCAGGGGGCGTGGCACTGCCCTATATTTTAAATTTGATTTAGTCATAACTCGCAAACCATTAAAGTTATTTGAATAAAATTTGGTGAGCGGGTACGGCTTGATAATGCCTTATACCAGACAAAGAGTGGGCGGGATCGAAGAAGTGCAGCGCCCACTTTTCAGCACTTGAAAATTTGGATTCAATATAACTCGAAAACGACTCCAACAATTTTTATGAAAATTTAGGAAATGTTACCTCAGCAAACAAGGATTAATATGTAATACGCTGTATTGGGAAAACTCGTTGAAAGGCGTGGCACCGCCCACAAAAATATTAAACGGTATAAAAAGAAAACTAATAAAGCAAACATTCTGAAATTAACTGTGAGTAGCTTAATTGCTATAGGGCATCTCTGATCTGAAAGTGGTCGAAATATCGCTATTGCGCGTGGAACCTCCCATACAAGCAAAATACGTGAAATGCTATTTCTCGCAAATGCTTCAAGATATTTTTATGAAATTTGGGTTGTATGTACTGCTTATCAATGCCTTCTAATAACCGAAAAGTGGAAGGATTAATATCTAGTATGTCGTTCTATTGGGAAAACTCATTGAAGGGCGTGGCACCGCCCACAAAAATATAATACGCTATAAAAAGAAAACTCCTAAAGCAATCTATCTGAATTTAATTGAAGGGGGTCTACTTGCTATTAGGCACCTACGACCTGAAAGTGGACAAAATATCGCCGGTGCGCATGGAACCTTCCATACGAGTTAAACACATTAAATGCTATTTGTCGCAAATCGTACAACATATTTTGATGAAATTTGGTGTGCTGGATCATCTGGGTCATAAGTTGGCTTTGTTCAATAATTGCCACGTCTACTTTTTAGTACAATCATTTGGGAGAATAAAATGATGTTACCTGGAAAGTTTTGCGGGATTTTTGCAAATGAGTTATTACTAAATTGTGCATGCCGCTTATGAGTGAATCAAATGCATTTCAAACAGTTTATTGACATTTAATGGCAAAAATACAATAGCATCGTTAGGATCAGGAGCTCAAGGTATATTACTTAGGTTGAAATCACCAACAACACAAAGATAATCATCACAGTTGGCGGAGGAAGACAATGATAAAACATTATCAACATGTGTAGAATACAGATCAGAATTACTATTCGGTGAACATAAGAGGTGCAGACAATTATATTACCCAATGGATGATGTATTTTAACACGCTAAGGTGTCAATAACACATAGAGATGAGCATAAATCAATCCTGATAGCCAACAGAACACCACCTCCTCTCGAGCAACCCTGTATGAGAGCATCCTATCTTTACGGTAGACTTGGAATAGTACGCAATATACGCAATTTCTTCATCATAAAAATCATCATTAAGCCAAGTATTGGTAAATATATAAACATCATAATCAGCATCCGAGATAAAATTTCGCACAGCAACTAACTTCTTTCGCAATCCAGATAAATTTTGGTAGTAGTATTTTAGGGAATTAGTATTAGGGCTAACATCAGTTATTTTATGTTCTGAGATATCCCTGTTTCCCCTAAAAAAAGTAAACGGGCGAACATGCACACAAGACTGGAATGATTAGCTTGAACGAAATTCTCTTTAATTTCGATATTTCAGCATCTTTTTTTACTAAAGAATGGCACTCCATATATTTTTTATCAATTTGAGTGCGCGATGAAATATATTCGATAATTTGGTCTGCCGTCACTGTTGGTTTAAAATAAGCAACCTGCAGAGTTTTTATCGAGAAGCAATATCAAGCTCAGCATCCACACAATTTCCAACAACCAAATCATTTTTAACTCGATTTTTCTTACGAACATTAGACTAATCATTCGATTGAACACCAGTTGTGCCAGCAACAAACGATGACACTTCAGCAGCAATAGCAGATATTGATACACTAGCATTAGTAGCAGAAGGTACAGCCTGATCACTATCTCCTCGTTACCTAAAAATGTTTTATACTTTTTGAATACCGCAACTATTTCAAGTTTTTCTAGGTTAAGCTATCGGAGTTTGTGTCCATATTCCTCCAAACGAGTTTTGAGGTTGAATAAGATGAAAAATTTATGAAGTCTTCTACATTCATTTCAAGGTCTTTAAATTTCTTTCTTTACCAATTGCGAGGATGGTGTATTTTTACATTGGTATTCTTTTTTTCGTTCTATCAAGGCGTGTGTGTGACCTACAACTTAAAACTTATGCTTTGGAATGAATTCTTGTTTTGTCCCACACAAGAATCGCTACAAAAAATGACAAAAGTTGCAACTGTTTGACATGGCTAAACAAATTTTCAATTACAAACTATGTATTGATATTTACAATCTTCACTTTCACTTCACATGTTTTACTAAAAAATCGCTTATCTTCTATTAAATTGTTAATTCTACAAACAGAAAAACCGCTTTAATTCATTGTGTAACATTATTTACCCTCATGAATTCCTTGGAGAAACCACTTAACTCACTTAAGAATTAATAAACAAGAATAAATGCTCTGGAAAAATAACTTGTCTCAAAACAATTTATATTACAGTTAATTGTGTCGTGGAAAAAACACTTATGTCGATATAAGATGTTTTGGCGTTTTTCAACACTATATTTTGATTTGGAAAAATGTTTTCAGATCTTATTCCCAAACACAATTTCAAATACCTCAAATCCCAACACGACTTAAGTTATTATGCCATGCGTCTTAACGAGATAAGCCAAATTTCCCCCATCCATAGCTTCAAATGAATGTATTTCAATTTTGTTAAGATGAAAAAAAAGACTCAATAAATTCAATTTCAATTTCCAAATATTTTCTTAGTGTTCTTGACGACTTCCCTATTTGCCTGTTTTAGGGCTTTATTGACTCCACTACAAAGAGGCATGATTCATTCTTCTATCATGTTTATTTTTGCAACTGTAGTAGTATCCAGCATCTAAAATACATTTCATTTGACATCTATATTTTAACAACCCAATCAAGGGGTCAAAATTTGTTGTAATTAATTTCCCTAAACAAAAATTGGGCCTTGTGAGGTTTAGTAAACTTTTCCAATGAAAACCTTTGACAAGTTTTGAGCACGATGATGATACTTATATGTACTACAATCACATTTTAAATAGAACTTACTTGATTACCATATGGAATTATCTCTAAAAACGGTTGAAGTGGTGATTCACAGTGCAAGTCAATACCCACTTTTAATTTTTTTAAATGTATGCCTTTAAAATCAGATGGAGATTCGCATTTGGGTGATGTTTGTAGTTTGAACAAATTTAAACTTTTCCATGACAAAAGCCATATAAGATCACAATCGCAGACAAGAGGATTACCAGATATATCCCTAAAATTAAAAAACAGTTAATCATGCCTGTTCCGAAATTCATGTTATTTCAATTACTTTTCATTTAGGAGGCTTTTGGATGAACACGGTGAGTCGTACGATAAAAAGTATGAGAATCTCTTTTGTGTAGAATTACGGGATCTACAACAAATATTGATTTTCATTACCGAAAAAGTAACCGTTTAGGAAAAATTCTTGATATACCACAAAAAGTCGAAAAATTCGATTTTATCGGCTTATTTTTCGAAAATACAAATCAATACTATTTGTAGAACTTGTAACTCAACACAACAAATTCTAATACTTTTTATCGTGTGACTCACCATTTTCATCAAAAATCCTCTTAATGAAAAGTAATTGAAACTACACGGATTACGGCCTGTTAGGCCTGAATATTTCAGAAACACAAAACAAACTACATACAGTAACTTCAAACGTTTCAAACTATCGAATGAGCCAATATAAATATGGCTTATTGAATTATTTGACATCTTCAGCCGCTCCAAGTTAACAAGGTCTTCTCCAAATGAATATTTGTTTATTTCTGATATGGCATTGTTAGACAAATCAAGTCTTTTTAAATTAGTAAAGTTCGCAAAGAACTCTGCATTAATTCTGGATATTGAGTTGTTGCTGACATCCCTAAAATTGTAATTGTAATTGTTACTTAAAATTATTCTTATGTTTTCAATATTTATACTCATACAAAAATAGTATTTCTGATCTATCATCGAATTCCAATTCGTTTAAATTATATATTCGGCGGTTTGGACTGCCACCACATTTTACACGTAAATTTCTTGTATTAAATATATTTTTGCAAATGTTACATATCTCAGGACAAGTTCCATACACTTTATTAAGAGATATCACAATTAAAGACAAAACTAACAACATTTTTGGTTGATCTGAAACGTCCGTCGGCTGTACAAAATATATATACATATCACATTTTTACTGGATCAACGGCGTTTTGTTTTATGTTTTGTACACAATTTTATGTATATTATTAATTAAGTGACGTCAAACTGACATTTAAAAAATGAACTGCGAGAATCGGAACTTGCAAAAATTCATTTTGGAAAACAGCAGTGTTGCCATTCACTTTGAAGTACAAAGTCAATTCCAAACGTTCTATTAAAAAACCCATACTGATGCAAAATCATTTGACATCTCGATTGGGGTGTACAGACTATCAAATTACAAAAAATTTTTTGATGAGTTCGAATTTGTTTGGCATTACCAATTTTGCCGTCAAAAAAAATTTGTATGGATTTGATGAGTTTTTGATAGTGAGAACGCTTCTTCAAAATATTTGTCAAAAACTTTGAAGAAAATCAAAAATTTTTGATTTTTCGCTGATTTGACGAGTGAAAATGTGAACGCAAATACATTTTTCTAAATGCGTATTTTCATTTTGAAACAAGATTTCAACCAGTGTACGTCGCTCGGATGATGAAAGTAAAGAGGAATATGATTTTTTTCTTATATTATAAGGGTTGTTTTCATTATTTTAAGTATGGTTGTGGTTGAAAGAAAAGTCAAATAATTTAATTTGATTATTAAATAACTTCCTTGCCGATTTGCTTGTACATGTGTAATTTTAGATGCAGCTACTGAAAAACTTTGTGTACAAAAGTATATTTCTTTCGTAAAATAGTAACAAAATAATTTTTTCAATGGATGGAATAATTAATTTCTGCAAATAAGATTTAATTTATGGTATTTCCACTACATTTGGCTTAATGTTACTTTATCGACTGTTGTTGTTTTTTTTTTATTTTTTTTGCCTAAATAGGACTTTGAAAATTAATCACATCAACAACAACAACAACCTCTGAGCAGATCTACTTTCGGAGATATATCCATCGGAAGATCGGGATATATCTTTTATAAAAATCGGTATAAGTTCGGAACCCCTTGATGGATTTTAAAAATATTGGTGTCATATGAAAGGCATTTTACCGGGATATATAGTTGCTACATTTTCAATTTTTCAATTTGAGTCATAGTTTTCGAGATATGACAATTTTTCAAAAATTCACCCCATTTTTTACCCAAAAAAAATGCATTTTTCCCAAAAAATGTATTATTAAGCTATAATTTTAACAACTCAATTAGAAAGTCCATTTTATTTCCTTTCATTTGATATGCAACATGGTTCTGAAATTGCATCAATTATAAATTTTTATAGAAAAAAACCAAAATAGACCAAATCAATTTTCTTGAAATTAGGAACTTTAAACAACAACAATGCCAGAACAAACAACAATAACAACTACAACAACAACAACTACAACAACGACTTGAATACCACAACAACAACAACTAAGAGAACCAGCTACTTGTGCAAGCGCATATTTCAAAAAAACTTGAAATTTTTAGAAACTGCAAGAGTAACAGCTACTCATTATTTAAAAATATTAAAAATTTTTATTAAAAGTTGCGCGCGCAATTTGGCTAGCAAACTATGAGGGGCACTATTTATATTTCGGGAACTGGCAGCACAAATGTCAATAGCTAAAATCTGGCAACACCATAATAAAGTTTGAAATTTTTTAGAATAAACGTACTCACAACGTTTTTATGTACAAGTGCTATTTGTTTTGTTTACAGTGAGTTAAGAAAATCAATTTTTCCATTGATAATTTAAGCGATTGATAAATTATGGGGTATCCAACGAGAACAAACCTTTTTATGGCCAGGTGTTCATGCAATATAGAATATATGCTGATCCCACTAATGCCTAAGGTTGTCTCAATCTCACGATAGGTCACATGACGATCTTGCAATATCAGTTGGCGTACAGCATCAATAGTTTCCGGAACAACAACTGATTTTGGACGAACTTCACGAAATTCGTCTTGGAGTGAACTACGACCTCGGTTAAATTCACCATACCATCGATAAACACTGGTCCTTGATGGAGCTTCATCGCCAAAAATTGAATTAAGTTCATCGAAGCACTGTTGTTGAGTTAATCCACGTCGAAAGTTGTAAAAAATAATTGCACGAAAATTTTCACGATTTAATTCCATTTTTTGGGCGAGATGAATCTTTAAGCTACTGTAAACAACACAAATAGCGCTCGTATGTCAAAATGTTCTGAGTACGTATAACCTCAAAAATGTCCAACTTTACGATAGAGCTGGCAGTTGCCAGATTGCAACACTCGAGTTGCTCAATCCCGAAATATAAAAGGCAACCTTCGTATGTGTTCGATATATTATAGACTGATCCGCGAAGCCGGTGTGGGATGTCTGACAGCTTTAAATCCAGAGCAGCGGCCGCAGGCCGCCCAATTACCCCTACTCTTATGTAAAATTACTGTTGTTGTAGCAGTAGTAAAGTTGTTGTTTTTGTTGTCTGTCCTGACATAGTTGTTGTTAAAAGTTCCTTATTTCCAAAAAATTGATTTGATCCATTTTTGTTTTTTTTCTATAGAAATCTATTAATGATGCAATTTCAGATACATGTTGTATATCAAATGAAAGCAAAGAAATTGGTCTTTTTAATTTAGTTATTAAAATTATAGGTTAATACAGTTTTTGGGAAAAATAACGGTTTTTTGAGAAAAAAATGGGGTGCATTTTAGAAAAATTGTCATATCTAGAAAACTATCACTCAAATAGAAAAATTTTGGAGAACAATTATATAGTCCGGTAAAATACCTTTCATATGACATTAATATTTTTGAAATCCATCCAGTGGTTCCCAACTTACACTGATTTTTATAAAAGATATATCCCGATCTTCCGATGGCTATATCTCCGAAAGTAAATCCTCTCAGAGGTTGTCGTTGTTGTAATTAATTCCCAAAAAAAACAACAACGGTCGATAAAGTAAAATTGTTCCGCGATGTTACCTCATCGGCGTACAAAGCAAAACTGAGATTTGAAGAGTGATTTGATGGTGTGTACACTCAAAACTCAAAATTAGTTATGCCAAACAAATTCGAATTCATCAAAATAAAATCGACAAATTTTGATAGTGTGTACACTGCTGTTGTAAAAAAAAAAAAATTAATATGGGCCTGTGCCAAATCGAAACTTTTACCTTAAGCAAATAGGGGTGAAAAAAAATTTCACTCTGGTGACTAAAATTTCTGTTTTTGCTGTGCCAAATGAAATATAATTTTAGACAGATTCAATTTTTGACATTTCAACAAATCGAATTTGTAATTTTTTTTTTCTTTGCTATTTTTTCCTTAAATGTACAAAAATGAATTTTATAAATCGTGAAAATTTAGTGATAAAAGAAAAACGAGTTCATGTGATATAGTTTTCATCTTGAATATTGGCTCTTTATCTTTTTAAAAATTGTTGTTTTTATTTCTATTGGTTGTTTTTAGAAGGCACAATCTTTTGAAAATGTTACATATCAGTTTTGTGTTCATACTTTTTGAACACGAGTCAGGTTTCTTTATTTATTTTGTAATATAACTAGTAATAAACTAACAAGCTGTTCTAAACATAAACTTTAAGGTTTTTCTTTTCTTGAACTACTAAAACAATTATACGTTTTAGTGGTACGATCTGATTTACGAGTTCGCTCGGTTGCAAAATTTTTAATCTAATGTTCCCACTACTAGGTCTCGACAAAGGTCAGTGTAATAACCTGTTTCTACCGAAAATTCATGAAGTGATTTGGCTGTAATCCTCATTAAACGTCAATTAAATTGAAAACAGCCGCAAACCACTGAATACATCTTCAGTGGAAACAGACTATTACGCATATAACCCAAATCATGAAATTTTGACTTAACGCATAAGCCGCACTGCTCACTTGTTAAATGACAACTGAATAAAACAACCTCCATTTCTCTTCTGTTATGATGTAAACAGCAGTTTAAAATCAAATTTGAGTCGACCGACAAGCTTTAATAAGAATAAAACATCAAAATACCGATCAAAGTCCCGAAACATTCTAGAAGGACGTCAGGGCTTCCTGGGTTAAATTCATATTTTGCCCTGTTTTGAAAATCATAAGTATGATTTTGTCTGACCACTTCACATATTTTTAGATGATCCTCAAAATATTAAGCCTCCGTTTACTCTGAAAGGCGAAATTTTTCTATGCAACTTGGCTGTTAAAAACGGAGACAATTTATAAAAAATCATAATTCATAAATTTATGTTTCAAAAAATACATTCGCACGACTTTTATTAATTTCTCTTATTACATCAGTCATATCCATGCATAATCGATTTGGATGAAAATCTGATATAATTTTTCTAAGACAAAAATATGATTAAAAAAAACTATTCTGTAATCGTGACCACTGACATTTTTAAATTTGTTTTTAAATTTATTTTTCGTTTCGATTGTCAGAATTTTCAGTAGCCCCTTGGGCTAGTACAAATTTTGACGCAACAAATTCACCTCATATATTTCAAAAATTGTATTTGGGACGTCAGAATTTGTATAGGTGAGTGAAATTTTTTCGATTGGCACAGGCCCTATACCACACAAAATTTTTTTTTGGAAACAAAAATTTAATGAAACAACCAGGGTATTGTTTTCGATTACAAAAACCACTGCGTTTTTTCCCAAAAAAGCACTAAGTTCTATTTTATTTATATACTTTGTATTAGAAGTACTTATTTGTATAATAATTGTTTATTTAAAAACAAAAGAAGGTCGAAATTATTTTATCATATATGAAATAATTTTTTCTAATTTATTATTCAGAAGTCACCGAAATATATTCTAATTTTTCTTAGTTAATAATATAATAACTATTTTACAAGAACTCCAAACCGCCGATCGATTTACTCAACTAGTCAACATATCTTCTCCAGTGCTGTCGTTTCCACTTCAATTGAAGTGTTTTGCTCCTTTTTTATCAAAAATACTTCGCCACTTCCCTTTCATAAAATCACTTCACTTTTTCTTGAATCCAAAATTTGCCTTAAAATTTGTCTATTCTTTTTATGAGAGTTCAGAAACATGCTTTTTTGTATGACCGATGCCTGCCCTGACTGAAAAGTAATTTGTTTTTTAATATATCAAGCGAACAAAGCAAAATTTCGATATACCTCACAGGAAACTTTTTGTAGAGAATCAAATTTGCCATCAAAATAGTTTGAAGACCAAAAAAAGAAAGCAAAAATTTCGAATTCTTGTGTTTTTTACTCTTTTGTCTATAACTGTTTTAGGGTCAGAGATAGGTAAAGATATAGCAGAATATTACAAAAGTAGAGAAAATTTCCTTCAAAACGCATTTCTAGGTGAAAAATTGGCCGAAATATGGCCGGAAAAGTGGTCGGAAAAATTTTTTTACTCAAAAAAAAACGTCTTACGAGAAAAGTGTATAATGCCTGAAATACTTTGAATCATTCAAAGAATGCGTTTAATTTTTGGGTACATTTTATAATTTTAAAAAAATTTGTCAAAAAAAAAATTTTTAAAATGGTCCAAAAATTCTGAAAAAAAATTCACACGTGTTTCTTGGACTATTTTTTGCCTTATAAACTTTTTTTGTAAGATGGCTTGTTTTGAGTAAAAACCGTTTTTTCGACCGCATAAACAAAATTTCCATGTTCGGTAAATTTCTAACCTAATGAATTTTTTATTTATTTTTTTCATATTTTTTCAAAATATATTTTTATATTTTGTTACGTGTAGCTTAAAAATTAATGAATTGAATAAATAAAATTGTGATTTTTGTGTTCACTTCGCTAATACTTCACTTTTTCAGAATTTTTCTTCGCAACACTTCACTTTTCACAAAATTTCACTTCGCTCAAACTTTTCAAAACGACAGCACTGATCTTCTCTTCTTATACGAGATAAAATTGTATGTACTTATGTACCTACGTACTGATGTATGTTTGAAGCGGGCAAAACTTTTTCTCGAAAAAGGCTACAGCGATTTTAATGAACTTCGGATAATGTTAGATATTAGCATACAATGAAGAATAAACTAAGTTTGAACTTTGTAAATGCTCACCAGAGGGCGTGGCACTGCCCTAAAATTTAAATTTGATTTAGTCATAACTCGCAAACCATTAAAGTTATTTGAATAAAATTTGGTGAGTGGGTACGGCTTGATAATACCTTGTAGCAGACAAAATAGTGCCACGCCCACTTTTTAGCCCTTGAAAATTTTGATTCAATATTACTCGACAACGACTCCAACAATTTTAATGAAAATTTAGGAAATGTTACCTCTGCAAACAAGGATTAATATGTGATACGCCGTAACATTAGGAAAACTCGTTAAAGGGCGTGGCACCGCCCACAAAAAATTAAAACGATATTACAAGAAAACTAATAAAGCAAACATTCTGAAATTAACTGTGAGGATCTTAATTGCTATAGGGCATCTCTGATCTGAAAGTGGGCGAAATATCGCAGTTGCGCGTAGAACCTCCCATATAAGCAAAATACGTTAAATTCTATTTCTCGCAAATGTTACAAGATAATTTCATGAAATTTGGTATGTAGGCATGGCTTGTCAATGCCTTGTAATAACCGAAAACTGAGCGGTATCGAAGAAGTGCCACGCTCCTTCTTAACCTTTGAAAATTTTGATTCAATATTTTTACTCTAAAACGACTCCAACAATTTTAATGAAAATTTAAGAGATTTTTCCCCTGAAAATAAGTATCAATATGTGATATACCGTTATATTGCGAAAACTCGTTGGAGGGCGTGGCACCGCCCACAAATATATAATACGCTATAGAAAGAAAAATACTTGAGCAATCTTTCTGAATTTAACTGTAGAGAATCATTTTTTTATTAGGCACCTACGACCTGAAAGTGGGCAAAATATCGCCAGTTTGCGTGGAACCTTCCATACAAGTAAAACAAATTAAATGTTATTTCTTGCACATGGTACAACATATTGAAATTTGGTATGCGGATCTGTATCATGAGTATCTAAAGCATAGCAAAAAGTGGGCTTTGTTCAATAATTGCCGCTCCCATTTTTTACTAAAATAAAAATTTTAGTTAATAACTCAGCTGCAAAAAAAATGGAATGAACTTTTTATTTCTTATATGCAGTTTTATGTACTTTTTGAAGCTGAGTTCTTCTTCATCAGCAGAACTGTCATTATACTTGCAGAAAACGCTGTGTTCAGTCTTACTGCGTATCTGCAAGAAAAGGTAAAATCCTTTTTTATTTATTGCGTCGAATAGCCACACTCTTCTTTATCAAAATATCCTTTCGGACTTTTCCAATAGGTCTCTTACTTTCCGAGGAATGATCCTTTAAAGATAATATATTTCAGCCCCCATATAAGAGACGAAATATTTTGGTTGCGTGGCATATTCCGTTTATTTATTTTAGGGCCTTCTATTTCAGCAAAAAAAAATTGGAGTTCTTGATATTTTTCTGTACCATTCGATACTTTCCAATTTTTTTCTTATTATTATTCTCATAAAAAACATCGACTAAAATAACAACATCAGACTGTTGACCGAGCAGGGATCGGTCTCCAGGTACTAATAGTTTATGGGCCACACAGACAAGAGTACTGGGATAACCCAATTCGCGGAAGCGAATTTTGAAAATTGGAAATTTTGAGTCGAGAAGCATTTGGTTATCTGGTTGTCTTGAAGCTGTGAGGCAGTAAACAAGAAATGAAAGCGGCAACGCAAGGACATCCTCGGGTGGATCGGGAGATGCAAATGGCGCAGCTGCGGATCGTTTCATCAAAATAGACAGGAGGGCTCAAGAAATCATTTCAAGTTTCATCCATGACGACTATCTGTAATATATTCGTGACAAGACAACGGCCAAAGAAATGTGGGACTCTCTTTGTGAATCTTTTGCCAAGAAATCACCACAAAGTCAAACATTGATTCGGAAGGAATTGTCAAATTTACGGTTTATTGAAGATGAAGACTTGAACAAACATTTATTAAAGTTTGATTCACTGGTAAGGCAATTAAAATCTGAAGGAGCAAGACCAGATGAATCAGATCTGATTTCTCAACTATTTTTAACCTTACCAGAATCGTATGATGAAATTGTGACAGCGCTGGAGAATTTGCAGGAAGAAGATTTTAAATTGAGTATAGTTAAGACACGTTTGCTAGGAGAAGAAGCTAAGAAAGCGAAATGCAGATATGGTTGAACAAGTTACAGCGTTCTCAACAAAGAAAGAAACTAAACGATTCGAAGGTAAACGTCACAAATGCGGATTGCCGTGTTAAAGAAGCAAAACTAGCTGAAAGAATAAAAAGTGTAAGCTTTATGGCATAGAGAACTAGAGGGGAAAGCGTTTTAATTGAACCTGGCAACACTTTCGGCCACACAAACACTATGAAAAAATCGTTTATTTGTATTGAACTCACGCATTAATTGTCCCTGACGTATCTTTAATTGTTGGTGAAATTCATCACAGCCACCATAAAAACATGGCCGGATGTTGTGGATTTTGTCAAACATCCCAAAAATTCTAAAGATTTTTAAAGTAATTTTTCAGAATTCACGATTGAAATGTCTGGCATTTCTTTTTTTGGTAGTAAAGTCCAAAACAGCTGATTTTATTTTACAATTTCAATTAATTTCTGCTAAATGTAAACAATAGATCTAAAATAGACTGTATTAATTGAAATCCAAAATTAAAACTTCCTCAAATATAGGAAAATTGTCAAATGAAGAAGTTATTTAATTGATGGCTTTCAATGTCACAACAATTTATTTATAAAAATTTATAAAGAACAAAAAGTGCTTCGATTGTTTGCATCGATTAGTATTCACCATGGACTTTTGATGTTTTGTCATTCCACGTACCTCCTGCAACCCTGCAAAAATACCCCGCTCGCCTATCCCTGAATTTGACATCCTCCCGCTACGCTGCCAAACATTCCCGTCTCGCCATCCCCCTATTACGACCTCTTACTTCTCCCCTAACAGTTCTCTTTTGGTCATCCCCCTATTACGACCTCTTACTTCTCCCCTAACAGTTCTCTTTTGGTCATCCCCCTATTAATATAAATATTTTTTGCGGTCGCCAGAATTTTTTTCCAATTTTAGCCATTGTTGGTGAATTTTTTTGGCTTATGTGCAAATGTAAAATGTTTATAAAAATATTTCGAAATAGAATAAGAAAAGCTTTAAATACATGAATTGTTATAAAATACATAAGAAAGCTATGTATTGGTTAATATTTATGTGGTAGTCTTACCTTAATTATTTTACGAGTAAGAACAATTTTTCAAAATAGAGTGTTATAACACAAATATATTTGCTATTTTTTTGCCCCTTAAGAGCATAATAATCAAACAAATATGATAAATGTTTTAAATAAACAATGTAAAACGATATTTTTTACGAGATCAAAACGCCTTTTCTAAAAACATACAATTTCTATGATTTCCCAATGTTTATCTGTGCTTGTCTTTAGCACATTTATCCGTGTGAAATTAAGCTAATTTGTTGTTGTTTGCCTATAGATTTCTCAGAATGAGCTTACGTTATCACAAATAAACTGTCGTAAAAAATTCAGCTAACTATTATAATAAAATTTTCTGTCGACTGTAGAAAAGCTTTTTAAGGTCGCTGGGACAATTCATAACCTTTTACATAATATCTGTGTTTTTGTGGACACTATATCTGGGCTTGTGTAAGCACGTCCGGAGAAAAGTATGAGAAAGCAACAACAAATGTGCTTACCTTTTCCCAGATAAATGAATGTGCTTAGGACAAGCCCATGGTTGAATTATCCTGGTTGCAGCGATAACATATGCTGCTTCTTCTTAAACTACGAAAATGTCAAAATTTTCTAGTCTTTTGACAGATAGCAAGGCAAGATCAGGGTTTCATTTTTGTTTATTTTGACAAATTGCCATAACAATTGTAATTGAATCATGGGACATTGACTAACTAAATAATTTTTAACATAAAGTTTACTAATTAAAACATGAAATTTTTGAGAGTCAACAAATTTTTTGATTTTTATGAAAGACATTTTTTTGTCTTATACTAAGTCTTATACTATGTTTACACCAAAGATTTATCACGCGAGCTACGGCTTTTTAAAGATTTAGCTCTATATCTTGTCATATGTCGCGTGATTAACCATACAAAAATATATCTACTTTCAAGGTGATTTAATTTATATCTTCGAATAAATCTGAGCAGGGATACCGATTTAGGCTATTTTCAAACATGTGGCACCTCTAAATTTTGATAATTTGAAGTTTTGTTAACATTTATGTCATTTATTTGTTAACTTTCGTCAGGAAAGCAAAGAAGCGCGCAAGTTTCTTATTTAATAATTAAATTGTTTTCTGCTTCTATTATATACCGATGCGTTCAGCTTCTTGCTTTTAGTCTTGGATGCGATGATTTTAAGGCCGACCTTTTGCGATTCTAAGGCAAGATCTTCAATCTTTGCATATTTGAGCGGACGATAGTAGGCAAATGTCAGCGTAGTCGAGATCTTCTAGATACTCGGAAAAGTTTCATCGAATACCTCTTTTGGCTTTATTAAGAGGTTTATCTAGGATATCATCAAGAAGTATAAGGAAGAGAGATGGTGATAGTAAACAGCCCTCGTTGTGTAACATACTGCATTTAAAGCCTTCATTTTGTGCACGTACTAAATTTGTGACTTGCGCAGAGAGTATAAATAAAGTAATAGAGATGGAGTTCGATCGAGCACGTCAATCGAACATAAAAACCAAGAATATTTATAGAGGTGTGAGAATTCTCTACTTCAAGGTTGAATGGAATTTTATGCAATGCGAAATTCATTTTTCAGCTGCCAAGTGATCATAAAAATTAGCAAGTCGATTTCTATTAGAAAAGCCAAAATAAAAAAAAAAAATAAACATTTGCATTTCATTCCCTCCTACGTAGCAGTTGTTGTATTTGCAGTTGTTTTTTCTTGTTGTTGGTATATTTTGCTTGCACGTTTTTTTTTTGCTATGATCGTAAATGGATTTTTTCTAAGAAGGAGTTTGTATTTTCATTTTTTGTTGCTTTTTTGTCTGTTGATACAAATCCTTTTGAAGCAAAAAACAAGTTTAACCGGCTCGCAGGAAATTGAATGGGGTCAAAATTAATAAGTTAAACATTATTTTTACATTTTGTTTTCTCGTTGCTGCGGCAAAATTTTTTATTTTTTTCAGAATCTTATAATTTATCCCTCTAGTGTCCAAGCTTTCATTTCAGATTAACACATTTTATTAAAAGGTTATTTTCGAGATAATAGGTAAAAATAGGCACTTAAGCTACCAATTTTTCTAAGGGTACATAGCACAGTCCATTGATAAATGCGGTATGTAAAGAAATTGACAACTTATATGTGAAATTCGTGCAAGGCTTCGCACCAATTTTGTTTCATAATTAAAATGTTTTTATTAAAAATTACAAAACTTGCTGAGGCATTGTATAAACTGTATTCAACGAGCAAAGTCTTCAAGAAGAACAAAAACCACTGGAAAAACCAATTGGCCAAATATTTTCGGATAGTAGTTCAAAAAAGCACTAAGATGGCAAGACTGCTTCCAACATTTTAAATACAGCTACATGACATAAGTAACCATCCCTGCATAAACTAAAGACTAAAATACGCCACACAAATATTTGTGCAAATGCAGTAGCAAAGTGGAGGAGGGTTTTCTTATTTCAATCTGTAGTGGAATTCCCAAATTTTAGCGTGCGATTATATACTGTTGAAAATTAAATAATTAGTGGGGACACCAAAATGTTATGGAATAAAATCAATTTTGACATGAAAAAAAAAATTAAGATATAAATAGGTATAACAATTATCAACTTAACAGAAATTTTTGTTTGTTTTGGTTCTATTTTGTTAGTCTCTTTACATAGTGTGTTGTGTGTATTTTGCATAAAATTTCAAACAAATTTGGTGAATATGTTTTTATTTTCGTTTACTGCCATACCTAAATTGGAGCGTCAGCGCTATTTTACTGTCAAAAATTATGGCGCATACCGAAATTGCCAACGCTCAACGCTGAGCTATTCGAATTTTCAATTTTGACAAAGCGTTATGGAGTGAAGTTAGCTGCAAAAAAGTAAAAAAAAAAACAACAATTTGATTTTGACAAACAAATGACATCCACGCAACGCTCTTCATTTCGGTATGGCGCTTGACACTTTTGTGTAACGTTTAATAACGCAACGCCTGACGCTCCAATTTCGGTATGGCAGTTAGTTGTTTTATATTAATTATGTTTGTTTTTAATACCGCGTATTTTCATGCTGTTTTGCATTTCTTTTTGTGCTTCGCAAAGTTGTGTGACGGCCGCCTCCTAAATATGTTGTTCAATTTGAACGTGGTCGTTTATTCTAGAAGGAAATTTACGAATTTAGACGTACCACAAAAAAATGCTGTTCAGTGTGAACGCAGACATTTTGACATCAAGAAAATTTCCCAATGTGTGACGTTTCTGAAAAAGAAAAATTTTTGAACATCGCGGGCTGCGAAAATTGAAAGCCATCTTTTTTCTTGCAAAATTGACGACAGAAATAACTTAACGGAGAGCAAAACGGCAGTTTTTGCAAAGTCACCTCCACAGTTAAGATCGTCAGTTGGTTTCGTGGCCGCCGTAGAAAAGTTATTTTACAAATAATATCGAAGTACTGTACGCGATTCGGCCGTGGAGGTTTAAGAAGTCTCAGTCGAGATAAAAAAACTGAAAAAACTCGTTTTGCAATAAAAGTGATAGTGTCTTAAAAAAATTCCAAGGTCGCATAAAAAAGATTGTCTAAAACTAAGAATAATGCGAAAGAAATAAAACGCCTAGCATAATAAAGATTATAAAAGGGCTGGAAAATAACGCCAAATTACATAGCGAAATTGTGGAAAAATTGGTTCAAACACCATCAGACCCTAGTTAAAATGAGTAAAATCTACTAAACTAAACTTAACGTTAAAAAAATGCGTTATAAGTGTTAATGTATTTATAACTAAAAAAACAGGGGCGGAAAAAAATTAGCCCGCTTCAGTGAAACACCAGTATGAAAAGCGCCCAGTTTTTGTATATAAAAGCAATATAAAAGCAACCAGCCGTAAAAAGGAATTTCGCAGTAAAAGTTTTGACATCGGTAGTTGACTTTTAAACTATTTAAGACTCCTTAAATCAGCAACTACATTTCACCAACGGCTTAAAATCAACATCGGCAACAGTTCTTCAACAAATCGCTACAAGACATCATCGGCGACAAAACATTAACAACGGCTACATAACACCAACAGCCACAAAACACCAACAGCCAAAAGACAGCGAGAGCGAATTATCCGCTACAAATGATCTACGGCTGCAAAACAACAGCGACGATTCATTTAGAGCGACAAAAGCCTACACTTAACGAGAGCGACAAAACACCAACGTATACGATCGCCGTAGTTCACCAGCGTTTATATATCTACAATCCGAAAACAGCAATGTATCGACAGCCGTTAAGCTACATAAGCAATAACAACAGATCGACAATAACATTAATTTTGTAAACTACTGATCACAAGCAACGTACTACAGATGGAAGCAAATCAAATACAGCCACAAGTCGTCAACAGCTACAAGATTTCAAAGTACCAGATTCATCAAAGACAAACTACTGAGTATCAGCAGAAACACAATGCAAGTAAGAACATGAAAGCATATATTTTTAAAAAAGAGATAGATCTGAACTTTCATCAATTTTGTTTAGGCTAAAAAAAAATACATGTATTAGAAAAATCCTTATTAGGGTGATATCAAAAAAAATAAAAAGAAAAAGCAGTTGAAATTGAAAAGATAAAAAAAAAGAAAATGAAAAGTCAACTCAAATAAAAAAAAAAAACGAATATTATTTTTATTTGGCTGAATTTCTAAAACCAATATTTGTAAAACAAAATTTATTAAAAAACTAAATATGTTGGTATTTACTTAGTAACCGAAAAGAAAAATCATCTGTATAAAAAAATAAGTAGGAAGAATTAGGGAGACTAAAAAAAGAACAAGTTAAAAAAACTTTCAAAGTTATATAAAAATAGTAAAAGAATTGTAAAAGGGTTTCTTTTATGTTCAATTTGAAGCTGCTTAACTTATCTTTCCGATTCTGGAACGATTCTTCTTCTTTTCGCTGCCAAATAAAAACAGTATTTTTTCTCGTCAAATCCGTTACGAGACTTAGCTATTAACGCATATCCAGAAATAAATTATCGAAAATATCCCGTCAGGCCAATGAAACACACAGCATCTCTAGCATTTTTTGGAACTGGGAATTTCTTTACTGCTAAAATTTTTTCTTCCGAAGGTCTGATTGTACTATTTTGAATTATATGCCCGAGAAACATTATAACTTTGGACAAAAATTGGCATTTACTCCAATTTATTTGAAAGCCATTTTGACTAGAGACATCTAAAACTTTCATGAGGCTCGAAACTTTTTTACTCATCCTCAGGATAATTTTTTTGAAAAACATCAGGCGAATTACACAATCCGAACGGAACTCTGTTGAATTCATACTGCACATCTGGTATTATAAAAGCAGAATATTTTTTACTTAACTCTTCAATGTTGACATTGAAAAAACAATTTTTTAAGTCAAGTGTGGTAAAAACTTTGGTTCTATGCAAATTTTCCAGTACTTCTTTAATGTTAGGTAGTGGAAATCTATCCTTTATGACTTTGGTGTTAAATTTTCTAAAATCCACACAAAGTCTACTACTTCCGTCTTTTTTCTTAGCCAAACAATTGGACAAGCGTAATCCGAATTGTTTCACGAAAAATCCCTTCGCTTAGCCATTCTGTAATCTGTAGATGAACTTTCCCCTTTTCAAGCGGAGATAATCTTCTATTTAGCTTTCTGCTCTACAGGCACTCCATCTTCTAGAATAATTTTCATTTCAACTTCTGAGCATTCTGAATTTTTCTGCTGCTGGTAATTGTCAATCATTGTCTTAATCTGGCTTTTTATTTTAAAATCAGCAATTGAATTTAAACCATCTGGATACGAATCAACATATAAACTTATTAAATTTATCTTGTAGAAGAAAGTTCGATTGTTTTCATCTTTAAAAATAGTTGGCTTTCCATTTAATGAAGCATTTGCGAAAAGTTTCTTACCAATTATCATGTCGGTTGGTAACCAATTATCTAGAAGGACATGACACAAAAGATCATAAGACTCTGAACCTATAAAAGTACTTACATCTACAGCACCGAAAGTCGTTTTGCTATTCTGCCCAAATCGAACAACAGGAATTCCATATTTTTTATAGTCAGGTATACCAAGCTTATTCATCAACTGTTTTTTAATAATGCAGATATCGCTTCCACTGTCTATGAGTTCACTAAAGTTTTCTTCATTTATGATAACTTCAACAGTAAAATCAGGAACAGCTTAAATATTCCCACTGGAATTTGGCATTTTAAAAGGATTTTGCTGTTTCGTCGTATGATCACCATAGGATTTCTTGGGACATTTTGGAGCAATATGTCCAAATTTATTACATTGAAAACACCTCATTCTTTACGACTGATTTGGACAACTCCAGTGTACATGAGACGTAGCCCCACAATTCATACACCGTTTTGCTTTTACCTCTCTATTATCTCTTTTATTAAAATTACTTGTACTTTGCTGAGAACTTTTCTTTATCTTGTTCCTCCTTTATCTTTTCGTAAGCTCTCAGATTTTCCTTAAATTTTTGAAGAGTCTCAGATTGATAGAGAACGCTTTTGTTTAAAGTACTATCCTGCATACCACCTATTAAGCACCCTATCAAATGCGAATCATCAATTTTTTCTCTTGTTGCTATCTTCTTTAATCTATAAAAACATTCGAGATATGATTCCGCGAAACTTTTTTTCACATCTGACAACAGCTTGTGAAAATTTTCAACTCCTTTACTGCCAAACTCTTTAATAAGGATTGACTTCAACGAATCCCAATCACAAATTCCTGGTTCTGATTCTACAGCTAGCCTACCAGCTTCCAACAGCAATAGCCCTGCATAAAGAAATTTCTGTACGGCATTTCAACAGCAAACCACCGCAACATTTTCAAAATTTGTTACCCATAACTCAACATCTTTTGTTTCTCCATCGAAATTTTCGAAAGCCTCTTTTACGTCTTTGAACGGATAATTATTTTGAATCGTATGCATGTATTCTCCTTTAACTCCTAGGAGGAGCATAGGGCCAATATGTAACGTCTCCATTTGCTGCGATCCCTTGCGATGACTTTGATCTCTTACCACGACTTTCCCAATTCTTGTATTTCCTTTTCCAGCGACCTTTTCCGGTTGGTTTTGGGTCTACCACGTCCTCTACTGCCTTGTGGATTCCACTCAAGAGCCTGGCGACAAACTTCGCTGTGTGGTTTCCGGAGAGTGTGACCAATGCATCTCAAACCTTTAGCCTACGCCTTAAGTCTTTGTTGATGAATACTTGCAGCTTGTTCGTTAGTTGTTCAGTAACATGCCACCCATATAACAGTACCGATTTCACATTCGAATCAACAATGCGCACTTTCGTTTTGGTGGATGTAACGGAAGAAGACCATATTTTGTTCAGTTGAGCAAACGCGCCTTTCGCCTTTGCTATTCTTGAGTTGATATCCTCTTTTAAAGCTGGCAGTGATGAAATCGAAAACGTCGACAGCTTCGAGTATTTAGGCAGCATTATCTCCATGGATGGTGGAGCAAATGTAATGTGATTTCTGTTTGCATTCAGCTTCATCTTTTAGTCTTGAATGAGTTGATTTTTAGGCCGACCTTCTCCGATTCCAAGACAAGGTCTTGAATCTTGCTTTGCATATCTGAGTGCTTGGACGATAAAAGGTAAATGTCGTCAGCGTAGTCGAGATCTTTCAGATGATCGGTATAGTTCGATTGTATACCCCTTTTAGCCTTATTAATAGCTTTATCTAGGACATCGTCAAGAACGATAAGGAAGAGAGATGGTGATATTAAACACCCCTGCCGCACGCCTGAATTATTGATGAATGTCGGTGACAACAATCCTTTGTGTAACACATTGCATTTAAAGCCTTCATATTGTGCACGTACTATGTTTATGGTCTTTGCTGCAATACCTCTTCGCTGCAGTGAAACCCAAATGTTTTCTCGGGAGACACTGTCGAAGGCAGTGCTATAGTCTACGACGACAAGTTGAAGCACATCATGAAACTCACACAATTGCTTGACAATTATTCTTACAGCCATACCTAAATTGGAGCGTTAGACAAGCGTCAACGTAATTTGACCGTCTCTGTTTCGATATGCTTCATATAAATTGTATGGGCATGAAACAGACAGAGATGGTAAAATACGCCTGACACTGGTCTAACGCTCCAATTTAGGTATGGCTGTTAGGGTGTTGCTTTGATCCATGCCATGTAGCCAATCTTCTGGCAAACGCTCTTCGCTCCAGATTCTGGAAATCAGAGGATGAGGAATCTTAGCTGATGTAATGGGGCATACTTTTAACAGTTCAGCTGGTATTTGATCTTTACCGGCGGCCTTGTTGTTTTTCATACTTTGGATAGCTTTTACTATTTTATCGATTGTAGGCGGCGGTGTTTGTATTTGACTACTACTGTGAGTCACTGCGGCAGTTGTAGTTGGTGATTCTGGTTGCGGGAATGTGGTAGATGTGGGATTCAGTATGTCACAAAAATACTCTTTTCATCTCTCTTGTTGGTCGTCCGCGGATGTTAAGAGATTTCATATTTTGTCTTTGATAGGGCGATTCTGTTGGTTTTTCAGATAAGTCTGCGGGTGATATCGTAAAGCTGCCTGAGATCGCGAGGTCGTTATACATTCTTCTTTTGTCTTGTCTGCACGATCGCCTGAATTCTTTATTGAGAGAGTTAAAGACCTTTTCGGCGTCGTTCTTTTACGCTATAATTTTAGCGTCAGCTCTCAGTTTTTTCGCGCCTCTTCTTTTTTAAAAAAGACACCACGTTTCCTCGCTCATCCAGTGTTTCTTATTCGAGGGTCGGAAACCAAGAACTTATTCACTGGAATTAAAAAAAGCAGCTTTATCGGCACTCCATGATGTTTCAATGCTTCCATCACAATCGATCGGGGCTGTTTTAAGTTCTTCTACGAATTACCTGCGGATCTTGTCGTTCTTTAGCTCAAGCACGTCGAATTTTTTTGCTACAGATTGTTCGCTGGGACGTTTATTAGCGGCAAGTTTTAGTCGAATAACCGAGAAGATGATGGTCGGAGCCTATGTCAGCGGTCCTCTTTACTCGTACGTCCAGAAGACTCCCTCTCCATTTTCTGCTAATGCAAAAGTGGTCGATTTGGTTTTCCGTGATGTTGTCTGGATACACCCAAGTAGCTTTATGGCATGTTTTGTGTGGAAAAGCGTTCCTCCAACGATAAGACCGGCTGTATTGCACGCGTTAATGAGAAGCTCTCCATTGTCGTTTCTCGCACCCAAGCCATGTCTTCCTATCACGTGCTCAAGGTTAAGGTTTTCTGAGCCTACTTTGGCATTGAAATCACCCACAATCATTATGATGTCGCTGTAGCGAGCTGCCTGTAGAATTCATCCTTGGTATCTTTCTCTGTCAACTCGGTGGGCGCGTATGCTTGGAAGATGGAAATATTTCTAGCGGGGGTTCGAAATTTGCACCAAATGAGCCTTTCGTTTACAGGTTTCCATTCCATCACTGCCGGAGTATAGAAACTTTTCGAAGTCAGGTAGTACATATTCGTTGGCACCATTTCATCTACAATCGCTTAATCTCAATATTTCAGGGTCAAATTTGTGGAATTTTCTTACGGCTTGATGTATTTTGCCTGTATCATTAAGATTTTGGACCTCCAAGAGCCGATGCGTGTTCGAGTTTGCATCGAAAGGATTTTTAAGTTTTGACGAACCATATTGGTTCCGATTATAGGAGAATCATTCCTAATTATGCATGTTTCTTGCACCTCCAAATTCAATGTGCATGCTGCCGAGGCAGGTGGATTATCCACATTCTGATGGGTACCACTTGGAGTGATATTTTTTTCATTAGTATAGTAATAAGCGCTGCAAATATAGTGGTCAAATTCTGTTTCAATTACAACCGCTCAGCTTGGAACAGACGCTGACCTGGGAGCCGCCCACTCTATTTCAGACGCTTCAGGATTTCGACAAGATGCTTATTTTAAGGCGGCATCGACTCACCTTGTCAGTGCCAGTTCCGGACATTGTGGGTTTTCTTTAAAGGCGCAACGCAGTCCAACGCTACGCCTTTTCACACCCTGGCTGGTCACCCGCTTTTAGTCGCCTCTTACGACAGGCATGCTTACATTGGGCATTTTCTGACCCCTTACCCGCAGGGGGCTTTGTCTGTATAACCCATTTCGGAAACAGTATCGCCCTCAATTGCTTAGTTTTTATTACATCAGCAATTAAAGAATCTATCAAATCTGATACCATGCTTGGATCTTCAGTACCTGTATCTGAATTTGTGCTTGTTTCTATTATTTTACTTGCCTCGCTTACAATTGACATGCGCAGCCTATTACGATAAACCCCGGCTTTTTAAAATCTCCTGAAGTTTTTTGGTTGACAACGATTCGATGCTTGCAGGTACTTCCATTTAATAATATTACCGATGACCAAAATGTACTTCAATTTCTGACGGGTGTTCTTTCTTTTAGCGAAAACAAAAAAAAAACTAGTAAGGATGTAACGTTTGGCCTGGCCAAACATTATATACCCTACACTGCAGTATTTCGAAAATTTTGCTTAAATGGGAGGTGCCACGCCCTCTTGTCCGAGTTCACACAGTTTTTGTTCAGAGCTTACATTTATAGTTTTTAGAGTCTAAGTAAAATTTGGTTGGATTATTTAAAAAACATTTTTAGTATAGCGTTTTGAAGCTTTTGCTTATAAGGGAGGTGCCACGCCCTCTTGTCCGAGATCTTCTAGTTTTAGCTCAGAGCATGCATTTATAGTCTTCAGTATTTGAGCGAAATTTAGTTGGATTATCCCAAAAAACTCTTTCAGTATAGCGTTTTGAAGCTCTTGCTTATATGGGAGGTGCCACTCCCTCTTCTCCGATTTCACACAGTTTTTGTTGAGAGATTGTCTGAGTAAAATTAAGTTCGATTATCTCAAAAAACGCTTTTAGTATAGCGTTTTAAAGCTTTTGCTTATATAAAAGGTGCCACGCCCTCTTATCCGAGTCCGCCCAGATTTCGCTCAGAGCTTGCGCTAATAATTTGTAGCATTTATGTGTATTTTGGTTGAATTGTTGTGAAAAATACTCCTAAAGTTGCATTTTGAATATATTTTTTGTATGGGCGTAGGCGTGTCCGTTGACCGATTTCGCTCATTTTCAATCCCACGAGCTATCTTTTACGACAAAGCCAGCTAGCCTGCCAGACAGACGGACATGGCTATATCGACTCAGGACGTGACGCTGATCAAGATTATATGCACTTTTCTATATCTGCCACGCCTCCTTCTCTGCGTTACAAACGGAAGGACAAAGTGAATATACCCTGGGTGTAGGGTATAAAAACGATGGCTATGTGACGAAATGCAACAGTTACTGTCATACCTTATTTGGAGCGTCAGCGTTATTTTACTGTCAAAAAGTTCTCATGTCCATACAATTTGTATGGCGCATACCGAAATTGCCAACGCTCAGCTTTTCGAATTTCCAATTTTGACGAAGCGTTATGGAGTGAAGTTAGCTGCAGAAAAGTAAAAAAGAAACAGCAGTATGATTTTGACAAACAAATGACTTCAACGCAACGCTCTTTATTTCGGTATGGCGTTTGATGCTTTTGTGTAACGTTAAATACCGCAAGGCCTGACGCGCCAATTTAGGTATGGCAGTTATTAGTTAGTTAATATTTGTTTTTGTATGTTTGCTAAAACACAATAACAAAAAAAGTAACTGAACGAACTCACCGAATCTTCTGTTTTAACGGCGAGTTTCCAATGCTTGACCTTGATTTTAATTTAAGGCACTTATCGCTTAAGCTTTGGTGCTGCACTTTTCATGGGTTTTTTTTTTAGATTTTATTTTTGCTATTTCTTTTCTTTTGATTTTTTCACACGGATTTATTTTTCTATTATTTTTTCATGTGATCTTTTCTTTGCATTTATTTTCACTTTTCGTCACTTTTTTTTCAAACTTTCCTTTACGTCAATTTTATTTTCATTACTTTTCTTTTGAACTTTTCTTTGCGTCACTTTTTTTTTCGTCAGTTATCTTTTAAACTTTGCTTTTTGCTACTTTTCTTCTAAACTTGTCTTTGGTCACTTTTCATTTAAACTTTTCTTTTCATAAATTTTCTTATAGACCTGTGGTTCTCAACCGGTGGGGCACGCTCCGCTAGGGGGGCGTTAAAGGTTCCGGTAGAGAGAGGGCAGCGCGCGCATTATAAGCTTTGACTGTTGATTTGAAAACATAGCTACTTATGTGGAGTGATACATACAAAAAAGCGAACAACGCACGCGCTGTGATCAATGCGTACAGTTGACCAACTTTCAACTTTTTGAACGCATCATTTGCGTTTGACAATTCGTTTCTTTTGTTTATTTATTTATTTATTTTATTTATAAGTTCAAAATGAACGAAAAACGTATAAGCGAAGTGAAAGAGCAAGTCTGCCTATATAATAGAGGCCATTCTGACTGCCATACCTAAATTGGAGCGTCAGCGTTATTTTACTGTCAAAAATTTCTCATATAGATAAAATTTGTATAGCGCATACCGAAATTGCCAACGCTCAGCTATTCGAATTTCCAATTTTGACAAAGCGTTATTTGAAGTGAAGTTAGCTGCAGAAAAGTAAAAAAAGAAACAACAATATGCTGAAGAAGAAGAAGAGGAATATGATTTTGACAAACAAATGATTTCAACGCAACGCTCTTTATTTCGGTATGGCGCTTGACGCTTTTGTGTAACGTTAAATAACGCAACGCCTGACGCTCCAATTTAGGTATGGCAGTAAGAAATAAATTTTGATGTAAAAAGCTTGTAAGAACTTGATAAGGGGGGGAGCGACTTAAAACGGTTAAGAACCACTGTTATAGACTTTTCTATTTGTCACTTTTCATTTCTTATCAATTTTTTATTTGAGTCACTTTCCAAAATATTAATTGCACTTTTCTAGAACTTGTCTTAAAATTTTGTCTTTTCATTTAAGCCGACCGAAACCGAACCGTTTTTCACATAAAAGCACACATGCAAAAAAAAAAAAAACACGGTGATGCAAAATCTAATGTTATCCGGTTACGTTTGCAATGCCTCATGTACATAAAACTAACAAAAAATAAAGGTTTCGCTGAAGTAAACTTTACCCAAAAAATTTCCTCCACAAGTACGATTCGAAACTGTCCAAATTTATATTCTGCATATTATTATTACTAAGCAACATTTTATATTTTCCACCATTTAACCTCACTCAAGTTTTTCCAAAAAAAGGGTTAAACTCAACTCGCGCGCAACCCCTACTGATCCATTATAGAATCAAATAAAGATCTATCTGACTGGTTTCCGATGGCAACCAAACTGCGAGTTAAGGTGACATTTGCAGCAATGAATTTAAACAATTAAATGGTGAAAATAAAAGGAAAACAAAGAGGTCAAACGGTTGAATTGCAAGAACTTCAACTTAAAAGAAAAAATAATTTTACGCAGCTACGTGGCCATTAGGTCTTTCGACATATCGATCAGAAGCCTAAATGTTTTGAAAATTTAAGAAATTTAATTTTTAATTGAAGTTTTAGTCATATATTTGCAAAGATCGATTTACATATTTCTCATTTCCTCATTTTCAAGTCCCAATCAGACCACAAACACAAAAGTTTTTCAACTTGCAATTTTTCAATGATGAGTCTTTGTGGCGAGAGACGAAACATACGTCACTATAGCCGTGTTTTTAATCCGGTCCTTAATTTGCCATAATGCATTGATATATTTATACATAAATCGATCTTTGCAAATATATGACTAAAAGTTCAATTAAAATTAATTTTTAATGTATAAATGTCATTAAGTAACACACTAAAAAATTCTTAAAGTTATTTGGGAGAACAACACTTGCCACCAATCCGTATTGAATCTAATTCCAATGAAATAGCTATATCAAATATCAATAAATAACACAAACATTAATTATGACATCAAGGCTTACGTATTAACACACAAACAAAACTGGCAAAAGTCGGCTTCGCAGCCGGGCAAGGATGATGCATTGGTCTAACGACTAGCACTGCGACTAAGAGTTGTGATATCAACCGGGACGTCCTCGGTTCAACTCCCGCCCAGGCCAAAAACACAAAAGTTTTGCAACTTCCAATTTTTCAATTATAATTAATTTAGTGAAATAAATAAAATTATAATTACAACAAAAATAGTCTGATGAGTCTTTGTGGCGAAAGACGTGTTTTTAATCCGTTCCTTAATTTGTTATAATTATGTGTTTAGAAAATGCATTGACAGATTTATGTGTAAATCGATCTTTGCAAATATATGACCAGAAGTTCAATTAAAAATTAATTTTCAATATATAAATGTTATTAAGTAACACACTTAAAAATTCTTAAATTTAAGAAATTCTTTTGTCTCCATTCGCAAATTATTTTTATTTTATTTGTTTCCAATTTATTTTGTCCGTTATTTTTTTGCGAGTTTGACGTTTCAAATACTAAGCAAATGCCGGCTTCGAATTTTTGAACTTCCGTAAGAAGGTATAATTTTATTCATACTATTTTCATTTACTTTACTACGAAACTTATCTGGAAGCAATTGCTAGTTTTCTTTAACTGTGTCTTATACCCTAATTTCACTTGCTTGGTTGACCAGTCGAAAATCAGAAAATCCTGATAATCACGGAACCACGTTCACACCTTTCACCTGGATGAGTCATCTATCATTTCAATGACACTTTTTTTGCGTTTACCAAATCACGACACTATTTTCGTTTTTTTTTTTCAAATAAATTTGTATATATTTCGTTATTTAAATTTTTTTTAAAACAATTGAGACGAACACATTTTTGATTTAAGCTTTAATTTCCTTTTTATTAGAAATTTTTTTTTGTTTACATTTTCCATTTGTCAAAAGAAAGGGAAATATTCTAATTTCCATACCGAATTTTTGGGTTAAATGATCTAATTATTTAAAAAGTAGCTAATCTTTTCCATACAAATCGAAAAGCTTTTTTAGACGGCAGCTTGTTAACACGTATTTATCACTGCTCTTCTAAAACGAGTTTGTGTGCAATCTTCTTCGTCTTATATTGTTTTACTTTATTCTGCTATTCGTTTCCGCATCACTTCCCTCCGCTTACCAAGGCAATCGGTAAAATTGTGGTGCCACTATGTTAAAATCCTATTAAGCACAGCTCATATTCATTGTAGTATGGCAACATCAACAGTCTACTTTGTGCTTAATAATTAAATACGGAAATTTATCTGTGTTAGATTAAGCACTTTAGTTGTTGCTTTCCCATACGTTTTCAGAAAGTGCTTAATAAACACTGAAAACTTTCGTCTAAGCCATAGCTATTAAAACCACCCATCGCATTGGCCAAAAATTCCAATAGTTGGGCAACTGAACTGTGCGATGGGCTTTTCCGGGATATTCGATAAGAAACGGCAACATGGTAATATCGACTACAATTATCGATTTTTTGATACCTTGAGTACATAAATATTTTCTTCTGAAAAGTGGAATAAGATATATAAATTAGAAAAAAGGATAATTCTCCTTCCTAACGAATAAAAAACAATAATTCATACATAAAAAGTTTGCACCAAGAACTTGGAAACTGTAGATATAGAAAGTTTTTTGAAGTGCTTTCAAATATTTTATAAGTCTTAGAGATAAAAAGGACAAACCAGCATTATTGATTCCACTTTAGAAAATACTTAAAAGGCAAGTAAAAGTTTTATCTCAAAAGATTTTTATAGTAAAGTGCGAAAAAAAAAAATTAACTTAAGTTTGTTATTTTTCATTAAAAATATCTTAAGTTCACGGAGACGAATTGTTTTTCCTGTTTTTCTGAATGAATATATAAGCAAAAGTGTAGCTAAGGTCTTGGTTCAGAGGTATAGAATCAAGAAGTAGCTAATTTGTGTATATTTTATAAAAAGAGTTAAACGGTAGGAACGCCTGGGTCAATTGAAATCAAAGATAATTTTATAAGCCTTATGAGTCGCCCAGAAGCCAATGCGGTTAAATGCATTTTTTGATGTGTTGATTTTTGGAAATTTTAGTAGAATAAATTATATTTTTCTTAGTAAAGGATTTATTTGTTTCTTAATTTTCTTCTAACCAAACAGCCCTGTTTGTTGATACAGCTTCTGAATACTTTGTAATATAATTTTAAGAGTTTTTTTTTTTAACCTAACCGCATTGGCTGCTTAAGTTTGACTCCTTGTACAAGTGTAAAACACGAAGTCAGTTTTTTTAAGTTTAAGATATTTGAATTTTAAAAAAATCAATTTTTTTATTTTTCGTATGGAAATTGTTGCTTCCTTGATTTCCATGATAAAAATAAGAGTCTGTCTATACGGGGCGGCCCGCGTACGCGAAAACTCCTCTCTCTCTCTCAATTTACTCAATTAGCGTACGCGAAATCCAGTGAAGTTTTTTCCCCCGGGACGCATCTTCGTTACAACAGTAATTTTACATTAAAGTAGGGGTAAGTGGGCGGCCTGCGGCCGCAGCTCAGGATTTAAACCCGTCAGACATCCAACACCGGCTTCGCGGCGGCCTTCGGCCGCGGATCAGTACATAAATTCATCAAGTTCCCCGGGGGAAAAAACTTCACTGGATTTCGCGTACGCTAATTGAGTTTCGCGTACGCTAATTGAGTAAATTGAGAGAGAGAGAGGAGTTTTCGCGTACGCGGAACGCCCCGTATAGACATTTCCTAAAAATAAACACTTTTTATCAGAGATATGGCTCAATGGGTCGTCTCAGTCCAAATACTTTAAAATTTTAAACCAGAAATACCAAACAACTCAAACACTAGAAAAAATGACAGTGTAGGGGAGGGGGGGCTAGTGTGGACAATTTTTATATAATTACAAAATTATATATGTAAATATGTCATTTTTGTAATAAAGTAATTTTTAGCAATTACTTATACCTCTTGCCTCCATAATTGCATCAATAGTTATGATTTTTTATTTTCATAAATGCACTATTAAATTATTTTAAAAATAGCTTACATTAGTCCACACTAGCCCCGTATAAGGGGCTAGTGTGGACAACCATTGATTTAACTGGGGGCTAATGTGGACACCATAAGAAACTTGATAATTCATACAAAAACGTTAAGAAAGAGTTCAGATACATGTTTATTCAAGAAAATAATGATGTAATACAAATAATAATACAAATAAAAAATTAACTGCTATCCCATATTGTATTTGGAGAAATTAATATCAAACTCCATATAACTTGCTGATCGAGATGTTCCCGGCAGTTGTTGTGCTTGTGTCAACTTTGCCACTATTTCATTTCGATGAATTTGGCTGGTATTCGGTATATCGGGATACGTGAATCTGTCGTTCTTTCTTTTTAGAAACGTAATGTCGAATATAAAATACTTTTTGTCCATGTTTCAAACTTCATATAACTTGCTGATCGCGATGTTTCCGATAGTTGTTGTGGTTGTGGCAGCTTTGCCACTGTTTTATTTCGGTAAATTTCGCTGGTATCCGGTAAATCGGAATACGTGAATCTGTCGTTCTTTCTTTTTAGTAGCGTACTTTCTTGGAACGGCTTTTAGAAATGGTCTGACGATTTCTGGAGTCATTTCAGCTGCTGCGGACATGTCCACACTAGCCCCATTTCAGTTGTCCACACTAGCCCCTTCATGTCTTTTTAAACAAAAATATTTTTTTTTAATCTTACGGTAAAGTTCTTCAAAAATAATTTCAATGGTTTAAATAAACACTATTTTAAGTTGTATTATCTATTAACACAACAGCAGAAGAATAATTAGTTTAAAAGTATCACTGAAATTACGAAACAACAAAAAAATTACTTTTTGCTGCATAAAACACGTTCGGTCACGTTGTCATGGAAAGCTGAACTGTCAACAAATGAATTTTTTTTTGATGATGCAGAGTGCAAATACCAACTTGAAAAATATAAAACAGAAACAAAAAATTCAAAACGGCGCGAGAATTTGAATTTGTACACACTAGCCCCCAGTCCACACTAGCCCCCAGTCCACACTAGCCCCCAGTCCACACTAGCCCCCAGTCCACACTAGCCCCCCCTCCCCTATAGGAACTTCTATAGGGACGATAAATAAAATTTTCACAGTTAGTATAGATGTGGGAAAGTTTATAGGATAGAAAAATGGGAGGTGCCATGCCTCTTAAAAACAAAATTCAATAGTTATCCATGATCTGGAGTAACGAGCTGAGTAACAGACAAACAAAACAAAAAGGTGTACTCAGTTACTATTAATTGTGAGCATATCCCAGTGTGTCAAACGGACCCATTTCGAATGCGTAACGGTTTCCCTTTCTCGTACATTTTATCCGTTCAGCCTTTCTCGTACATTTTATCCGTTAAGGATCCAGTATGGACCGTTTTGCGGGGAAATTCCTCTGAAAATTTCGGATCCGTTTTGAACACGTAAAAGTATTTCATAAACGAATTCAAAACGGATTCGCTTATATTGTAATTATGTTAATGCTGCTTATAAAAAAAAATTTTGATGCTCTTATTTTGAATTAAAAAAAAAGAAAAAAAAAAAAAAAAACAATGCATCCAAATGTGGAAGGAAGCGAACCCGGGACCCCGGGGTATTAATTTACAAACAGACAACTAGGCTATTGACCTACATATATGATGCAGTCTAGATAGTATCAGAAAAAAAAGTTCGCTGTAAGCCCCCCATTTTGAAAGCTTATCGGTTTTGATTTTTAAGGAAAAAAAAAAATTTTTTTTTTCAACCTCTAATACGCTATTTGACTTTTTCCTATTGCTCCGCCATTTGACGTCCGATCATCAAGTATGGTATATCGTTGTAAATGTCTCGAAGGGCTATATTTTATTTATAGAAGTATTTTACCTCAAATGTTTTTTTCGGCTAGTTGTACTCATTATCTCAGTTTCTACCACCCTAAGCTGCCAAGGGCACTTCTCTGAATTGAAGCTCATAAAATTCATCTCTACGAAGTTTCCTTAAATTGTTAAAATTGAAGAAGTTATAGCGAATCTAAACCCTCAGTACAAAATATGAAAAATAGTACGTTTCAAAAACGAAAATCGCCCCCTAAAACTATGCAAAATTCTTTTTTTTTTAAGTATTTGCTTACTGTTTGAAATGTCAACTGTTAAAAAAAAAAGAATATTACATAGTTTTAGGGGCGATTTTCGTTTTTGAAACATCCTATTTTTCATATTTTGTACTGAGGGCTTAGCGTATTATTTAGAGGTCGAAAAAAAAAAAATTAAAACCGATAAGCTTTCAAAATGGGGGCTTACAGCGAACATTTTTTTTTTGTATGGGTGGGGATACATAAGAATGTAGACTTAGGGGCTGTCCATAAACTCCGTGGCGCTTCTAGGGGGGGGGGGGGTTCGAGCAAGCGTCACTTTTTGTCACAGGGGGAGGGGGATTCCAGCAAGCGTCACGGGACGGCTTTAAAATAACCTATTTTTCAAAAGAAAAAAATTAAAAATTATTCAAAGGTATAAGAACATCTAATTTTCTTAATTTTTTACGATTTGGTTGTCAGAGAAGTATCATTATTTGATTTAAAAGGACGTTTTGACTCTACGAACTTCGAATCAACAATCGCAATCTTTTTAATTCAATAATAGTACAGGGTCCGCCAAATAACTTTTTTTTTTTTTTGAAAATTCTATAAAAAAACTACTGGATATTTTCTCAAATTTCTTTTTTTATTTGAAAGTACAATCCTTCCGGTTAATAATGGAAAATAATTTCATTCAAATGGCTGCCTCGGCTGGCCATGCAGTAGCCTACACGATCGGTCCAATTTTTAAGCACATTATCGATTGTGTGTAGCTGTATTTCACCAATAGCTTCACGAATATTGTCCTTTAAAGCGTCAATTGTCTCTGGCTTGTCGGCGTAACACTTATCTTTGAGGGCAACCCACAAATAATAATCCAACGGTGTCAAATCGCAGCTCCGAGGTGGCCAAACGACATCAGCTCTGCGGCTGATAATGCGATCTTCAAAAACAGGGCGCAAAACATCGAGTGTAGCTTCGGCTGTGTGGCACGTAGCGCCGTCTTGTTGAAACCAAATGTTGCCAATATCCTCCTCTTCAATTTTTGTAAACAAAAATTCGTTCAACATGGCCTGATAACGATCGCCATTGACTGTAACGGCCTCTGGACCAAAATCCGCTCCAAATAGTGACTCGTTTTGGGTGCAGCGGCTTTTCAATGTATGCTGCAGGTTTTCTGTGCCCCAAATGCGACAATTTTGCTTGTTTACATACCCACCAAGATCAAAATGAGCTTCATCTGAAAAGATAATTTTTTTGGCAAAATCGGTATCTTCTGTAAGTCGATCGCAGGCCCACTTAGCCCAGCGTTGTTCAAGCGTATACACAACCATATTCGTTCAGCGGAAGGATAAAACTAATTATCTGTCAAATCAGACATGAGCTAAGTGTTACCATTCATGGAATAAGCACTAGTTTAAAAAAAAAACGTTAGATGGCGGAACCTGTACTTCCGTAGTTCTTACGATTATCGAATCTACAGTGTATTCAGTGTTAGGCCTAATTATAGAACTAAATGTACAAAAGTGTACAAATAAGAATGTTAGTGTATATAAAGAGAAATTTGAAAAAATTTAGCTTCATTGGATCAGGTTTAACCTTTATCCTTTGCCTGAACATTTAATTTTTTTAATTGAAAATTTCATAAATAATAATATATATTTAAACAGTGTTCTTAACTTCATTTTGCGAGCTTTTCCATAGTTAAGTTTAATTTCATGGAACTCTATTTAATATAACGAGGCCTAAAAATAAGATCGATACATGAGTTCCGCTTGACGTTTTCTTAAATTTCGGTGCAACTGAAAGGACTTTTTTAAATATGATTTTTAACTGCTCCATCTATATTCCGTATATTCTTTTACAGTAAAGCTCAATTTAATGCAACTCTATTGATTTGGTCGAAATAAGGGCTTCAAGGATTTTTCTTAAATTTCGGCCGTTTTCTTAAATTACGGTACCAGTGAAAGGTCTTTTCTAGATTTGATTTTTAACTGCTTCGTCTACATTTAGCGTACCCTTCCACAGTATAGATCAATTTGATGCAACCCCACCAATTTAGTCGGAATAGAGGCTTCATCAATTAGGTTAAATTAAAGTACGGAAATAAAAACTAACTTTAATGATTGATTACCCACTGACTTTAAATTACAATATTAAAAATATTAGTTTTGTAATTTTTGCATACAAAAATAATGATTAACAATTTATAATACACTTTCAGTGTGAACTGAGGAGTATTTTGAAAACATAAATTGTTGTTCTTTAGAATCGTTCGTTAAACGTCAGCGATATACTGAAAACCGTCAGCTTAATGATTGTAGTTTATGAAGGAAATTTTACTAGAAAAGCGGTCATTATCATAACAACTCAAAGTACAAAATTCAAAACCCGTCTACAAAAAATGACGAAACTAGTTCAACTATATCGAGCCTTAACCGCTAAAAAGACTTAACCGACAAAAAACAAATTTTACAGTAGAACTATTTTTTGAATTTTCTTTGCATACATTCTAGTGCAAAAGTCATAATTGCTTTCGCTATAACTTCGTAATGATTCTTTTTACAGTCATGAAATTTGAAGGAAAGATGCTATGAACGCGAGTTATCGATTTCTTTCAAAAAACGGAAATCTAAAATCGTGTCGGTTAAGCCTTTTTGGCGGTTAGGGCTCGATACATTAATTTGAATCAGTATAAATAGAAACTTATGATGAGAATTTATTTTTTTCCGCATTTTTAGCATTGTACGTGAAAATACGTGCATATCAGTGTGCTCACAAGGCAACTTAAACAACTTTTGCACTGGTATATGCATAAAAAAAAATATATGGATGGGGGGGGGGGGGTTTCGGTTACCGTCACATGACGCTAGGGGGGTCTGGTCCAGCGACACTTTTTGTCACATAGGGGGGGGGGGGGTTAATTTTAGCGTCACAGAGTTTATGGACAGCCCCTTATCTGATGTTGAGGAAACTGCTTTTTTTTATCATCATTTCCTTACGGGCTCTAACGGATTTACCCAGGTTCGAATCCTACCAAAGGTGGACTTTTATCCGCTTTTTTTCTTTTTATATTTTTTCGTTTTACTTTTTTTTTAATTGTTAATAAGCGCTTCAAAACTTTTTTTTTGTAAATACTATATACAGCATTAACATTATTAAAAGCGGGTTCGTCACCGCGGATTTAATAGAGCTCGAATCCTACCATAGGCGTATTGTCATATTTTTTTCTTTTTTCTCTAATTTTTTTTTTTTAATCGCTAATAAGCGCTTCGGAATGTTTTTTTGGTTTTTTTTTTTAAACAAATCGTTAACATTATTAAAATTTTTTTCTATTCGTTTTCGATGTATGTTACGCACGGGCCCCCTCAAGGAGTGGAAGGTTTTGCTGATTGGACCTCGGAAAACTCTATGTAGAGTTGTTCTTAATTGTCTCCAGATTTAAAATCTTCATAGATACTTGTTTTGTTTTTTTTTTTTTACCTTACATTTTTTCTGTGTTTCCAGTCGAACTACAACAAGAAAATGTTACAACCCAACAAACAAAAACGTTTGGAAAATAACTTATTATACGCTTATTGAAGCAAACATTTCGTTTGGAAATTAACTTGCAAAGTGTTTGGAAATTCTTGAATTCTAATTATTTAATAATCGAAACTGGACCGTTCATAGCAAGCTTGTGAAAATCATTTGGAGCAAGCTGTTTATAAATGTTTTTATACAATATTTTCCAGATTTTTTTATTCAATATTTTTAAATTGTTTTTTTAACTTTTCAATTAACATTTTGTTAGTGTTTATTATGTTCATAAAACAATGTTTTCCAAACATTTTTATATTTAATTAAAAATAAAAAAAAATTTATGTTTGCTGAGAATCGAACCTATGACCTCCAAGTTATGAGTCGACAATCTTATCAACTGACCTAACGTGCCAGTTATGATTCAAATGCCTTGTGTTTTACTTAGCTCGATAAGTCATTGAAAAAATAAAATAAAAAATTTTTCGAATGTTTGGAAAACGGTTATTGAAACGTTTGAAAATAAATAATTTTCCAATTGTTGATTTTAACTTTACAAATCAATTTTAAAAATAATAAAAAAATAATATTTTCCAAACGTTTGAAAATTGGTTATGAAAACATTTGAAAATTAACTTTTCCCAAGCTTAAAAATTGAAAAGGTTATAAAATTCCCAACAAACAAAAACGTTTGGAAAATAACTTATTATACGCTTATTGAAGCAAACATTTCGTTTGGAAATTAACTTGCAAAGTGTTTGGAAATTCTTGAATTCTAATTATTTAATAATCGAAACTGGACCGTTCATAGCAAGCTTGTGAAAATCATTTGGAGCAAGCTGTTTATAAATGTTTTTATACAATATTTTCCAGATTTTTTTATTCAATATTTTTAAATTGTTTTTTTAACTTTTCAATTAACATTTTGTTAGTGTTTATTATGTTCATAAAACAATGTTTTCCAAACATTTTTATATTTAATTAAAAATAAAAAAAAATTTATGTTTGCTGAGAATCGAACCTATGACCTCCAAGTTATGAGTCGACAATCTTATCAACTGACCTAACGTGCCAGTTATGATTCAAATGCCTTGTGTTTTACTTAGCTCGATAAGTCATTGAAAAAATAAAATAAAAAATTTTTCGAATGTTTGGAAAACGGTTATTGAAACGTTTGAAAATAAATAATTTTCCAATTGTTGATTTTAACTTTACAAATCAATTTTAAAAATAATAAAAAAATAATATTTTCCAAACGTTTGAAAATTGGTTATGAAAACATTTGAAAATTAACTTTTCCCAAGCTTAAAAATTGAAAAGGTTATAAAATTCCCAACAAACAAAAACGTTTGGAAAATAACTTATTATACGCTTATTGAAGCAAACATTTCGTTTGGAAATTAACTTGCAAAGTGTTTGGAAATTCTTGAATTCTAATTATTTAATAATCGAAACTGGACCGTTCATAGCAAGCTTGTGAAAATCATTTGGAGCAAGCTGTTTATAAATGTTTTTATACAATATTTTCCAGATTTTTTTATTCAATATTTTTAAATTGTTTTTTTAACTTTTCAATTAACATTTTGTTAGTGTTTATTATGTTCATAAAACAATGTTTTCCAAACATTTTTATATTTAATTAAAAATAAAAAAAAATTTATGTTTGCTGAGAATCGAACCTATGACCTCCAAGTTATGAGTCGACAATCTTATCAACTGACCTAACGTGCCAGTTATGATTCAAATGCCTTGTGTTTTACTTAGCTCGATAAGTCATTGAAAAAATAAAATAAAAAATTTTTCGAATGTTTGGAAAACGGTTATTGAAACGTTTGAAAATAAATAATTTTCCAATTGTTGATTTTAACTTTACAAATCAATTTTAAAAATAATAAAAAAATAATATTTTCCAAACGTTTGAAAATTGGTTATGAAAACATTTGAAAATTAACTTTTCCCAAGCTTAAAAATTGAAAAGGTTATAAAATTGTTGGTTGGGTTGTTGGTTGGGAATAGAATAGATGATGCTTGTATTCTTTCCATCTCTCTCACCGTTTTTTCACTCTTGTTTCCGTTTCTCTTTTGCACTCATTACAAAAGATCACAGAACCAATCATTCGTTTTTTTTTTTTAATTTACTTAATTTGTTTTGCACTTGAAAATAAAATAAAAGCAAAACAACTAAAAACAAGCACCAATGAATGCAAAACAGCAAAAAAGTAAAATAAAAGAGGCAAAGCAGCGATCAATATTTGCTTCTGTATTCTTCCGATGTGATCCTTTACAAAGAATTTTGCATTGAAATAACAAAAAAAAAAATTGAAATGTTTACCGTTATAGCTTATAGATTGGCGTGAAGTGGCGCTTGGAGAAAAAATATGATTGCGAGTTGCTGGTCTCTGTAACGCAAAATTCTTTGAATGAATGAATACAACAACAACAGTAAGTGATCGTCACTTTGCTTGCAATTTTCTTCTTCTTTTGTTTATTTTCCTTTGTTTTCTTTATACTTTCTGAGCAAATTACATTTTTGCATAGAAATTTGAACCAAATTACTACAATTTATTTAAAACCTAAGTTTTTTTTTTATTTATGTAGGTGTGTATTATAATTTGGTTCAAATTTGTATGTAAAAATGCAATTGGCTCAGGAAGTATAAAGAAAACAAAGAAAAGTAAACAAAAGAAGAAGAAAATTGAAAGCAAAGTGACGATCATTTACTGTTGTTGTTGTTGTATTCATTCGTTCAAAGAATTTTGCGTTGCAGAAACCAGCAACTCGCAATCATATTTTTTATCCAAGCGCCACTTCACGCCAAACTATAAGCCAGAGTTGGGCAAATTGCATTACTTTTTCATTGAATTATAGGAGCAATATTGCATTATTGCTAATGCAAAAAATCATTGCATTGATTTTTCGAATTTAATGCTATTGAAAAAATCTATTGCATTGATTTTTGAAATTGTTTGCTATTTAAAAATCTATTGCAATGATTTTTGAAATTTATTGCTATTGAAAAAAATCTATTGCAATGATTTTTAAAATTAATTGCTATTTAAAAATCTATTGCAATGATTTGAAATTTATTGCTATTTAAAAATCTATTGCAATGATTTTTGAAATTTATTGCTATTGGAAAATCTATTGCATTGATTTTTTACAATACATTGGAAGGTTTTAGGAAAAAATTTTCTTTTCAACCAGGAACTTTTGAACCATACCTTTCCCTACCAACCAACCAAACCACCCCTAACATTTTTATTTTCGTTCTTGTTCCTCCGAGGCTTCCTTCAATTGTCCTGGTTGGTTTCCATTTCACTTCATCATTTCATAATTTATATTCCATTTTTTTCCCGTGTTTACCCTTTAGAAAACTTGAACCTGGATCCAAACATGTTCCGTGATCGCACTTTAACGAGTTCAGCTAAAGCAACCATTATTGAGTAGCTGGCTGTAAATTTATTATTCTTTCATATTAAAAATAAAATTTTTTTTTTTACCATCGTTGGGATTCGAACCCGAGCCACTTTCAACGTTCTAAATCGCGCATCTCAATGTTCTCTTCCAAATTCGAATATTTTTTTCTTTTAAAAATTTATTTAAATTGTCATTTCCCCCGAGTTCCCAGATTTGGATTATTTTTTTTCGGTTAATGCAAATGCAGGAAAGGTTAATAAGAAAATTTATTTTCCATATGAATTAAATGTTACTTATGCGACATGTAGTTGTTTCAGAAATGAAACGTAGCCCAGGAAAATTAAAATTTTACTGCGAAAAAATTCCAAGTGTATATTTTCCACCGCATTATTCAATATTTTTAACTTTTTCTATCTAATATTTGTGACCGCAGAAAGTGCAGGAATGCAAAAGGCACATTTTTTTGGCCAAAATTAAATTTTTACAAGTGTTTCTATTGAGTTTTTGTTGATGCAGTGTAACGGAGAATACTTCAATACAAGCAAAACTGTTTTTTGTTTTGGGGTAAAATAATTTTTCGTTCCTCAGCGATGTGTCAAATTTGATGCATTAGCATTTTACTGAGATAACTCAAAAAAGTCGTGATTTTAGCTCTTTTTTTTTGAATCAATAAAAGTAATTAAAATAATGAATTTTTTTCTAAATTAAAAATTTATAAAATTAACGATGTTATGTATAATGCAATGTAGTTCAAAACATTTAAATATATTTTGGTTTTCTGTGGAAAAATTTAAAATTCAAATTAGACCCCTGACTTAGAATTTTTTTTAAATTTTGAACTTCGTATAAGCTTTTAAAATTTTGTTGGAATTTGTTAGTCCTATGAAATCCAAAACTAGTAAGAATGTTCTTTTGTTAATGTTGTTTAGAAATATAGACGCCCGATTTTGGCCGTTTTTTTTTTAATGAATTTTTTTGTCAGGTAACTGTTTTTCCGCAATTCCGATTTATTCGAAGTCTGGTTGCAAAAGACAAGGAATAAAAAGAAGCTGTTTTTCAATTTCTTATAAGAAAATACTGAAGATACTACTAGAACATGTAACTTGGGTAAAAGTGCGCATAATTTTTGCATAAGGTTTTTTGAAAAATAGAGATATTTGAAGTTAATATACGAAAAATAAGTACTTTTGTTACTTTTGAGGTTAGTTGTAGACTGCACAATTTTTTTTTTATTTTTTTTTTTGCGTAATTCATTACTGAGTACCACTTTTTACTTTCAAAACGTGCTCTTGAAAAGTGCCAAACAATACTTTCTTTAAAAGTTATTGCAGATTAAAGATGATATCATGAAATCCAAAGTTGTGTCGTTTTACCCGTTTTATGGGATTTCAAGATGTCATGACATGTCATCTGAAATAGGCCATAACTTTTAAAGGAAGTATTGTATGGCATTTTTTAAGAGCTCATTGTGAAAAAACATAACAGAACTACGTGATACATTTCGTAAAAAAAATTAAGAAAATTTTGTGCAGTTTGCATCGAACTTCAAAAATAGCCAATATAGCCATTTTTCATGAGTTTGACCTCAAATATCTCCAAATCCTGAAGTGGTGGGTCAATTCTGACCACGGATTAGGATTCAACGCATAGAGTTACTTCGAAAATGCTTAAAAACAAAACCTAGGTTAGGTTAGGTTAGGGTGGCGGCAATATTGCCACACATAGACCGCAAGGGTCCATAGTGATACCACAAACTCTCTTATTAACGTCTATTCATAAACTCTGGTCCTTTCAATATGGTGTTTGCCCAAACTGAAGGATCCTGTAAGCACTGCGAATCTTTTAATGTCACTTAGGTGAATTTTAGTGAGTTCTTTTAGGGAATTAAAAAATGGCCGACCAAAGCATTTCAGTCTAGTTCTTGCAAGAGCAGGACAAAGACAAAAAAGGTGTTCAATTGTTTCCTCTTCCTCAGGCTCGTGGCAGTTTCTGCACCAGTTGTTGGAGACTATGCCCAGTCTAAAGGCATGATGACCAATTAGACAATGACCAGTCACAACTCTAGTCAGCAGGCTGCACTCACTCCTCGTCAGAGATAGTAAATATTTGGAAAAATCTGCTTTGTGAAAACAAGGCCAAAAATACTTTGTTATAGCACTGGTTGGGGATTGTTCCCAGCGTCTATTCGCTACTGAGAACATTTGAGCGTTCTTTAAAGAGAAGAAATGTTGAAGCGGTGCTGGAATTTTAATGTGTTGATCTTCTAAAAGAGCTCCTGTTTTTGCTGATAGATCTGCCTTTTCATTTCCTAAAATTTCGCAGTGCGACGGCACCCACTGAAGGGATACCTGGTTGTTTTCACTAAGGGAAGTTAAAGCGGTAAAACATTCAAAAACTGTCTTTGATTTAATAAAGTTTGATTTTAAAGCTTTTAAAGCAGCTTGACTATCGACGTATAGAGCAATTTCCTTCCCGCTTACACTTTCTTTAAGGTAATCGACCGCTTTGTTAATCGCGAAAATTTCCGCTTGGAAAATGCTGCACTCATCTGGCAATTTAAATGAGTGTTCTACGTTTGAGTTGGAGACATAGAAACCTGCTCCAACCCCATTATCTGATTTAGAGCCATCTGTGTATACGTCTATTACTTCGGTTGGATCTTCACCTCGTGTGTTCCAGAATTCTCTAGACGGGAATGTAACCAAGAATTTTTTCTCCATAGAAAGCTTAGGAATCATGTAGTCAGTAGTAATACTCTCAATGTTACCTACGTTACTGTGTCCGTAAGGCCTAAGCTTAAGGCCCCCCGATTCTTTAAGCCTAAGTATAGTATTATAAGCCACTCCCTTGGCAAAGAGACCAATAGGTAACAAAAAAAATAGTATAGCGTTTAAGGATTCTGAAGAGGTAGACCTCAGGGCACCAGTGATGCCGATGCTTAAAAGACGTTGTAATCGTTCTAGTTTCTTTTGTATATATGCTGTGTTTAGCGCGGTCCACCAAACATGTATTGCATACAATAAGATGGGCCTCACTATTGCAGTGTAGATCCAGATGGTGATTTTAGGGTCAAAGCCCCAAGTGATTCCGTAGAATTTTTTACATGCAAAGAAAGCACCGTATGCCTTTTTTATACGATTTTCTATATTAGGTTTCCAGTTTAGTTTGCGGTCTAAGACTGTTCCCAAGAATTTTGCTTCATTAGATAGAGGTATTTTGATATTATCTAGACAAATATTCCTAAAAACGGGAACTTTGTGTTTCCTTGTGAACAAAACCAGTTCTGTTTTTGAAGGGTTAACATTAAGTCCATTTCTTAAAGCCCATTTGCTTATTATTTCGAGAGCACTTTTTAGAAGTTCACTCATTGTGTCTAGAAATTTACCTTTGACTAGAATAACAATGTCATCAGCGTAGGCTACGACTATGACACCCTTTTTATTAAGTGTATGCAAGATGGGGTTGATAGCAATTATCCACAGAAGTGGTGACAAAACACCCCCTTGTGGAGTACCTCTAGTTGCATACTTTAGGCAGACACTCTGCCCCCATTCCACTTTAATAATACGACTACTTAAAAGTGTTTCAATCCATTCTCGAATCGGAAGGTTAACGTCTGCTTTAGTTAAAGCTTCCAAGATTGCATTGGTGCTCACATTATTGAAGGCGCCCTCTATGTCCAAAAAAGCAGCCAGAGCGTATTCTTGAAAATGTAGAGCACTCTCTATAGTTTGAACAACTGAGTGAAGGGCTGTGTCCACGGATTTTCTTTTTTGGTAAGCATGCTGACAGCTTGAGATAGCATTTATGGGCAACTTATCTCTAATGTATGCGTCAAGAATTCTTTCAAAGGTTTTTAAAATGAAGGAAGTTAGGCTAATAGGTCGAAAATCTTTGGCTTTGACGTGACTGGATTTTCCACTTTTAGGTATGAAAACCACTCTCGCCTCTCGCCACGACTTTGGTACCATATTAAGCCTTATACATCCTTCAAAGAGAATAATAAGGATTGCCGTAAAACATTTTCCAGCATGCTGAAGCATGGCTGGAAACAGACCATCAGGGCCTGGCGATTTATAAGGGCTGAATGATTTAATTGCCCACCAGACACTGTCTTTTGTAAATATAATAGGATATTCCATAAAGAGACTGTTTTCAAAGGTCCTAACAGGTGTCGGATTTGCCAGACAGCCAGGAAAATGAGTGTTCAAAAGAACCTCCACCGTTTCTCGCTCATCTGCAACCCACTCCCCGTTGTCTTTTTGGATTAATGGATGTGAAATTTCTTTTTTGGATAATATTTTGCGTAGCCTGGCAGCTTCAGTGGTACTTTCCACTTTAGTACACTGCTCTTGCCAGCTTAAACGTTTAGCTTTACGCAGAATAGTTTTAAATTTCTTAAGTTCAAGCCTATATTCACTCCAAGCGGTGTAGGTATTTAGCTTGCGAGCCTTTTTGAACTGAGATTGTATTTTCTTTCTCTTTTCAGCGAGTTCCTTGTTCCACCAAGGTGGTTGGGATTTTTTAGAAGAGTATTTAACTGGGCAAGTAATATGAAAAGGTTTAAGTAAAATGGCCGAAATTGTTTTATTTAATTCCTCAGCCTGTTGTATAGTATTAACTGGAGTAGTGCTTATACGAGCGAGCTTGTTGTAGACTATTGTTTTGTACAACGCCCAATCAGTTTTATTAGGGTTTCGAATAACTTTTTTAATTTTTGAAGTTGAACAAAAATTTGTTGTAAAAACGATGTATTTGTGGTCAGAAAAAGAAGCCTTATTGACGATGTGCCAGTTTTCAAGCTGAAAGTTGTTCTTTTCAGTGAAAGGGTCAAGTCCAATACGTTTTGACTAAAAGGACCAACAAAAGTTGGTTCATTACCGCGGTTACCTATACATAAATTAGTAGTATTTAAATAGTTGAGGATAGACTCACCTCTGCTGTTGGTATCGCTACTCCCCCAAAGGGTGTTATGTGCGTTTGCATCAGCACCTATCACAATGTTGTGTTTTGCGGTTTCTGCTGCTTGGATTAAGTTCCGGAGGTCATCAGATGGGGCGTCGTCGCCATGGGCCATATACGCCGAGGTAATAAACAGAGATTTATTTCTTTCATCTTTTGATATGACCGTGGTCATATCATTGGTGCTAAAATTAGGTTTAAGAAGGATGTTGAGGTTCTTTTTAGTCAGAATGGCCGAACGTCTCTTACCTTCGTTTAGAGAGTGAAATAAGTTGTAGTTCGGTGACGCCAAGCCCTTAATGTCACCATTTGGTGCAATCCAAGGTTCTTGGATGAGCGCCACGTCAAAAGACCCCTCATCAAGGGTTTTAAGCAGCACAGCTGAAGCTGAACTACTGTGATGCAGATTTATTTGCAGAAATCTCATCACGTGGCCCATTCTTCTGCTCAACCTCAATGACGGTAGAGTTCAAACTATCCGCCGAAGTGTCTAATACTTCATTTAAAGAGACGCTAGCTGCTGCTGAGGCAAGCGACTCTAAACCTAGGTCCTTCTCTACCTCATCAGATTCCAGCGTATTTAAATTTTCATCCTTAGGACTACGCTTCTTCAGTCGGAGGTATACACAAGCCATTGCCCATGCCATTCTTCCAAACCTGGGATAGAGCAGATCCTCGGCCTCCTTATTAATTTGAAGGATGAGGACCTGACCAGTCCCAGGTCCTGTTGACTCAATAGTCTTGAGTACCCTCCAATCTTTCGAAGGTATATCCGGATTTTGCCGTTGTAGAAGCTCTAAGGCCAGATTTGCCTCCATTTTATGTGGAAGGGAAACCTTGGCTTTGGGGGTAGATGGAATCTTATTCCTATGTACAATTTCAATTGCAGCCCCTTCCCAGAGGCCTTTAAGGGACTTGACTGTCTCGGAACACCATTCCAGAGAGAGCTGATCTCTACACGCGATTATTTTGACGCCATTGAACCACCCTGCTCCATCAAATGAGGGCATTGGTTTGTCTAAATGGGTCTGCATGCGTGAAATCAGAGCCTCCACTAGTTTGGCTTCAACCAGTCTCCATTTTTCCAGGGTTAGCTTTCCCAGCGGATCATTGCGATCAATCAAGGCAACAGTTAGGTTGTTACGCAAAACTGCACTTAGAGTATGCTTAATAATAGGGGGGTCCATTGATGATTCAGGTTTACCTCTCTTCAGCAATTGGCCCTCTGGAGATTTATCCTCCAGAGAACGCTGCCGCTTCAAGGCTTGCTTGCTCACCACGTCCTCCTCAATTTTATTAGCAAAAAGTGGGTTACCGGGTTTGAGTTTTTAATTTTTCTCGAAATGACGACGCCCATCTGTAACCACTTGTTTGGCCCAGTTCAGACTATCGGCATCTTCAGGCGAAAGTTTATCTGCTGTCTGATCTTTAAAACGATCCACAATGCGCACGGCTGCCTTGTATTTACGAAGTGCCTTTTGGCCCATATATTCGGACCTAGTTGCTTCCTTTTGAGAGCCCGGCGAACGCAGCAGCTCATCTTCCATATCAGAGCTCATAGGCACAGTTGGTTCCATAATATCCTAGACATTATAAGGAACATTTGAGAAAACAAACAAAAAACGATAAATGTTTGCTCTAAAACTCGGCGAGAATGGAAAACGGAAAATAGAACCTATCACACAAGCAAAAAAGTAAGAAAATAACCGTGTACAATTATTCGTTACTTCAACTTAAAAATTCCAGCACTATGTAAGTTCACTGCATATACCACCGCTTCGCTCTGTATCACTATCTTAAAATTTTTTTTTTTTTTTTATAGATGTGTTTGAGTCAAATAGGTTGATATATACGCAAAACGTTATTTTCATGAGAGAGCAACAAGTACAAGCTGATTGCAAGAAGTAAAAATATAAGCAAACACTAACACAAAGAAAAACTTGACTTGCTACTTGAAGGTCTCTACACGAAAAATAAAGTAGAATACGAGTGCCGAAATGTAATACGTTCCACTAACCGTAACACGCAAAGCTAAATTTTATTTTCGACTTGGTAAAAAGAAATGATTATAAATTGCAACAAAAGAAATCGCCAGACAAAAAAGTAAAAACGGGTACTTGCATTGAATACTCGTTACACGGTCACTATTGTTCACCAGTTGAATACAAAGGCACACACACACACGACCCAAGAGGAAAAATTTCTAGCGCTTCTGATCCAAGCACTTCAAAAGTGCTTGTCCCCATAGAAATTTAGAAGCACTATCACAATGATTTTTTAAAAGGCTGCAGTAAGAACAACGTGAGTTCGAACCCAGCCCGAGAGATTTTTTTTTTTACTTTTTTTTGCTTTATTTTTTTTTTTAATTAAATATTTTTTATTCAACATCTTTTATTTCACTTTTCTATTTTCCTTTCTCTTATTAATTTACTTTTGTTTAACCGAATTGAAATTGATTACAAAATGATTCCATATAAGGCTGCAGTAAGGACAACGTGAGTTCGAACCCAGCCCGGGTGATTTTTTTTTCCGTTTTTTTATTTGTTTTTGCTTTATTTTTTTTTTTATTAAAATATTTTTTATTCAACCTTTTTTATTTCACTTTTCTATTTTAATTTCTCATTTTTATTTACTTTTGCTTACTTGAATTGAAACTGATTGCACAATGATTCTATGTAATGCTGCAGGACAACATTTGCTTAATATACAAATTTAATACCTCTTCATATCATCGGGCGTTGGTGGAGCGGTCTAAAGGGTTGGCAAATGTAAGAAAAAAATATCTAGCACGCGGAGGGTCGTGGATTCAAATCCTGGCGCGGCCAGTTTTTTTTTTTTTTTTTTCTTTTTTTTTATTTTTTTAAATTTTATTGAAAAAACGCTTACCACAGCATTACAAATAAGCGCTTTAAAAACTCTTTTTTGGTAAGGCCGCGGTAAGCTTTTGCTGCCTTACATCCTATGACATGCAATGTTAAAAAGAAAGTATTGTTCTTACGGAGCGGAAGCGCTTATTGGTGAAAAGGATGCACTTCAGAAGGGTTTTTGAAGCACTTCTCTTCCCCTTGGGGATATATTCACTAACATGCACACAGGCAATGCGACTAGTACTCACCCAAGGGGAAAAGAAGTGCTTCAAAAACCCTTCTGAAGTTCATCCTTTTCACCAATAAGCGCTTCCGCTCCGTAAGAACAATACTTTCTTTTTAACATTGCATGTCATAGGATGTAAGCGAGCAAAAGCTTACCGCAGCCTTACCAAAAAAGAGTTTTTAAAGCGCTTATTTGTAATGCTGCGGTAAGCGTTTTTTCAATAAAATTAAAAAAAAGAAAAAAAAAAAAATAAAAAAACTGGCCGTGCCAGGATTTGAATCCACGATCCTCCGCGTGCTAGATATTTTATTCTTACATTTACCAACCCTTTAGACCGCTCCACCAACGCCCGATGATATGAAGAGGTATTAAATTTGTATATTAAGCAAATGTTGTCCTGCAGCATTACATAGAATCATTGCGCAATCAGTTTCAATTCAAGTAAACAAAAGTAAATAAAAATGAGAAATTAAAATAGAAAAGTGAAATAAAAAAGGTTGAATAAAAAATATTTTAATAAAAAAAAAAAATAAAGCAAAAACAAATAAAAAAACCGGAAAAAAAATCACCCGTGCTGGGTTCGAACTCACGTTGTTCTTACTGCAGCCTTATATGGAATCATTGTGTAATCAATTTCAATTCGGTTAAACAAAAGTAAATTAATAAGAGAAAGGAAAATAGAAAAGTGAAATAAAAGATGTTGAATAAAAAATATTTGATTAAAAAAAAAAATAAAGAAAAAAAAAGTAAAAAAAAGTAAAAAAAAAAAATCTCCCGGGCTGGGTTCGAACTCACGTTGTTCTTACTGCAGCCTTATAAAAAATCATTGTGATAGTGCTTCTAAATTTCTATGGCGACAAGCACTTTTGAAGTGCTTGGATCAGAAGCGCTAGAAATTTTTCCTCTTGGGCAATGCAAGAGCACATACTTGTGTGAGTGCTAGAAAAAGAGTATGCAAAAACTGTAATAGCAAAAACACTCAAACTTATATTGCCCACACACAAGCACAGCGTAACAACCACAGCAAAAAAAAAGGAAAATGATGGCGAACTTAAGTTGCAAAAAAAAAGAAACTTACGTCTTTTAAGCAAATTTTAAATTGGAAAATAATGTTTTTAGAGCACAACACTGCACTTTTCACGTATTTTAAATAAACAAAGCGATTCTGTCACTCGCGACTTTGATAAAAAAGTATTTATATTTCAATTAAACTCAAAATTTAAATAAATTTGCGGAGCACTTTGAGAAACACGTCTACTTTCTGTGAGAATGAGAGAGTAAAAAAGTAAAAACAAAACCTAGCTGGTATGTGTTATTTATTTAGAGAATTTATTACGTGCCATTTTTGACCCGGTAGTCCAAGTGTTAAGTTTTTTTTCAGAATTGTTCTTATAGTCTAGATTCAACATAAGAATTACATTTGCAGTCAGTTTCCATGATAATATGGACGTTATGAATTTTGGCCAAAAAAGTGTGCCTTCTGACCTATAGTGGAATGGTTAATTAGAAAATGTATTTCCATATGAATTAAATGTTACTCATACGACATGTTGTTTCAGAAATGATACATAGTCCAGGAAAATCATAAGTCGGTGTAATAAATGAAATGAGTTCAATAAGAAAAACTTCGTTATGGTTTAATTTTTTTTGTTTTTTAAGAATACTGTCTTGTGTAACAAAATTATTCTATAAATGATGTGGGACAAATAAGCTGTGAGCAACTGTAGTTATTTAGTTTTTTTTTTTTTTGTCACACAAAGTTCGCACGGTGCGGCAAATATATATTCGCTGGGCCACTTGTACACTACTTTTTCTGCATTAAACTTGTGCTTCAGATGTGTAATCAGGATGTTGGCACTCCCTCTATCAATGTGAGTTAAAAATTTACGTTCGAAAACTATGGTTTTGCATCAAATCAAATGTTTTCAGGCACTATGCAAGACCTCTAGGACCCATTGTTCGTGCGACTTGAACCCAAAATTCTGTACATGCTATGCGACTATTTCCAGGGATTCCATTTACAGCCTTTGCCATGAAGACAACCCTCCACCATAACAGAATAGTTAACTTAAAGCAGTAGTTTTTGTCTCCAAAGGGTCTACCAAATCTTAGCCTACAACGATAGAACTCTAGTTGTGATCAAAAAGCGTGGACTTGGTAGTCCTGCTACCGTTAGTTCGTCAATCAATCTATAGTATATGGAATAATTCAAAATCTTTCAAAAAAAATGGGTGTGGTTTCGTTCTAACATACGTAGGTGTCCGTCGAATGACCTTGTTATATGTTTACATACAGTAGGTCCAAGCCAAAGTCGTACACCAAACAAACTTTTTTTCAATGGCCCAAAACTAAGTTCGCAAAAATAATTTAAGAAATTTGAAGTACATTTTTAAATAGCCTATTTAATCCTTCAATTTTAACAAAAAACCAAACTTGAAATTTTCCGTTATTTTTGAAAATAAATAAAAAGTTACAGAAATCAAGCATATTCAGTACCAAAGCCAAAGTCGTACACCTTAACAAAATTATAATTTTTACATGAATTCAGTAATTAGTGTACATTATTTTATTTTATTTGTCATGTTTAGTTCTTTTGGCATCCTTTAAACTAGTTTATCACAATAGCTCGGATAAATTTTTTCCCATTTTCCATGAATACCCTTTTCAGTTCAGTTTTTTAAGAAATATTGTGCTGACGAACTTTTGCGTCCAGATAATTCCACAAGATTTTATATCTGGACCCTACGCCGGTGTTACGAATACATTGGGACAGTTGTATTGAATCCATGATCTCATATTATAAGAAATATGTTTGAAATCGTTATCTTATTAAAAGTACCTATGACTACCTTGACCAAGTTTATCCTTATATTGCAATAAATTTAGTCTCTAAATGTTCAAATACATCTTATGATCCTTACTACTATCAATAAAACGGAGTATTCCAGGCCCAGCTGCTGAAAAAGAGCCCCAAGCTATTAGTGAACCACCGTCATGTTTTTTTTCATTTTCAAAAATAACGGAAAATTTCAAGTTTGGTTTTTTGAAGGATTAAATAGGCTATTTAAAAATGTAGGTACTTAAAATTTCTTAAATTATTTTTGCGTACTTAGTTTTGGGGCATTGAACAAAAGTTTGTTTGGTGTACGACTTTGGCTTAGACATACTGTATGTAGTTTTTGATAAATCTACCCATAATTTACCACATAGAAATATTTTCTTTGGCAATATTGAAATCCAATGGAGTTCTGAACTAAAGCACTTAGGGTTGGTTCTTGATAAAACATTAACTTTCAAATCGCATATTACTGAAAGAAAAAGCAAATCTGATAGACTCATTAAAAGCTTGTACCCTATGATTAATCGTAGGTCATACTTAAGTTTAGAAAATAAATTAATGATTTACAAAATTATTTTTCCTCCGACTCTTGCATACGCGTCACCAGTATGGGCTAACGCTGCTGCATATCATTTAAAAAAATTGCAAGTTATGCAAAATAAAATATTAAAAATGATAACTAATCTACCAAGCACCTTTTCTACCACACTTCTCTCCATCAATTAACTAATATGAATGTAATAAGTACTTATATAGCGAATAATAAAAAAAGATTTATCCAAAGTTGTGCGAATTCAGAAAATATTTTGATAACAAGTTTTAATTTTTCATAAGTTGATAACTTGTAAAATTTTAATTTATTAGATAACGTACATATCGATACCTTAGAGCGCTATAGTCCTATCTCCACTTTTTACGATTTTGAGATTTTTGCAGTTATAGCATCATTGTAGATTTCTCTACCCTGTGGAAAACTGTGTGATGTCAAAATACCACTAAAATACCAAAATATTTGATAGTTAAGAAAAATCCTATCTCCAAACTGTAATTTTTTGAAGAGCGCACTGTCCTATCTCCACTGAATATTCAAATATTTCACATTTTTAAAAAACATTCTTCGTTTTTCGTATTTTCTTCGCGTTTCATGACATTTTGCTACATTTTAGTGAAGAAATTTTGTTACACCCAAGGGTCCGCTCTTGTTTGTCGGAACCAAAAATTAAAAAAAAAAAATCGTTTTTTTTTCGTGTTTTCTACGCGTTTCATGACTTTACGACATTTTAGTGGAAAAAATTCAAAAAATTTCCTAAATGTGTCGTTTATTTTAATAGTAGTGCAATTCTATGTAAGGGCAAAAGTAATGACATACTATAATAAATTGGCAGGGATTTCGTTAGAAATTAATAAAATTGATTAAAAATATTAAATTATATTAAAATACACTATAGGTAAAATTATTGCATGTATCGTTATATCAAAATAGTAGCCAATTCTAAATAACCACTGCTTGAAATCTTCTTTTTGCATTTCCCAACAATTGAAAAAATGGAGATAGGACTATAGCGCTCTAAGGTATCGATATGTGCGGGCGCATTTGTACTTTAGTTTTAAGTTTGTAAATAAAATTTTTTTTTTGAGGTTTTTTGTATTAATTTTTCCTCTGCCTCTAATATTATTAAATTTTATTATTTATATCCTAATCAACTACCAAAATGTATATTAAAATAACCATATTATTGTATATATTATTGTCAAAATTGGTTAAATAAAATTCAATTGAATTGATAAATCTACCCAATCGACGGGGTTACAAATTTCTTTTAAAAACATTACCGTTTGTTTTATATTGGTCTTTCATATCTAAGAGTACTTGAAAAATGGGGATAGCCAAGGATCGAGGATGCACTGGATTTGTTATTATATACAGCTAAAGATACGACTTAAGTTTTGTGGCACACAAGGTTTTAGTGAAAATAAGTAAAAAATTAAAATAGGTTGAAAAATAACAAATAATAATAAAAATTATATATAAGCATAAAAGATACCGTGTCGAACATCTATATATAAATAGGCAAACGAAATCGGTCCAGTCCCTCTTTCTATACCTAAATCTCAACCGATTTGCTTGATTATTTTTTTGTTGGAAAGGTTGTGAGGAGGAGCAGTGCATAGGACTATATTTTTTTAAAGTGGGCGGTGCCACGCACCTAAATGGAAAAAACGCTCTCACAGCTAAACCGCTGCATCGATTTTTCGAAATTTGGTATGGAAATAGGGTTAGCACTAAGGAACGATAATATGACCATTATGTTTTTCAGTGGGCGGTGTCACGCCCCTGAATGGAAAAAATGTTCCTACGGCTAAACCGCGTCACGCCCCTGAATGGAAAAAATGTTCCTACGGCTAAACCGCTGCTTCGATTTTAACGAAATTTGGTATGGAGGTAGGGTTAGCACTAAGGAACGATAAAATGACCATTATGTTTTTCAGAGGGCGGTGCCACGCCCCTAAATGGAAAAAACAACGGCTAAACCGAAATTTGGTATGGAGATAGGATTGGCACTAAGGAACGATAACATAGCCAAGGATCGAGGATGCACTGGATTTGTTATTGTATACAGCTAAAGATACGACTTAAGTTTTGTGGCACACAAGGTTTTAGTGAAAATAAGTAAAAAATTAAAATAGGTTGAAAAATAACAAATAATAATAAAAATAATATATAAGCATAAAAGGTACCGTGTCGAACATCTATATATAAATAGGCAAACGAAATCGGTTCTATACCTAAATTTCAACCGATTTGCTTGATTATTTTTTTGTTGGAAAGGTTGTGAGGAGGAGCAGTGCATAGGACTATATTTTGGGCGGTGCCACGCACCTAAATGGAAAAAACGCTCTCACAGCCAAACCGCTGCATCGATTTTTCGAAATTTGGTATGGAAATAGGGTTAGCACTAAGGAACGATAATATGACCATTATGTTTTTCAGTGGGCGGTGTCACGCCCCTGAATGGAAAAAATGTTCCTACGGCTAAACCGCTGCATCGATTTTAACGAAATTTGGTAGGGTTAGCACTAAGGAACGATAAAATGACCATTATGTTTTTCAGAGGGCGGTGCCACGCCCCTTAATGGAAAAAACGCTCTTACGGCGAAAATACTGCATACGATTCTTATGAAATTTGGTATAGATATAGAGTAAGTACTATATAACACGATAGCATGATTGATTTTTATGAATTTTGGTATAGAAAGATATCAAAAACTGTTTGCTCTTTAGTAGGACTTACACGCCTCTAAATGGAAAGTACGATATTGCAACTCAGCTGCTGCACCGATGCAGATAACCCGAACCCTAAGGAAGAATATTAAAAGCTTTTTCTGTTTTATTGACCAAGGAATGGTATAAAAACTTTTTCCTTTATTTTATGGTTAAATCGAAATGGTCGAATTTCGGCCACAAGGCGAACTCTAGTGTTTAAAAAAACCTTAAAATGGCAAAAAACCGGTTTTTTGTGAATATCTCCTTAACGATATACACTTGCTACAAAATTTGAACACTAAGAGTTAAATTAGTACCATTTTATAGAAAATTTCTTGAGCTACAAATTTGTGGCACAACGTTTTTCTGTAGAAGTAAGCGCTAACGAAATATTTGCAAGAAACTGATTTTAGTAACCTTAAATCCCGAATAAATTTTTATGCTCACACGACTTCGCAATAGACTTTTCACACTTTATTATACAGAACAGTTCTGTATTTGAGGCCTCTGTTCTGTATAATATTTTAAACATAGAAATGTTCTGTATTTGTTCTGTATTTCGCAAAATTTTTTAGTTGAGCGATTTCCACCAAAAATCAAATAAAAAAGTTGCAAAATCGATATATTGTTACCTACCTGTATATAAATAGTGCACCTAAACACTTAATAATGTACAGTGTGAGCCAAATTGTTCGGGTGGAAAAAATATGACCAAGCGTCTAACGGAAAAGTAATCTACGGAAAATTTGACCAATGAAATTTATCAAATAAACCATGGCTTTAATCAGTATCTAACCTCCGATTTCTAACGTGAAGATTTTTCTTCGGCATATTTATATTAAAATAATAACTTCTTTAGAAAACATTATTGTATCATCTTAAAAAAAAAAATAAATATCATTGGTTTTGTGAACATTCTGAATCGGTTTTTATCTTCAATGCATTTTGAATAGTTTTTTTTTTTTTTTTTTGAAAAATGATAATAAAATTAGAGCCACCAATTTTTATTTGGAATCGCTTTGTTTTTTATTTTATAACAAATGTCAAAAATCGACATTGACATTGGTTTTAAAACACCCAAAAACAAAAAGTGATTTCAATTAAAAAATTGCTGGCTATAATTTTTTTAATCAGAAAGTCTTACTTCAATAAAACCAGTTAAAACTCGGTCTGAATATTAAAAATCGTTCATTATAAAACCAGATTCAGAAAGATGACAAAACCATTGATAGTTATTTTTCTTAAAATTGTAGAATAGTGTTTTCTAAAGATGATTTTTCGGTTAAACATTTCATAGAAAAAACTTCTCGTTAAAAAGCGGGAGCTCATATTGTGCACGTACTAAGTTTATGGCCTTTGCGGCAATACCTCTTCGTAGCAGTGAAACCCAGATGTTTTCTCGGAAGACACTGTCGAAGGCAGTGCTATAGTCTACGAAGACAAGTTGAAGTGCAGCACGACACTCGTATGATTGTTCGACAATTATTCTGAGGGTGTTGATTTGATCCACGCATGATCGGTTTCGCCGGAATCCTGCTTGCTGCCCTGTTCAGAAGCACTTTCGTCAATACTTTTGATGGTACTGAGAGCAAGGTAATGCCTCAATGGTTTCGGCACTCGCTTAGGTCACCTTTTTTCGGCAATTTGACTAACATGCTATGAAGCCAATCTTCTGGAAAACGCTCTTCGCTCCAGATTTTGGTGAGCATAGGATGAAGAATTTTAGCTGATGTTATGGGCAGTGGCGGATTAACCCTAAGGCACCAGTAGGCACCTGCCTAGGGCGGCAGATTTTGGGGGGGCGGCAAATTTTCGGAGTGATAAAAAAAATTTTATAATTTAAGTATTGAACTTGATTTTATTTTACCTAAATGTTACTTTAAAAACATTTAAATTCGGTGCTATTTATGCAATACGAATGGACGATTTAACCGATTAAAAACATCCATGTGGTGTACCGTACGGTTAAATTAAGACGATTATAAAAGATATTAAAGAAAAGTTTACTCAATGCCCAGGGCGGCACGCTTAAGGGGCGGCAAAATGGACTGTACGGGGCGCAAAATTAGTGATTGAAATAGATATTGTTCTATAAGACCAAAGTTTTATAAGCTTAAGAACTCTTATCAAATGCAAAATGAACTGTAGGGGGCGGCAAAATATGTGATTGAAATAGATATTGTTCTATAAGACCAAAGTTCTATAAGCTAAAGAACTCTTATAAAATGCAAAATGGACTGTAGGGGGTGGCAAAATGGACTTTAGGGGGCGGCAAAATGAGTGATTGAAAAAGATATTGTTCTATAAGACTAAAGGACTATAAGCTCAAGAACTCTTATCAAATGCAAAATGGACTGTAGGGGGCGGCAAAATATGTGATTGAAATGGATATTGTTCTATAAGACCAAAGGACTATAAATGGTGGAGCTAAGTGGTAGATTTGTGCAGAGAAATGTTAACTATCTTTTTGTCAAAGACTGTGTGTGAAGAGTTTATAGAACTTCTGGCAGACAAAGTTCGTACAGTAATTATTGACGAAATCAAAGCAGCTAAATACTATTCAATAATTGTTGATTCTAGTCCTGATATATCTCACGCTGATCAACTGGCTTTAATAATGAGATATGTACAAAATGATGGAGTTCCAAAAGAACGATTTATCAAATTCATTGAAAATGTAGGTCATGAAGGAAAAGAAATTACATAAGCAGTTTTAACTGCATTGGAATCATATGGACTAGATATTAATAATTGTAGGGGACAATCATTCGACAACGCTCCAAATATGACAGGAATTTACAAAGGTGTACAAACGCGAATTCAAGAAATTAATTCTTCGTTCCTTGCTCTGCACATTCTTTAAATTTGGTCGGTACAAATTCTGTTAAATGTTGTCTTGATGCAGTCTCCTTTTTTGCAGTAGTTCAAAAGCTGTACAACTTTTTTTCATCATCTCCTCATCGGTGGAATATATTGCAGTCATGTGCACAATCAACAATATCATTAAAAACTCTTTCCAAAACAAGATGGTCGGCTCATGGTGATGCGGTTCGTGTTCTCTGTGAACATTTACCCAACATATGCAAAGCTCTTGAAGCCATTGAAAATGATTCAAAGGAAAAAGGTGAAGTACGATGTGAAGCTCAAGGTATAAGAAATAAATTAGAAACATTCGAAACATCATTTCTTTTGTGTTTATGGAATTTCGTATTAAAAAAAATTAACGCCGTTAGCACGATTTTGCAAGATGTCAAAACAAACATGGGGAAAGTGGTTGAACTGTACGAAGGCTTAATCAGTATAATTCAAGCTACTCGTGACGAATTTGATCGGTATGAAAAAAAAGCTCTGGAGATATCTGTCATTCAGGAATACAAAACGGTTTCTTCAAGAAAAAGAACGCGTGCATTGCAGTTTGGTGAAACAAGAGATAAGGAAACTAGTGGCAGAGATAATTTCAGAATTTCTACATTTAATGTAATTTTAGATCAGTTGATCTGTGACTTAAAAATAAAATCTGTGTCACATGTGAAGGCTCTGGAAAAATTTTGCAATCTAATTGATATGACAACCTTGGGAAATAATGAACTGCGCGAAAAAGCGGAAACATTACGAAAAAGTTTTCCTGAAGATTTAGAAAAATCATTAAGCGACGAACTTATCCAGTTCAAATCTTATTGTGCTGAAAAAGCTTTAACACAAAATTTGCCTCAGGATTTGCTTCAAATTCTTCTCTGCACATTGTTGCCAAATGTTGACATTGCGTGTACAATGTACGTATGTACACCAATTTCCAATTCAATTGCTGAAAGGTCTTTCTCTGTTTTAAAGCGAGTCAAAAATTACTTAAGATCAACAATGGGAGAAAGTAGATTGAGTGCATTTGCTATTTTAACAATAGAAAATGATATTTTGCTTAAATTAGATTGTCAGGATATTATTCACCAATTTGCACTTAGCAAAATTAGACGAAAATATTTTTAATCTATAAATAAACAAAGTATTGAAGTGTTAATGTAGCCTATTTATTCGGTTTTATTACACCACGACTCGACGTGCAATTATTTATGTTATAATTTATTTTATAATTTTTTTTTATGTCAAAATTGATGTGATTTGATATTATGAAATTTTTATTTCTTGACATTTTGGTGTCTATACTAGATATTTTGCTGTTATGACCTAAACTATTGCATGATTTATTGCTCGTCGAGTCGGGGTGTTATGTTTTTATTATAAGTTTCTTTTACTATAAAAAAATCTGAAGTGGGGGGGGGGGGGTGGTGGGCGGCGGAAAAATGAGTGCCTAGGGCGGCAAACTGCTTAGATCCGCCACTGGTTATGGGGCATGCCTTTAGCAGTTCAGCTGTTATTTGATCTATACCGGCGGCCTTGTTGTTTTTCATGCTTTGGATAGCTTTCACTAATTCATCGATTGTAGGAGGTGGTGTTTGTATTCGACTACTACTGCGAGTCACTGCGGCAGTTGTAGTTGGTGATTCTGGTTGCGGGGATATGGTAGACATGGGATTTAGTATATCACAAAAATTCTCTTTCCATCTCTTTAGTTGGTCGTCATCGGATGTTAAGAGATTTCCATTTTTATCTTTTATAGGGGGGCTCTGTTGGTGTTTTCTGTCTGATAATCGGCTTCGTTTGCGAGGTCGTTATACATTCTTCTTTTGTCTTGTCTACACGATCGCCTGACTTCTTTATTGAGAGAGTTAAAGACCTTTTCGGCGTCGTTCTTTTGCGCTCTAGTTTTACCGTCGTCTCTCTGTTTTTTCGCGCTTCTTATTTTTTCAACAAGACCTCGCTCATCCAGTGCTTCTTGTTCGCGCGTCGAAACCCAAGTATTTTTTCACTGGAGTTTGAGAACGCCTAAGCGGCCCTCCATGATGTTTCAATACTTCCACCACAATCGAACGCAGCTGTTTTAAGTTTTTCTTCGAAAGATCTGCGTATCTCGTCATTCTTAAGCTTAAGCACGTCGAATGTTTTTGCTACAGATTGTTCGCTGGGACGTTTATTAGCGGCAAATTTTAGTCGAATAACCGAGAAGATGATGGTCGGAGCCTATGTCAGCGGCCCTCTTTACTCGTACGTCCAGAAGACTTCCTCTCCATTTTATGCTAATGCAGAAGTGATCGATTTGGTTTTCAGTGATGTTGTCTGGATACACCCAAGTAGCTTTATGGAATTTTTTGTGTGGGAATAGCGCATCTCCAACGACAAGGCCGGCTGCATTGCAGGCGTCAATGAGAAGCTCTCCATTCTTTGAATAATTTTTGAAGAAATTTAAAAAAAAAAATTTTTCAAAAGTTATTAAAAAAAAAAGTTTAAAAAAACTCCAAAAAAATTCACACGTATTTCTTGAACGATCTTAAGCATTTCATGCCTAGTACACTTCTTTCGTAAGATGCTTTTGCTTTTGAGTAAACAAAGGGTTTTGCCTGCCGCGGGCGTTCAGAAGCCAAAAACTCATCTAGCGACCGAATCCCATCTTGAGTCATACATCATTTTAAAGCTTATAATTTTTGCTTTAATTAAGAATACTTTTGAAAAAAATTTAAGAGGGGTTTTTTAAAAAAAAATTCAAAAGTATTTTTAACTTAACTGCTAGACAAACACCAAGAATAGAACGACACAGAGCTGCCAACGAAGTTAATGATGAGCCGATCAACCCCCGCTGCGCATGTAGACGTAGTGGACAGCAGGGTCACCTGTCTCGAGAGTATCGGAATCCGCATATATTGTTCTGCTGGGAGTGCACACGCAGAGGTCTCAGGACATACGAATGCTGCAGACGAAATTGGGAAACAACGCAGGCCGCCGCCAAGACCGAGGGCAGTCGGTGCCAATCGAAGCAGCTTTCCCTCGGCCAATGCAGCGCCATTAGTCATTATAGAGAACCACATCCTAGCGCCTGTCATCCTACAGAATACACCTGTAATGGCAACTATCGACACAGGAGGCACAAGGAGTTTTATCAAGATAAACCTGGCAAGAAAATTAGCAACCAGAGATAGCATCGCCAACACTGACATCACCATACAACTCGCCGATGGAACTCAGGCAACACCACAACGGAACTACCGCTTATAACAACCATGCCTGTAAATAAGCCGACCGAAGAAGAGGAGATAGATCAGTTTCTGAAAGAACTACCAAAATTTGAAAACATACGTGGAACTTCAAATATTACAGCACACAACCAATAAAGCAAAGATACTTCCCCAAAAATCCCGCAATGCAAGAAATAATCGACAAAGGAATCGATGAATTACTGAGCCAAGGTAACATCGAACCATCACAGCCCTCACAGTGCGCCCATAGTACTTGTCAAAAATAAAAATGGAAAATGGAGGCTTTGCGTGGACTATCGGCAGCTAAATGCTAAATCTGTCCCAGATGCATACCCACTACCCCGCATAGGTCATATTCTGGATCATCTTCGAGACGCAGAATACATCAGCAGCATAGATTTAAGCCCGGACGTGGGGTACCAAACAAGAGGAAGCCTTCAAGGAGCTGAAGCAGAAGTTATGGTAACAGTGTCCCCTGTCTTAGCCTGCCCAGATTTTACGAAGACATTTGTACTACAGACTGTTGCCAGCGATTATGGGCTGGGTGCCGTATTAGCGCAGCAAATCGATGGTACAGAACGAGTCATAGCCTATGCAAGCAGACGCCTTAACGGAGCCGAAGCCAATTATTCAGCCACGGAAAATGCGCCCTTATTTAGAAGGATATAAATTTATCGTAATCACTGACAACCTATCTTTAAAATTGCTGAATTCGATAGAAAGTCCATCTGGAAGGATTGCACGATGGGCCCTTGAGCTGCAGCAATTCAACTTTGAAGTACAAAGTATGACATTCGTCCGCGGTACGATAAAGGAGACTTGACCATTTTGGTTTTGCTTGACTTTTCCAAGGCTTTCGATACGCTCAATCATGATGTTCTGCTGCAAAAATTGGATAATTACTTTGGTTTCGATAAACATGCGATAGAACTTATGAGGAGCTATTTAACCAATAGGTATCAACGAGTTTTTTTCTAAAAATAACTTTTCAAACTTGAAAAGCATATTATCCGGGGTTCCTCAGGGATCTATTCTCGGGCCAATACTCTTTAGCATATTTATAAATGACATAGTTCAGTGTTGTAAATATGTCTCAATACACCTTTATGCAGACGATACGCAAGTTTATTTGTCGAGGCCGATCGGTTTGTCGGAGGACCTTGTATATGGAATAAATAAAGATCTAGATAGAATTCATTCGTGGGCAGAGGAGAATAATCTAAAATTGAACACATCCAAAACACAAGCTTTAGCGATTTCACATTCAATATTTGACATAATGTCGTTACCACCTGTATCCTTAAGTGGTGTATCGGTAGGATTAGAAAATTGCGTAACAAGTTTGGGTTTTAAATTGAACTCTAGCTTAAATTGTAGAGATCATATCAATCATATTATCAACAAAATATATGCTGTGATCAGGAAGTTATGGTTCTCATCAGAATTTATCACAGAAGAAGTTAAGTTAAAGTTGATTAAGTCATTCCTTATACCAATTATTTCATATAGTGGACTAGTCTATGGAAATTTGGATGCAGCATACAAGCAAAAATTGCAAAAGGCTTTAAATAACGCTGCAAGATACGTTTTTTTGAAAAGAAAATTTGATCATATCTCTAAATATGCAATACAAATTCTAGGTTGTGATATAACAAAATATTACAACATCCAAAATCTTGTGTTTCTTCCCAAGCTGATCAATGCCCGTTGTCCTTATTATTTATATACCAAGATACAATTTTCACAATCTGCTAGAACGTGCAATATCAATGTACCTGAATTTAAGTTTTTATCGACGTCTAGAATGTTCTTTGTTAGTGCTGTCAAGCTCTGGAACGCATTACCAAACAGTATTAAAGCTCATCGAAATTTAAAGCACTTTAAATTGGCAGTAGTAGGTTTTTTTTTGTAGTTAGATTATATTTTAAGTTATTTATTTTAGTATTTCAAATTATAAGCCGTACTTTTAGCTGTATCAATTTAATGAATTCGCATTTTATATATATTTTACGTAAGTTAACTAAATTTAATATCATATGATGTACTGCATAGACTAAGTCTCATTGTATAAGTATTAGTGATTAATAAACATAAACATAAAAAAAAAACAAAAATATCGCAAGGGAAAACTCAACGTATTAGCCGACGCCTTATCTAAAGAACCAGTTGAAACTCTAGGACAAATTACAACAAACCAACAGGCAAACCCACTATGCTCATGGTGGGAGAGAAAACTCAACGACGTGAAAACAGAACCAAGCAAGTTCCCAGAATACACTATCGAAAATGATCAACTATATCGCCACATTTCACACCACACTGAAGATGAGGGCTGCATATCATGGAAACTGTGTGTCACATCCTACCTGAGGGATAGAGTACTAAAGGAAAATCATGATCAGCCAGGAGCAGATCACATGGGAACCCATAAAACCCTCGCTAGAGTGGTCAATAAGTACTACGTTACGTGAGAGGATGTTGGAATTGCCAACAATTTAAAGTAAGCCAGCAGAAGGCAGCCGGGAAAATGTTATCCCAAATCGCAGAGGAGCCCTGGGTAATTCTCTGCGCGGAAAAACCCCCAAGTCATTTCTTCCCCGAAATCTCCTCGTCGGTAGAAGAAGCTGAAGAAAAACCCCATGACACGCTAAAATCCAACTCGCAACGGACTAACTGCAAAGCGACCGCATTTCACGATAGCGGAAAAATTCTTTACATGCGCAGTTACCGTTTCTTTGTTCGATGCTGATCGCATGTTCTGTTAGCAAAAAAAAAATGTATATGCGCAGTGGCAGTTTCTTTGTTCTTTTTAGAACGCCGTTGCGATAAGCCCAAATATCCCGTTTCTTTTCATATGCAAAACAAGTTTATTTGAAAGTAATTTATGTATTTGCATAAAGCTTTTCGATTTGTGCCAAAGCTGAATACTTTTTTGCCGGTAGGTGGCCGAGGGTTGATTTTAAATTTGCAATCAAATCGAAAAGCGTTAGCGTAACAATCAAATAGCTAAAATAAATTTGCAAAATTGAACCAGTTCGCAACAAACCTGCTTTGTTATAAGTCCTTCGGGCGCTAAAACAAACAGGAACAGAGGATTCCATTACTTATGGTAGCAAAACTACGTGTGGCACGACCCACGACAAGCCGGACAGAAAAAAAAAATTACGTTTGGCTCGACCCACCACGACAAGCTGGGCAAAAAAAAAAAAAACTACGTGTGGCTCGGGGCCAGCAAAGATAAACCGTCAAATTGAAAAATGGCAAATACAGAAATTCAGGATTTGATGTTATCAGCGTGAAAAGGACCAATATAATTTCCTTTCAAATCTTCCAACTCGTACAATGCAGTACCAAGTTTTTTCCTATTTCGGCGTTTAATGTATTTTCCATTGAATTTGGAGTTAATGCCTTTTGAAAAGATACTTTGGCTGTTATTTTCTATGAAAACTTCTTGTCCTACACGATAATTAACGGGTTTCGAACGAACATTGTACGTTTTGGTCGCTTTTCCATTAGCGTTTTCTAAATTTTTATGGATTTTATCCCGCATCCTATTTAAGCGATCAGAATTTTGTTCCAACTTAACCTCGTCGTAGGCTAAACATTTAAAACCATGAAAATTATTAGAGACTGTTTGCGCGTCGAGTACAATTTCGGAAATTTTCGGTATAATTTCAGGCGCAAGAGCGAATTCTCCCCAAAAATCTATCCCTAGATAAACTTTTTGCTTTAACGTCGGAACCAGGTAAAAAGTAATGGTTTTATTTAAGTTTTTATACTTAACCGGCAAGGAACAATATCCAGTGAAACTTTGCTTCGAACCTTCAGCAGTTGATACTTAAGATTTAATCGATTTAAATGGCAAACGAAATTTTTGTAAAAATTCGAAACAATTGTGACCCAATACTGAGACACTTGCGCCAGAATCTAGCAAACTGAAAATTGATTCATCGCCTATACTAATTTTTGCAAAAGGGCGATCACCATCGCAAAATTTGGTAGATTCTATAATTTTACGAAAACGTCGTCGCTTTTTGTATCGAAGCCAACAATTCAAATTTTTTTTCGACACAAATGAAAATTTTGGATTTGATAGCCTGTTATTGGTAAAGCAGGGAACAAATGGAACGTCAGGAATTGAGGAGTGGCCGTACCAAAGGGCCTAAGTACCATTTCAAGGCAAAAGTAATGTCATACTTTTTATGTGCTTTATAGTCGGTTATTTGACTGTTATAAATTTTTCAATACAATGACATGAATTTCACACTATCAAGTAAATTTTTAGTGAAAACAAAAAACAATTTTATTAATTTCTAACGAAATGTCAACCGTTTCATATAATGACACTACTTAGGTACTTAGGCCCTTTGGTACGGCCACTCCTCAATTGATTTACACGTAGTGTCCGAAGAGTTAAAATATGAATTTTGAACGTGAAGTTCTGTTTTATTTATAAGCTTGGGGTTTTGTGCGAAGAACGAGTGTTCCCGGTCGCCATCTCGCTCCTTTTCAAATTTCCCGGATGCCTGTTTGGACATGTTGGAGTGGTAACTCCTTGCTGTCCGCACTTGAAACAAAAAATGTTTCGAATTTCTTCTGGGCAATAAATGTACGAATGCCCGAAAGCATTGCAATTCCAGCATTGAATTTTTGAATAATCAGGCTTGCGCCAGCTTGCCTAAATAGTTTCTATTTGTGGATCACCCTCCACTTCACTTTCTTCATCGCTCTTCGGAGCTGAAACTTCACCAAGATGTCTAATCGATTTGTTTTCGCGAAAACTTGCTCTCTTTTTCGGACCATGTCCCTGTACTCGTTAAGAGTGCTAGGCTGGGCGTTAAAAAGTAAAACCTTTAAATTTGGGAGTAAATTGTTTTTCATAATTTCCACTTACGAACTTTCGTGAAGAGGAGCTCTTAATCGCGAATTCAGAATGAAAGTCGTTATATGATTCTCTAATTCCTTGTTTTCGAAGTGAAATTATCAAAACAACCTCATGTTCGGTTTCACGTGAACCAAACTCCTTTTTAAGAAAAAAACAAAGATATGGATATGTAGCTACTGGGTTAGGCCTGGTAAAAATCCAATACCACTCTTCAGCCTAGCCGGTAAGGAAAATATGAAAGTTAGCTAGAAGATGGTTAGGGCAACAATTTGTTCTTTCTACAAGAGTATCTATTTTAAACAAAAAATCGGATACATTTCCCTTGCCATCGTAGGACCTGCTCACGAGGCATTGCTTGTTCCGGCTGACTTGAAGGCTGATTAACCGGAAGTGCACATTGAACGCGCATGGCTATTCATAGCAGAAATCTCATTTTTAATAGCTTGAAATTCTTGGTTCATGCCTTCCTGAGTCGATCAAAAAGTTTCCCTCATAAGGGCAAGAAGTTCGTCAGCATTTGCTACCCCATCAGCAGAATCACGGCCAACGTGGTCGTCATTTTCAGCTGGTACGTTATTAGAGCTCGAAGCCATTTTTAAATTCAAATTTTGGGTGTGGTATAATTTGATATATGCTCCCAGGGTCTTGGCCAAAACCAATAAAATTTGGTTCAGAGCCTGAACTTATGTCGTGGTCTTCGTTACGGACAGGACCGCGATTTAAATTTTCTTCTCTCTTAACTAATACAGGCTGTAAATTATTAGAAGGTGGTGAATGTACTACTCGCTGTGTACCGCTGGTAGTAGCTGGTCGCCTAGACCAGGATTGATTAAGCGAGCTTGAACTTGAATTCCTAGAAGTGTTATTACCTCTTCCTTTACCTCTGCTAGGAGTGAAACTCTTTCCTCAGAAAATCTTGTCGAAGTAGGCATAATACCCTATAATGTAACGAATGAAATGAAGAATTTTTTCCGGAAAGAAACACGTCTTTTTCATCTGTGGATACAACTTTTCGGCTCGAAAGATGAATTTAACAACTGCAACGCTGCAGCTGAAAGGGAATTTTCTGTGAACAAAAAGTGCCTTGTTTAAAACCAAAAAGAAGCATTCTTTATTGCCGAACGCCACGTATATGACGCTGTTACGGATCGTGGTGGTATTTTGGAGACTGAGATCAATCAGTCCATGGTGCACGCATTCCAAAACTCTCACAGAAGGTACACTGAAGTACTTAAGGACCAACTACAGAGAAGAGAAAAAGAGCGCATTGACAAAGATAAGAAAAGAGCAACAGCCAGAGAAGTTCAAGAACTGGAAAAGAAAAAAGCAGCTTTGGATAACGAACGCAACGTATTAATTGAAGAAATTGAAAAGAAAAGACAAAAATTGCAGTGATATTATGTATTTTTAAGTCAAAATGCATCTTCCAAGTATTAGTGTAAACTTTTTATCAAAGAAAATGTGATAAAAATTATATAAATGTTACACTATAATTAAACGAAGAAAATAACCAGTCATATTGTTAATTTTGTCACATTAATTATTGTCCCTAATATCACTATCCCGATCAAAAAAAGTGACATACTAAATTTTGATAAAAAAAGGATATCAGTGATATACGGAATGTAACGCTTTTCGTATATCACAATGATATCAAAAAAAGATATCAAAACGATATCAAAAAAAGATATCAAAATGATACCAAAAAAAGATATCAAAATGATATCAAAAAAAGATATCAAAATGATATACAATTTTTGTACACTAGTATCGCCGGTGGCCAAAATTTGGCCTTTTACTTTGAGATAGATACACTTTTTCCGAGTACCGTTTGTTAAAAAAGAATGCCAGAACATTGAGTATTCATTAATCGTAGCACCATTTTTTATATGCAGCAGGCTCAGTATATCTTAAAACCGAATAACATAAAAATTGGTGTAGTGCTTGTGCCAAAAAATATCGGAAAACATCCAAAATATCGAAAAGATCTCAAAAGTATCGATAAACATCGGTATGTGTATCGGTAAAAGTCCAAAAGTATCGAGAAACATCCAAAATATCGGTAAAAGTCCAAAAGCATCGAGAAACATCCAAAATATCGAAAAGTATCGAGATACATCCAACATATCGATAGAAAACCAAAAGTATCGAGAAACATCCAAAATATCGATAAAAATCCAAAAGTATCGAGAAACATCTAAAATATCGGTAAAAGTCCAAAAGTATCGAAAAACATCCAAAATATCGGTAAAAGTCCAAAAGCATAGAGAAACATCCAAAATATCGGTAAAAGTCTAAAAGTATCGAGAAACATCTAAAATATCGGTAAAAGTCCAAAAGTATCGAAAAACATCCAAAATATCGGTAAAAGTCCAAAAGCATAGAGAAACATCCAAAATATCGATAAAAGTCCAAAAGTATCGAGAAACATCCAAAATATCGGTGGAAGTCCAAAAGTATCGAAAAACATCCAAAATATCGGTAAAAGTCCAAAAGTATCGAGAAACATCCAAAATATCGGTAAAAGTCCAAAAGCATCGAGAATCATCCAAAATATCGAGAAACATCCAAAATATCGATAAAAGTCCAAAAGTATCGAGAAATATCCAAAATATCGATAAAAATCCAGAAGTATCGAAAAACTTCTAAAATATCGAGAAGTATCGAGAAACATCCAAAATATCGGTAAAAGTCCAAAAGCATTGAGAAACATCCAAAATATCGGTAAAAGTCCAAAAGTATCGAGAAACATTCAAAATATCGATAAAAGTCCAAAAGTATCGAGAAACATCCAAAATATCGATTAAAGTTCAAAACTATCGAAAAACATCCAAAATATCGATAAAAGTGCAAAAGTATCGAGAAACATCCAAAATATCGATAAAAGTCCAAAAGTATAGAGAAACATCCAACATATCGGTAAAAGTCCAAAAGTATCGAAAAACATCCAAAATATCGGTAAAAGTCCAAAATCATCGAGAAACATCCAAAATATCGGTAAAAGTCCAAAAGTATCGAGAAACATCCAAAATGTCGATAAAAGTCCAAAATGTCGATAAAAGTCCAAAAGTATCGAGTATCAGTTGTTAACTGACTTCATGCTGTGCGGTCGTGTATTTTGCATAAGTTATTTACTTTGTTGTTTTAAATTTATATTTCGTGCGAGAGTGAAACGTTTCGTTGTTTCGATCGTTTTTACTGGGACACTTTGCTTTTTAAATTAATTGAAGATGCCTTGCCCTTGTGCCCAAAAGGTCAACCGTGGTCAGCCTAATGTGCAGTGTGCTAAATGCCAAGACTTTTTTCATTTGGATTGTGTTAAGATTTTATCAACTGATTATGAATCTCTTGTAAAATCGAATACCCCTTACTATTGTGATCAATGTAAAAGTACATTTGTGCGCCGAAGTTTGGTTCGTACCCCTCCGAAAACTCAATCTCTCGTGGAAAATTCAGCAAAAATCAATGATGCTCCTCAGCAACAACAATCTAATTCGATTGTGCCTCAACAACAGTGTAGTAAATCTACAATAAACCCGCTTAATGTCGATAAAAATGCTAAGACTAATGCTGCTAATCAAAATCAGCAAGCTATTTCGGTTGCTCAACATAATCAGCAAGTTAAATCGACGGTTCCTGTACAACAAAATCAACAATCTAAATCATCTATGCCTCAAAATCAATTAAAACCGAGTGAAAATTATTTGCAAATTGTGCTAAATGAACTTTTAGCTCTTCGATCTGAAAATGCGCGCGCTTTTGCTTTAATAACTTCTCTGAAAAATGATAAAGAACTCTTAATTGAGAAAATGAATGCTATGCAAAAAGATCTTACAATTCTAAAAAACAATGACTTTTCTTCGTCAATTTCTCTTCTTACTAATTAAGTCAAGTTTTTAAAAGAGAGTGTAAACGGTCTCTTGCAAAAAAATGTTGGGACAAATAAAGAAAAAAAATCAAATTCTGCGATAAAAAATATAATACCAACAATGCGTGCGCCTTCATTTGCTGTTTCTCCTACTTTGCATAATGGGGAAAATAACACAAAATCAGCTGCTCGATCGCCTAACACTGGTGATGTTGTTGTTGGTGTTAGCACTGCCTGTATGTCTTCGCTTGATGAGTCGACAAACTCTCTTTTATCACTTGCTTCTTTGCCATCATCTTCGTATGCTACGGCTGCTGCTGCAGGTGGTGTTACAGATTCATGTTCTGCATCTCCTGCTACTTCTGAATGGCTCACTGTTAATAATAACAAAAAGCGTAACAAAAATAAACAAAACAATAAAAATCAATTTATTGTTGTTGGTAGTAACTCCAACAATGAGCTTGATGTTGCAGAGCCACTAATAGCTTTACATCTCTCTGCTTTTAAACCATCGGTTGCTGCTGAAGATATATTAAATTATGTCTCTACGCGAACTAGTATACCAAAAGAAAAAATGTATTGCAATCGCTTGACAAAAAAAGGTGTTGATGTATTGACACTAAGAAAAGTAACTTTTAAATTGATCATTGAGGAAAGTGATTATGAAAAAGTTATTGATCCTGCTCTATGGCCTTCTTATGTCCGTGTTCGAAAGTTTAATTTTTTAGTAAAAGATGCAGTACAACCTGCCTTGGTGGCGTAGTTACTGCTTCAAATACTTCTGGAAAGTCCTGCTTTCAACACCTGAAGTTGTACTTTCAAAATATGTCTGGTATGCGTACAAAAATCAATACTGTACGTTCTACTATACTCCAATGTGATTATGATGTCTTCGTTTTGGTGGAAACTTGGCTAAACTCTAACTTTTTTGATAGTGAAATTTTTGATTTAAAGGATTTTACTGTATACCGTAAAGATAGAGATTCTATTAAAACTGGTTGTTTAAGAGGCGGGGCAGTTTTAATTGCTATTAAATGTACACTTAACTCAAACCTTGTTGAACTTTATAATACTGATTCTCTTCTAGATCAGCTCTGCGTTAAGATCCAAATTGAGAATAATTCACTTTTTATATTTGCTTCATATATCCCACCAAATAGTAATTTTGATTTATATGCTGCACACGTTGATAACATTATTCATTTACCTATGGATGGTAATAAAGATAACCATTTGTGTGTATTGGGTGATTTTAATCTCTGTGATGTTAATTGGACCTACAAGATTAATGATGAGAAGTGTCTTATACCTAGTAATGTAAATAAAATGCATGAGATACATTTAATTGATGGATTCCTCAGTTTGGATCTTCAACAGATAAATTTTTGCTTGAATAAGTTAAATAGGATTTTAGATCTTGTATTTGTTAGTAATAATATAAAAGCTATTCTGTATGAATGTCCTTTTCCTATATCGGAAACTGATATGCATCATTTACCACTAATTGTTGAACTAGAATATTATAAATTTAATAATATCTCATGTGATATTGATTCTAAAAATTTTAATTTTCATTCATGTGATTTTAATGCATTAAATTTTGAAATAGGATCTGTGGATTGGACCAATCTTCTTGATTATACTGATTTAAGTGTGTGCTTCAATTATTTTAAAAAAACAATCGCTAATGTTTGTGCAAATAATATTAAATTTGTTCCAAAACGAGTACATAAATTGAAATGGTACATAAAAGGTCTGAAGAAGCTTAAAAACCTTAGGAATAAATTTCATAATTCTTATAGACTATCAAAAAAAGATAGCCATAAAATTAAATATCGCCATTATATGAGAGAATTCAATTTTCTTAATAAGTTCCTGTACAAGCAATATATGCTCCGCTTTGAAAAAAACATTAAACAGAATCCTAAATCATTTTGGAACTTTATTAGCTCGAAAAAATCATGTTCATCTATTCCTTCGAGTATGTCATTTAATGGTGCGTCATCGCATTCATTAAATGATTCGGTAAATTTATTTGCTCAGTTCTTTAAATCGAATTTTGAACCTGATGCGACTTGGAATAATCCTGAAGTATTAGATAATGTGGACTCTCTTATTGATTTTGGCTCACTTATTTTGGTGTTGGATGACATTTTTTGGGGGATTTCTAATTTGGGTAATTCTCAAAAATCTGACATTGATGGTATTTGTCCATTTTTGTTGAAGAAATGTGCTGATACGATAGCAGTCCCGTTGTGTATCCTATTTAATAAATCACTTGCTATGGGCCATTTTATTAATGATTGGAAAATTGCTGCTATTACCCCTGTTTACAAGAGTGGTAATAAAAATGATGTCTCAAATTATAGACCTATCTCTAAGTTATCTACTGTCTCGAAATTATTTGAGAGCATTGTAAAAAGGAAAATATTTTTTGCTGTTAAGTCCTCTATAAATCCATCGCAACACGGTTTTTATACTGGTCGTTCCACTGTAACAAATTTGACCGTTTTTAGTGATTATTGTATCTCTGCATTCTCTAATGGCTTGCAGGTTGACACAATCTACACGGATTTCTCAAAAGCATTTGATAAAGTTGCACATAAGATTCTTGTGGCTAAACTGTTCAAGCTTGGTTTTCATTCCAATTTTCTGTGTTGGATAAAATCATACTTAAATAATAGACGTAATTTTGTTTTGATTGATGGAATAAGATCCAACTATTTTGTTGCTACCTCGGGTGTACCACAAGGAAGTATTCTTGGCCCACTTTTTTATTCTCCTCTTTATTAACGATATAGGGTCATGTTTTAAAAGTGCTAAGTATCTTTTGTATGCTGATGATTTAAAGTTATTTCTCAAAATTGGTGATAATCATGACAAAATTGCCTTGCAAAATGACTTAAATAATTTGATTGTCTGGTGCACACGTAATATGCTATTTTTAAATATTACGAAGTGCTATCATGTAACTTTTTGCAAAGGGATTATATCTTTTACTTCGTCTTATTATTTAGGTACGGTTATAATTAGGTCTGTTAGTGAAATTTTGGACCTTGGTGTGATTTTTGATTCTAAATTCACTTTTATTAGTCATATTAATTATATTATTCCTAAATGTTACTCAATGTTGGCTTTCGTTAGAAGGAACAGTAGTGATTTTCAAGATCCATACACCCGTAAAATTTTGTACACTGCCTATGTTAGATCAAAACTAGAATACGCGGCAATAATTTGGTATCCTACTTATTCAGTGCATTCTAATAGGCTAGAGAGAGTTCAGAAGAAATTTCTTAAATTTGCATTATGTCAAATTAACTTTACGGAGCCTATTCCATCTTATAATGCACGTTGCCTATTAATTAATCTACAATCGTTACAGTCAAGAAGAATTATATCCTCTCTAATGCTTATATTTGATGTTATAGTGGGTAACATTGATTGCCCCTATATCTTAGGGCGTATAAACTTTAAAGTTCCTTCCAGATTTTTGCGTCATTGTAATTTATTTACTCTTCCTCTTTGTAGAACAAACTATGCATTAAATGGTCCAATCATGAGAGCCTTAAATGAACTAAATGTTCTCAGTTCTAGTCATTTAGTTGATTTTTCTGTGCCAAAATCAGAATTTAAAAACTTGTTGAAAACTGTTTACACTTAAATTAATTAAATTTTTCTACATGCATACATTGGTATATATTAATTTTTTAAATATTTATTCTTAAGATTTATTCATATTGTTTTTTTGTTAGTTTTCTAATAAATATTGTTTACTTAGTCTGTAAGTTTAATTTCATAGACTGAATTAATTGAAATAAACAAGAAATAAACATGAAATAAACATCCAACATATCGGTAAAAGTCCAAAAGCATCGAGAAACTTCCAAAATATCGAGAAGTATCTAGAAACATCCAAAATATCGGTAAAAGTCCAAAACTATCGAAAAACATCCAAAATATCGGCAAAAGTCCCAAAGTATTGAGAAACATCCAAAATATCGGTAAAACCCCAAAAGTATCGAAAAACATCCAAAATATCGGTAAGTCTAAAACTATCGAAAAACATCCAAAATATCGGTAAAAGTCCAAATGTATCGAAAAGCATTCAAAATATCGGTGCAGAACGTCGACAGAGCGCAACGAAACAGGTTTCGTGCAAGCAAGAGAAAAACAACAACAACAAAATGTCTCTCACTCCACTGTCTCATTCACTTTCTTAACAACACAGCATAACTCTGTGAGTGCTGTTGTTGTTGTAATTATATGGGAAACTTCGATCCTGGTTTTAAATGCCTTAAAGGCAACTTATGTGGATAATTTTTTGTTTTGTGCATTCTACACCACAGTACCTTTCATATAAAACATTTCGAAAATCGGTCAAATGGTTAGCTCGCAAAAAAAAACTGTTCACGTATTAATATTTAGATTTCTGATACAAAATTGACATAACCAATTTTGGGTCTAATAAATAAACCGATGCAGATAATGGCGAAATTTTGCAATATTGTGGTTGATCGTCGGCAACAAGTTTTCATGATATCAAAAAAAGATATCAAAATGATATCAAAAAAAGATATCAAAATGATATCAACAAAAGATATCAAAATGATATACAATTTTTGTACATTTCTGATACAAAAATGACAACCAATTTTGGGTCTGATAACTAAAGTGACACAGTTTATGGCCAAATTTTGCAATATTGTGGTTAATCGTCGGCAACTAGTTTTTTTTGTACTCAATTTTTTTTTTTCTGCTTTTTCACTAATTTCATGACAAAACTCACTTCTTACTAAAATTGGCTGCTCGTCCATTTTCCATACTTTTAGTTTTCCCAACCACAGGCCGCATGCAGCAACTGAATGGAGTGTCGGTTTTTTTGCACTCAATTATATTTTTGTGCTTTTCACTAATTTCATTAGAAAATTAACTTCTTCACTAAAATTGGCCGCGCGTTCGTCTTCTATAATTATCTCTAAATAAAATTCACAAACGAAAACGTAAAATTTGACATACCAGCAGCTGACAAATTTTTGATACCATTTTGATATACATTTCTGATACAAAATTGATATCAGCGGCTGATAAATTTTTGATATCATTTTGATATACATTTCTGATACAAAATTGACATGTCATTCAATGATATCAAAAATATATCAAAATGATATACAAAAAATGGATATCAGCGGCTGATACATTTTTGATATCATTTTGATATACATTTCTGATACAATGACAAGAACTTGACAAGTTTTTTTGATCGGGCAAATGAGCCTTTCGTTTACAGGTTTCCATTCCATCACTGCCTTTACTGCATTTTTACTTAACAAAAATCCAACTCCATCTATGTGGATGTCATTTTGTGCTCTACCGGAGTATATAAACTTTTCGCCGTCAGGTAGTACATATTCGTCGGCACCATTCCATCTACACTCGCTTAATCCCAATATTTCAAGGTTAAATTTGTGGAATTCTCTTACGGCTCGATGTATTTTGCCAGTATCACTAAGAGTTCGGACATTCCAAGAGCCGATGCGTGTTCCAGTTTTCATCGAAAGGATTTGAATTTTGACAACCCATATTGGTTCCGATTAAAGGAGAATCATTCTGAACTCATTTTAGTGACGGTTAAATAGTTGAGTAATGTAGAAATGTCAATGGGTAAAAATTATTTATGATTCTCGGAGATGTCAATTTCAGCAACAAAGAGTTGCCATATCGGACCAGTCCTTACATAGTTATCGTACTTTAAACTTTGCTATTTCACTTTTCTAAACGTTCTTTTTTTAGTCATTTACATTTTTAGTTTATAAAAAATAGTATAAGTATGTAAATTAAGGTGGTCGTTATATACAAGGTCATGATGGATGGTCGTCAATCGGCTCTAAATATCGAATGTAACTTTCCCTCAGCGATATTCAGCTATTTGATTTTGATTTTATTGAACAATTGTACGAATAAGATTACTCTTTTTAAGTTGTACAATTAAATATGTAATAATGGTTAAAACAAATTCAAAATATCTTATATGCTATGGGTAATAATAATTAATTATATGTAAAAAAAAATAACTTATTAGTATATAGAAGGCTATAGTTAAAGATAGAAAATATAAGAAGAAAGAAACGTTTAGGAGACCGCGGTAAAGTGTTCAAAGAGTTTTCGCTTGAAAATGTGTGTGTTACTTATGCGTTTTAAATTAATGGGTAGTATGTTCCATAGATGTATCGAGTGCACATAAAAATGGCGAGATGTCGAAAGATACTTATGCCGTGGCAATATAAGTTGCAAAGTCCTTTGATTTCTAGGAAACCTAAGTATATCAAAGAGATAATCCGGCTCCTTAGTGTAAATTAACTTATGAAGCAACAGTAAAGTGCGAAAATTTAGCATGTCATTTAAAAATAAACCAGTAATCCTTTTGGTAAAAAAAGAAATATGAATGTGCCTTTGAACATTAAAGATAAACCTCGCGCAACTGTTGAATGCCACCGAAAGTTTTCTGTGAGATTCACTATCTAACCTTGAGAAAAGTTCGCAACCATAATATATAATAGGCACAATAAAAGATTTTACTAGCTTAAGTTTTACATCAACTGGTAAATATTTGGTGGTGGGACTAAGGCCACGAAGTGCACCATAAATTTTAGATACTACTTTACTGTCATGAGTATTCCAGGTAAAATTACTGTTGAAATATACACCCAAATTTTTAATGGAATTAACATACTCTATTGTGGATTTATTCAATAAGAGTGGATGCAATTCAGTTCTGTTCCGGCTTCTATTTAGAGCCATTGCTTTAGTCTTAATAGGATTAAGACTTAGCCCATTTATTACAGACCACTTAAAAATTCTGTCCAGCTCAAGTTCCACTTCATTAGTTTCCAGCAAACATCGTTCCTTTGCGAAAAGTTTGTACACTTGGATGTCATCAGCATATATGTGATATTCGCAAGTTTTAAAGCATTCTGTAACATCATTTATAAATGTAGAGAACAGAAGTGGTCCTAAAACTGATCCCTGGGGCATTCCACATGGTACATTAATGCAGGAAGAGTTTTTATCAGAGATATGGACATACTGGGAACGATCAAATAGGTAGTTCGATAAAAGCTTACACAGTGTGTTACTAAAATGAAATTGAGTGGCTAGTTTCCTTATTAAAATTTGGTGGCTGATGCTATCAAAAGCTTTTGAAAAATCTAAAAAAACAATCAAACCTATCATATCTTTGTCAAGACCAGATCGAATATCTTCGCAAACTTTTAAAATAGCTGTTGTGCAACTACGATTACTTCGAAATCCCGACTGATGTTTAGTAAGTAGTTTGTTATTACTCAGATGTGTTTTAATTTGACCACTTATCAAAGTTTCAAAATCTTTACTGAGAAACGGAAGTATTGATATCGGACGAAATTCGGAGTTATTTTTTGGTAAAGGTAGAACTTTAGCGGTTTTCCACAGAAAGGGGAATTGAGATGTTGTTATTATTGTATTAAAAATGTGAGAAATATGGTTAAGGATAACAGGAAGTAGTAATTTAATGAAATCTGGACTGATATTGTCGGATCCTACAGCTTTAGATTTAATTTTTAAAATGGCTTCGCCAACACTAAAGATATCAACACCTGATAATGCAAAGGATGTTTCAATGTTATTTTCAAAAGTCAAACACTGGGAATGAACATTTGTGCTTTGAACGGGTTGAATAAAGCGTCTATTAAGGTCATCCAAATTTATATTCTCAGGCAAAACATCGACATTTTTTTTAATACCAATTCACCGAATATTTTTCCAAAAAATTGAACTAGAACTCCTAGTTGCAAATTTTCTTTCATAAAAAATTTTCTTATTTTTCCTTATTAAAGCAGTAGCTGCATTACGTACAGATTTAAAACTATTATAAAGCTCAGAACATTTATATTTTCTCCATCTAGCATACAAAATATCTCTTTTTTCAATGAGATTCAAAACCTCTCGAGTAAACCATTGATATTTAGTTGGTTTTTTAAATACAATTTTTATAGGAACGTGACCATCATACAGTTGGTTAATATTTTTATTGAAAAAATTAACCTGACTGTTAACATCATTTGTTGAATAAATAGGCCACCAATCAATCCTTTGGCATTCCGCAAATAAGGCACTAACATCAATACTAGAGAAGTCGGGAACTGCGTAAGAACTATTGCTATTTATTAAAGGTTGTAGGTTGAGAGTCATAAAAATCAGATCATGATGAGAGAAGTTAGGAACAGAAAGTTGATCATATTGTAAAATCAGATTCTGGTCAGAAACAATAAACAAGTCCAATAGAGAAGGCACGCAATTAGGTCGAAAGTGTGTAGGTAAATCGGAATTTGCAAATTTTAAACTTAAAGACTCTACCATTTCAACAAAATAAATATTATTATATTTAAGTTGAAGTCTCCGCACAAAACTAAGTCGGAATACAAAGGAGCAAGGTCTTCTAGAATATCACGGACAAGTGTAAAATTAGCTATATTTGGAGCCATATAAATGCATCCGATTAAAAGTTTACCAGACTCATGTAACACTTCAATAAACAAATATTCAAGGGGTTCATTATGTTCAGATCGCCTAACAATATGGAACTTGTGACAGTTTCTAATATAAATGCCAACACCGCCACCGACTTTATCTTGCCTATCTGCTCGAACCAATCTAAAGTTATCCATCTTAAACAGATCACTGCACATTTCTTGCTTTAGCCAAGTTTCTGACATACAAATCAATCGTCAATTTTATTTTTTAAGCTTTGCACATTCAAATGACACATATTTAAACCTCTCATGCGATTACAAACCATATTCAGTAGGGTACTCGAAACATCAACGGATCTATCCCATGGACGCCTTATACTACACATTTAAAAAAAGTAGCAAAAATAATGGTAACAAGTGAGAAAATCTCTTGAACAAAAGAAAAAGAAAAAAAAAATAGAAAAGGAAAGAAATAAAAGAATAATAAAAAAGAAAAATTGAAATAGGGGAAAAATTGAAAAAGGAGAAAAAAAAAAAGAAATATAATGATGGGCCTCTTGGTGTATGTGTCCGTCTGCCTGTTTAAATTACGATTACGCCCAAAAGGATAAAGCTACATGCATAAAATTTGGTAAAAATAGTAGTTAGTGTTGTATTCTGATCGGGACCAAAGATTGGAGTGATCGGTTAATGTTCACCACCTACCTCCCATACATTCGGGGCACAGAGTGCCCATAACACGAAAATTAGGTTTCCTGCCTTTTTGTTTATTTTTATTTTATTTTGTCGAACAATCATTCGAGTGGCGTGCTGCACTTCATTTTGTCTTCGTAGACTATAGCACTGCCTTCGACAGTGTCTCCCGAGAAAACAACTGGGTTTCATTGCAACGAAGAGGTATTGCCGCAAAGGCCATAAACTTAGTACGTGCACAATATGAAGGCTTTAAATGCAGTGTGTTACACAATGGGTTGTTGTCACCGACATTCACCACTAATTCAGGCGTACGGCAGGGGTGTCTACTATCACCATCACTCTTCCTAATCGTTCTTGATGATATCCTAGATAAAGCTCTTAATAAGGCCAAAAGGGGTATCCAATGGAACTTTACCGAACATCTAGAAGATCTCGACTACGCTGACGACATCTGCCTCTTATCGTCCAAACATTCAGATATGCAAAGCAAAATTGAAGACCTTGTCTTGGAATCACAAAAGGCCGGCCTAAAAATCAACGTATCCAAGACTAAAAACATGAAGCTAAACGCAAACAGGAATGACATCACGTTTAGAGCTGACAGTGATGACATCGAAAACGTCGATAGCTTCACGTATTAAGGCAGCATTATCTTCATGGATGGTGGAGCAAAAGAGGATATCAACTCAAGAATAGCAAAAGCAAAAGGCGCGTTTGCTCAACTGAACAAAATATGGTCTTCATCCGTTATATCCTCCAAAACGAAAGTGCGCATTTTTGATTCGAGTATGAAATCGGTTTTGTTATATGGGTGCGAAACATGGCTTGTTACTGAAAAACTAACGAACAAGCTGCAAGTATTCGTAAACAAATGATTCAGGCATATACTTAAGGATTGGTGGCCTCGCACTATATCAAATGCCGAGCTACATCAAAAATGCAATCAGAGGGTATAACAAACGAGGTCATGCTTCGCAAATGGGGATGGATTAATCACACTCTCCGGAAACCACACAGCGAAGTTTGTCGCCAGGCTCTTGAGTGGAATCCACAAGGCAGAAGAGGACGTGTTAGACCCAAAACCAACTGGAAAAGGTAGCTGGAAAAGGAAATCCAAGAATCGGAAAAGTCGTGGCAAGAGATCAAAGTCATCGCAGCAAGCTTTTTTGGTGCCTATTTTTTGCGAATAAAAACGAGACGATTTTTCGATAAACGTTTTAAAATTTTATTAATCTGACCGAGTGTCGATTTACCGAAATACAATTGAGTTAAAAGTACAACTACATGATTAAGCAATAAAAAATTTAACTTGTTAAAGCAAGAGCCGAAAAATAAGTGAACTGAACTTATTACACAGCAAGTGGCACAGGCAAATTATGGCAAACAATTATTACATTGTAGTGATGTAAAATATTAAAAACTAAGATGAACAATTATAGCAAAGTAATAGCCTTGCCATTCGTTAAATTTAAATCCAAAAATAAGAAACTATAAATTAATGAAAAATATAATTTAACATACGAAAATATTTATGAACGCAGCTACGAACATCCTGCCCTCTTTGGAAGGTTCAAGCTTCCAATAACGTCATTGTCGATTGGTAGAACGAAAACTTTTAAACTGCTCTTTTAAACGTTGAAAGCTGCAAATTTGGCAAACGAGTTTTGGGTGGTGCAATGATAATTTGTGTGGGAACTTCATCATTCTGAAGTTGACGATGAATCACTGTACGGAAATTTTCAGGCCCAGTCATTTGATGGTGCTTCCACCAACTCATAAAGTTTAAGTTGATTTCCGTAAAAATTCTTTGCAAAACAGCACGATCGTCTGAATTAATCTCGTCGAGATTTTCCTTTTCGAGGTTAGATTGCACCTGCTTAAACTCCTTTCGAATTTCTTCTGTTATTTCTATACTTACAAGTAACTCACTCTCGTCAGCCTGCTGTAAAACTGCATCAGAACAATCAGTTTTTAATTTGCTAATTTGTGTAATAAGAGCTGCATTATTCTTTTTATTAAATGTCGCCATTTGCAAATCTTTAAAAATATTGAAGAAAACCACTAGCGAGTGACAGCCAATTGCCAAATATTTTCTGTCGTTTTTTTTTTTTAAACGATGAGCAGCGAAACTTTAAGACAAAAGACACATAACGATAACGAGTTTGAGTGTTGTTGTTGTTGCGATGAGAAGGCGAAACGAGTTATGCAAATGTCACACAAATGACGTCGACAGCGGAACTATGCAATTATGTAGAATATGATCCACTTGTTGCCGTTATGAGCAGCGAAAACGATTTGAATATAAGCAACAGCACTACAAGTTATGAAGCCAACGATTGATGTGTACTGCAGTGGCGACAAACGAAAACGATGAAGGAAGAATAAGAATCAGCAACATCGAAAAAACAGTGTTGCTGAAACGTGAAAATTATTAATGATGATGATTATTGGCCGATTGTTGAGCAACGCGATCCACAAAACGAAAACGAGAAAAAGCACACCCACGAATTCGATATGTGCTTTCAATGATATTTGAATGTTAAATACTTGCGTTATGAGAAGCTGTACTTATGTATTTTGCAAGTCGATATGTATTTGTGGATGTAAGAACATTTGCTGGTACAGTCCAATATGTTGAATATGTATATGATTAGCGAAATTAACCACGAAAATTAACAGAATTACGAAATTTATTCTGCTTGCTGCGATATGTTGCCGAAACTAATGCAACCAAAATGCGAAGGGTTAAAGTCCATGAAACAAAAATTCAAACGAAGAATCGAATTACCACCACCATCACGAATTTAGTTAAAATGCATTTTATAGCATTCAACGAAAAATCAAACGAAGAATTGAGTTATTCTGCTTGATTGAACGACCACGTTTTTTTTATCAATATTGCGAAAGTCTATATCACGTCGGGGTCACCAATAATTGAGGCAGCAAGCTTTTTTGATGCCTATTTTTGCGAATAAAAACGAGACGATTTTTCGATAAACGCTATAAAATTTTATTAATCCGACCGAGTGTCGATTTACCGTAATACGATTGAGTTAAAAATACAACTACATGATTAAGAAATAAAGAATTTAACTTGTTAAAGCAAGAGCTGAAAAATAACTGACCTGAACTTATTACATAGCAAGTGGCAAAGGCAAATTATGGCAAACAATTATTACATTGTAGTGATGTAAAATGTTAAATTATAGCAAAGTAATACCTTTGCCATTCGTTAAATTTAAATCCAAAAATAAGAAACTATAAATTATTGAAAAATATAATTTAAAATACGAAAATATTTATAAACGCAGCTCCAAACACACATATTACGTAACGCGCCAGGGGGAGGGGGTCGGACGATTTTTTACGAAGTGTTACATGGGGGTGGAAGAGGTCATCAACTACGTTATGTAACGTCGATTTTATAATTTTATGCGACAAAATATTCAAACTACCAAATTTAACATTTGTTACGTTACAAGGGGGGAGAGGTTGTACGTTTTGTTGCGATGCGTTTCGACCGAGGAGGGGGGGTCAAAATTGGTTGAAAATTGTGTTACGTTATAGGTGAACGGCCACTTACTTCTGAAGAAACTTACCCTTAAAAATGTCAAACTTTCCAACTGTCCAGGCCTGACGAAAGGGTGGGGTAAGGGGGGATTCCCCCGGGCCCGGAGTTTTTTGGAGGGCCCGGATTTAAGCAGAAACAAAGTCTTCATTAATAAAATTTATAGAAGTTTTATGCAAGCATGCGAAATGTTATTTACGCTCGATTAGAGGAAACGGACACTTGAAAAAAAAGTCCGGGCTCGCACAATTATTTATTTTTTTTTTTTTCAAACGAGAAAAAACAAATATTATGCATTGTCTGCTCACTTAAGCTTTTTGGACAAATCTAATAAGTTTTGTTGTTTGACTTAACGTACTCCATCTTCATTCTAAGCACTTCACTTATATATTATTTTCCATATTTTTATTTAAGAACAGAATTTTTTCCAAGTTCGTTCTCCTAAACCTTCGTTTGATTTACGGGTCCTCACGGGTCTCTAAATTAAGGGCTTTTGTAGTTAGGTTCGGTCTCACATGAAAATCGATTTCAAAGCCCATCGCTGGTAATGAATAAAACTTGAGCCAACGCCTATCTTTAACCCCAACTATAAAAAAATAAAACTTATAAAATGAATATTCCTTTACACTCTACATAACTTAAAAACTTCAAGGTACCGAATCATGCCTTAAGGAAAATATTAATTGTTGAAAGGAAAATTATACAAGACCAATTTATAGCTCAAAAATCAGTGCTTTAAGACCAGATCCACACCTTAAAATTTAGTATTTTTAATTAACTTTTTCATTTTAATTAATTCACATTTAATTTCCTACAGCATAAAATTAATTTCTAGTCATGAAAATTATCTTAAAAAATTACTATTTTGGTTCCAAAACAGCAACAAGTTTAATGTTTGGACCGAATTCTCCAAAGAATATAATGTTGGTCTAGTTATTCTCTACAAAGGTTGATTTAATGACATCTCCGAAAAAAAACCAATAGTCTCGAAGTAACGGGACAGTTAAAATGATTTGCATTTTTTTAGTATATTTTTTAAACATTGATCGAAGACCGGCCGAAATCTTATTTTTTGACTTTTGTTTTATGAATATGGGCGGGAAGCAAACAAAATCATAACTTTGCACATTTCATATATCTCTTGGGCATCCTGTAGGTTAGTATCGGGACGGGAAGCAAACAAAATCATAACTTTGCACATTTCATATATCTTTTGGGCATCCTGTGGGTTAGTATCGAATACAAAAAAACTAGTTGTTGAGGGGGCCCGATATATAATTAACCCCGGGCCCGGATTTTCTCTCCACGCCCCTGCAACTGTCAAAAAACTTTGCGTCGAATAACACTAGGGGTACTATATTCTCGAAACTAATGGTTCAACCCTAGTATAAAGGCAAATCAATGTCCGAAATTGCGAAAGCGATGACAGGCAGAAAGCGAGCAACAACTGAAAAGCTTTACCAAGTGAGTTGCCGAGAAGCCAATGCGAATAAGTCCATTTTTTCAAATTCTCTGAATTTTGCAAATTTTAGTAGAATATATAATATTCTTCTCGGTTATTGAATGATCTGCTCGATTTTTCAAGTTTTCTAGGTCAAAATGTACTTTTTTTATAGCTTCTGAATATTTTGTAATATAATTTCAGAAGAGTTAAAAAATAGCAAAATCAAAAACATAAATTTTCTCAATTTCAGTTTTATGGACTCAATTATTGAAAAAACTAAAAAAGGCTGAAAAAAAAAAGATTCATATCTAAGCAAAAAAATACACGCAATAAATTTACTTTTGCAAAGAGACATCTCCACCATGATTTAATGGTATAGCTTGGCGTCTTAGATCAGATCCAAATAAATTTACCTTTGTTCCCTGACCAAAACAGTTTTTATAAACGCTGTTACTATTTTTTCCATCACTGTATTTTTCCGAGTACTCTGCACATTTTTTACTGGGTTTCTGCATATGCTCAGCTCTTTTAAATAGTACATATTTCTAAAGTATACGAGGAGCACTACTAACATTTCGGGAACTGGCAACACTACTGTCAATAGCTAAAATCTGGCAACGCCATAATAAAGTTTGACATTTTTTAGCATACACGTACTCACAATGTTTTGATGTACAAGTGCTATTTGTTTTGTTTCCACTGAGTTAAGAAAATCAATTTGGCCAAAAAATGGAAATTTCAATCGTTGGATTATTTTTCACAACTTTCGACGTTGAAGCTTTTAAAAACCATGTTTTGGAGGTGTCTCAAGAGGAATTCAAAACATTTGTTGTTATTTGCTATTCCCGAAATATAAGTAGTGCCCTACGTACCAATACAAAAAAAAAAAAACAATATTTTCAAAATTTTAATGACGTTCAATAATATTATTTTTTTTGTATTTTCTAGGTTTTCCAAATCGCTATGAAGGTTTGTTAAAAGAAGGCATTTGTAATAATTTGTTACTAAAACAGACTCGCATATGATAAAATATGTCGCGATTTGGTCTTCGTAGCTATGCTGATAGTTTCAAATTATCTCAAAATGATAAAACTAACAGCAAAACTTCAAAGCTTCAAAAATCTGCAAGAAATTTATCAAAAAAGCACAAAAAGCTGGATATTTCATCTGTTATAACCCAAAAAAAATCTTCTGGTCCTTCCACTATGATGGAAATCACAACCAATAAATATATTCCTCCAATTTCGATAGTATGCAGTTTGCCATTGCAAAAAATATCTGGAGCCTTAGAAAAAATTAATCTAAAGCAATTAAGTATCAATGACTTGGAAAAAGGTATCACAACAGCCGGGGTCAAGATAATGTGTCTGTACTGCGATAAAAATTTTTCTTCGATTACGATACAAAAAAAACATGTCGAAAAAATTCACACTCTAACTAAGGACAGAAGATGCAGCAGTAGAAACTCAAACGTTCAGTCATCACATGAACCAAAACCACAAACAAAGCAAGCATCTGATCAATCCTTCATGCATTTTTCTGGTTGTAACTACTGTACAAATTTAAAAGGCCATATTACTGCATATGAAAAGGATCTTATTGGACTTTTTTTTCATTTAGCTGAATATCATTCTGATAAGTATTTCGGGTGTAAATTATGTGTTTTGCGTTTTCAAAACGAAGGAAAATTGTTGAAACACATGCAATGTTTACATAAGAAATCTTCAATTCATGAAAATGTCTTACTGAAAAATGAAGCGCATTCAGGTATAACGAACAACACTGCAGTTTATAAATTATGGAAAACACCTTCTACACACAAATCAATATCCAATCAAAATGCAATTGCATCACTTCCTCAAAATATAGCATTACCCAGTATAAATTGCTCAAATGAAATAAAAAGTAAAATGTTTAGTGGAGATGAGCCAATTTTATCACGGTTAGGAGTAGCACAAAATAGATTACCTAATAATCGAAAAGGTCTAAGACTTCGAAGAGATGCTATCCTTCCTGATATCCTACTCAAATCGGAGCAGTCTTCGGCATGTTCAAAGGTTCGAAACAAAATGGGGAAAAGTTTACAGGCTGGAGAGTACACAGATATTATTTTTAGGGTTCCAACTAGAACAGATATGTCGTGTACATTTGATGATGATTTTTATGAAAATGTTGTTTCAAATGTTCGTTCTAATCTCTTATTTTATCTTGATGGAAAAATTGTTGGCAATTCAGCTTTGCGAAATGCAGTCATCAATGTAAAACAATCATATCATCAGATACGCAGCACATTAGTTAAAAGTCCAATGGTTTTGAGCTGCGAAATACATGCAGCAACAAGTATTCCGTCTTCTACAGCTTTTCCCACACTTTTGACAGCCGAACAATTTGGAGGCGATATTACGTCAACAAAAATAAAGCGCCCAATCACCAAGCATTCATGGAAATGGAAATGGGATAGCTTTAAGAAATATAAATTAATAAATGAAGGTGGAAAAATTGTTAAAAAAGTTAAACAACCCATTCTTTGCTTACGAGATTTGTCAAAACTGGATATGTGGACGCAACTCACTATGCGTCAAAAAAAAGAGCTGCAATTTAGATCGGTTGCAGCTTCTTCGTTATCCAAAAACACTACTTCGTATTGTAAAGAAGAAAAGCAATTACTTAATAATGAGCTTAATAACATTCTTGATACAAGACTTTTGCCTCATATAATATTAGAACAGAGTGAACAAACTCTAATAAAATTAGAATGTGAAGGAGATTTTGATTCAATATACGCAACTGAAAACGTAAGCAAAAACTACCAAAATGTTGATGAAGGATATTTTTCTTTTCTCAACCTTGTTCCATCCCATATAAATAATACCCATAAGGAAATTATTATTTTAAGTGGAGAGTGGGCTAGACCCAGATGTTATTTGTGTATGGGATGCGGATCGAACTTTGAGAAGCTTAAATCCTTGGAAGAGCATAAGATGTTTCGCCATACTCATGTCTATTCTACACATTATGAAATTGTTGGGAGAGAACTAATATCAAGTAATTTATTACGACAATTTTTTATTCCTAAGAAAGCATTAAACAGATATGAAAGCGCCAGCGGGTCAATTGTACAACGAAGAAGTGTTTTAAGTAAAGCTGATGTCGCCAGTGGAAATATTAGTAATGATGAGTCATCAGACAGCATTCAGTCTATATTGAATAGTTCATCAACAACTTTTAGTAGTAAACAAAGTACAGATGATTGTGATACAGACACCAAAATAACATCTAATGCATTATCTCCCACTCATAGCATGCACTCAGCAAGTACAATAGTTTCAGTACAAATAACTAATCAAACAAAACTTAGTAAAGAATTACATACATATATTATTTGTACGAAGTGTAACAAAAAATGCAACGGTGTTCTAGACCTTTATCGCCATATGCTAGATTGCTCAGGAGATCAAATTTGGAACATGGCAAAGAAAAGAAAATATCGATACTATTGTGGTTCTAAAAAACGAAGACAATGTAACAAGTATTCTAACATTGACGTTAAGAAAAAGAAACAAAAATCTTTAAAAGTAAATACATGCCTTGCAGATATAAATGATCCAAGGTATTCCAAAACTAAAACTCCACCAAGGCAGCGCCCAAGCGATGGTAAGAAAACTGATTATTTACAATTTTTTATACTAATTTTATTTTATTTATTTAGCTGAATCAATTAAAAAAATGTTGGAAAATCTACCACCGAAACGAGTGTGTAAAAAAATTCTTCCTTCTTTAAATAAGACAAAAAAAAGTAGACTCCTCGTTAAAAGAAAAATTTTTAATTCTCAAGTTTTAAAGCAAAGGAGATCCAAGCCTGTTAATCAATTAAACCCGCTACCTAAAACAAAAATTCATAATTCAAAAAAGTATTTGAACGATAAAAATCCGAGTGCAGACAAACCCAATCTTATAAACTTGAAAGGGAAGAGTTCTGAGGAAGAAATGAATGAGACGAATACACAATTTTGTGACAAAAACGTTACACAAAATATAGCAGAAATTAACACAAATGCACTAAGTGAGGTAAAAATTATAAAAGTTACAGAACAAAGCACGCAAACTCATGCATCTGTTGATGATACGTTAAATAATTCAACTTTATTTAAAAGTAAAGATTCTCTGAAAAATCATGTTAAACCAAGTAACGGAGACTCAGCCGAGATAAATATGCAACCACCTCTTAATGAGAGTCAGAATGATTTTTTGACGACGAAAGATTGCTCTACAAATGAAGTAATTTTTCCGATTCCAGTCTCTAAAAATTGCGAAAAGAAAAGAAGCAAAAAAATTAATGACTGCATTGCCATGTTAACTGGAAAGCTTGAGCAAAAATTAAAGACTGAAACTCATTCCGAGTGTAGGACAGCAAACTCCAATGATCAGGAAAAAACAATGGGCTTATTAAACGTTAATAAAACTGATAAAAGAAAAACGTGTTCAAGGAGAATTGTTAAGATCGATTTTTCGAATATTAAGGACAAAGAACCTCATACAAATCTTTTACAGCAAACAGCAGAATTACCTAAAGATATTCCTCACCAAAATATTTATAAATTTTCTAATGAGGAAATAAATTCAACATTAAATTACGCCATTACGCCATTTCCGCTTAATAAAAGTCCAGCAACTGCTCCTTACAAACAATGTATAGCTATCACTCAGCCAATATTTTCCGAAATACCACTTGTTATTAATGCATGCAACTCTAATGAAATAGCACAAAATGGTTGTTACAATAATGGCTTGCAACCAGTAAATTTAAATAATTCCATCATTTCAGCGATTCCTCATTTTCCTCGAAATACGACAGTTTTGCCTATAGCAAAGCAAAACATCCCAACCAGAAGGCAAACCATATGTGGTATTGATGGAACTAATTTTTCATATATCGGTGATAACGACATTGAACCGTTGGACTTATCAAAAAAAACATCAATACAATCACAAATAGCAAACATAGAAATATTTTCGAATTCCGGAAACAAAAACCTAAACAATCAGTCACAACATGTTTCTTCTCAATTACTGCAAGGAAGTAAACAGTTTTATTCCAATTTAGATCTCTTAAAAATACCTCAAGTAAAAAATCCATTATGTATAAATAAAATGGATGAAAAACCATTTAGTCATAAAAATACTTTAAGAAGGAAAAGTTGTAATAAAACTTTTTGTGAGGTAGCAAATAAGTTTCCAGTAACAACAATTACCAATAATGTCAAAGAATTAATTGTAAACAAAAAGGAGAATAATTATAAATGCAAAAATACCTTAAAAATGGATGAAGTGGTAATAAATCATATAGATGACGCAATTAATTCTGTGATTAATGCTGAAAAAGAGCAAGACATATCTAAAGATATAAAAGAAAATGATCCAGCATTTAATGGGAAAGAAAGTGACAATGACTTAAAAAAACCCGAAGCAAATGTTGATATTGAACAATCTAATCAAAAAAAAGAATTAAAATTAGATAGAACGCAACACGAAGGTCTCACAGCATTGAAAAGAAATATTCGTTCTAAAACTATCGATTTCATTCCTCATGGTATAAACGATGGTTTTCATAGCATTATTTCATCTATCAAAAATGTTGGGGAAAAATCACAAACTCCAGAAATAAATCTCTCGTCCCAAGAGGCACATAATACCAAAGAAATAACAAAAATACAAGAAAATAAAACTTTAGAAAATGTTAATATGATTTCTAAGATTGATTCTGTAGAAAGTTCACTTTCAAATAGAGAAATTAAAGCTCTTCACACTAATTATAATCAAACTAATGAAAAATTTAGCGAAATAAGTATTCCTTGCGCGGCTATATCTAAAAAAATTAATGAAAGTTTGGAGGTATGTGACTTTATGAGAGGCGATAACTTAACAACTGAATGCACTCCCGAAATAAATCAATGTAAATCGGCGGAAAAATATGGAAACACTGACCATACAGAAGTTGTATTGAATCCAGTAAAGAAACAAAGGCGACGACGTAAAAATGAACTCGCCGCAATTGTTGCAGACCAACTTTTAGAAAGTTTTAAAATTGATAAAGCTAGAAGGGACAATTTGAAAAGGTTAGAAAATTTAGCTTATGAAAAAAGTGAAGATCTCTTGCTAACGGGAATGCTGCTTATGTCAAGCACGAAGAGGAACGCAGCGTCGTCGCAGTTTAATGCAATGGATGATAAATTTGGTAACAAAAACTTAGAAACCATAAAAAAACAAAAACAAGACCAATCTAGCAAAATTAATAAAACAAAAAAGTTTTATTGCACAGAAGCATCTAAGTCTAAAGAGCATTCAACAAATACGTCTAAAGATTTTGTAGAAATTGAAGCGGATTTAAAAAAATGTAAGAAGAAACAAGTTAAAAGACATTGCAAATCAACAGAAAATGATAATATAAACAAATTAAAAACAAGCCTTGAATCATTTTCTTTGGATGTCGATCCGATAAAACCAAACTCAGAAAATGGAGAGACATCTGAAAATAATTACCCCGGAACAGAAGTAACACCATGTAGCATTACCACATCGATTTTAACAAAGAACTCTACAATTTTACGACCAAGTATTCTATCAATTACATTAGAATCTTCAACTATTTCTAAAACTCAAGCAAATGACAGTAAAACAATTATTTCTAGTCGGGATCCTCGACTCAACAAAAATATTCATAAGGAAGAAAATAAGATGGATTATAAATGTTTCCTATCGAGGCAACGTCTGCGCTCAGCTAACAACGCAGACCAAATTGCTAAAAGAGTAGAAGATGCATATGATGTTGAAGAAGATATTTATTTGACCGAAATTGCTAAAAATGTCAATCAGAAAATTATGTCTGAGAACGAGGACTTCATTTTTGCAAATGATGAATTTGAAGTCGGATCCATGCTTCAGGAAGATTCTTCAAATAAATTTTATCGTCCTTCTACTTCGATGAGTGTGCGCAGCGCGCCGAATTTGAATGATGATCGTTCGAATTTTGATTCCATGGATGAAAATACCAACACTGAAATAATTGACATGGACTTAGATGACAATTTAAGTGTGTATACAAGTTTTTCACAAGATGTTGGCCGTGGCCGTGGCAGAAGACGTAGGCGCAGACGAAGTATTTTATTTTCAAGAAAACCGAAAAGAAAGTGCAACCGAGACGTTATTGAAGAAAAATTTGAATGTGAACTTTGTAAAAAAACTTTTTATGCCGCTTCATCATTGACAAAGCATCAGCAAACACTTGCCCATGTGTCAAAAGTATCTGAACAAGAATACCTGCTCTCAAAATCTAATAATAATAAAAATATTGTTCAAAGCTTATCTTGTGTTGAAAAACAACAAAACGTTGATAAAATGTCCCCCATATTAAAAAAAAATAATGTAACGCAAAGTAGTACCATACGGGACATTGGAAATAACTCTTTTGAATGTAGCAAGGATAAAGGTAATTTTAATTCAGTTTCACGCTTAACACTTAATCCAGACGAAAGGTTATTTTTCGAATGCTGCAATATTTTAAAAGGATCTCAAACATCCAGAACGAACGATATAGTTTCTACCAACAATTGTGTGAAATATACATACCAATATCCAGAAAAAAATGAAACTCTGAACGCCACTGGTAAAAAATTAAATAATCAGTTAAGCTTGAATTGCAATAAGCAAACTGGTTACGAAAAGCAGAAAAACGAAATATGTTCGGATAGTATATTGAGAAATCAACCAATAAATTCTACTAAATCTAACAAAGCTGAAGATTTGCATGCTGTAAATGATCAGTAAGTATTAACACATTAATTAATCGTGAAATTAGTTGTGTTCAAAAACGAAAAATAGATTAATTCAACCGATTAAAGAAAGTCGACTTAAGGCAAACTTTTCTGCAATCGAAATCTTCCTTCCGTTAAGATAAGGTATAACTATTGAGAAATTTATGAAAAGGAGAAAGAAAATAATAATAAAAATGATTGAAAACAAAATATATAACTTTAAGAATTCCACACACTACCGGATAAGAGAAAAATTTGCATATAACTAGCTATTAATAATAATAATAACCAATTTTGAATTAGATCTCGATGACTACACCCTACACCCCATACATTCAAATAAGGTACAGTAATGCCCTATTTCTGCAGTAATAGCTTTAAATTTGCAGTAATGACTTCATAACATTGTAAGAAATCGTAGTAATGAATTTCAGTCAAATTAATAATACTTTGTTGTGCGTTAATCTTTGAAACGAAATACACATTTTGTTTCGCATATATCAGTTGTTTTAGTTGTCTAACCACACCAATCTGGGCTAAAGTGTAGCAACCATAAAAAGTACTCGGGGAACTCTTTTTACGTTTCACAGTAAAATAAAATCAGCGTTTCATTAGTTTTGTTTTCTATCAAGTCTCCAACGCTTACGTGAGAAGAAACTTATCGGCGAATTTGATTCGAAGTTATGGCACCAAGTGAATGTGGCGTATTACAAATATTTCTTAAAATATATTGAAACATTGAAAATCAGAAATAAGCCGAACGCCAACGCAATCAATGGACGATATTCAAAAGAATTTTATCGATTCTTTGTCTGCTTTTTTAACAAACGTCTACAAATTCCTGATAGCGACTTGCTGAACAACATTGAAACATTTTTGAAATTCTACAACTCCGGTGATATTACTAAAATCCATACTTTGTTTGGAAAGGATTTCGAATTAAGTTTGCGTTTGAACAAACTTACATTAAACTTATTTTTGTAAATAGAAGAGGAATGGAAAATAGTGAAGATAAAGGTGCATTTGAAGAAAATTGCACTATTAATTTCCAAAGTTGAATTAGGTGTTTGCTGAAATAATATCTGAGTACCTGGAGACCGATCCCTGCTCGGTCAACAATCTGATCTTATTATTTTAGTCAATGTTTTTATTCATATTTATATCATTTTATTTATTTTTTGCTATGAAACTTGTACCTTTTCACCTCTAATGGTCATACTTTCAAAATGATAAATAAACCGATGAGAATAAGAATAAGAAAAATTTACTAAAGTATCGAATGGTATAGAAAAATATCAAAAACTCAAATTTTTTTTGGTGAAATAGATTGCCCAAAATATTTCGTCTTTTGTATGGGGGCTTAAATATCTCATCTTCAAAGGATTATAACTCGGAAAGTAAGAGACCTGAATAAAAAGAGTTTCACCTTTGCTTGTAACTACGCTGTAAGACTGAACACAGCGTTTTCTCCATCTTCAAGCAAGGATATTTTAAAATCCTACAGGTATAATGACAGTTTTGCTGATGAAGACGGATCCAGCGTCAAAAAGTACTTTCATAAGACTGCATATAAGAAATAAAAAATTCATTCTTTTTTTTTTTTTGTGCCTGAGCTATTAACCATTATTTTTATTTTAGCAAAAAGTGAGCGTGGAAATTATTGAACACCTCCCACTTCTGCTTTAGTAGTTTTCTTTTAATAGCGTATTATATTTTTGTGAGCGGTGCCACACCCTTCAAAGATTTTTCCAATATAACGGCATATCACATATTAATACTTGTTTTCAAGGGTACAATCTCTTAAATTTTCATCAAAATTGTTGAAGTCGTTTTCGAGTAATATTGAATCAAAATTTTCAATGGTTAAAAAGGGGGCGTGGCACTTCTTCGATACCGCCCACTTTTTGTTTATTACAAGTATAAGTATAGCCTACATACCAAATTTCATTAAAATACCTTGTAACAATTGCGAGAAAAAGCATTTAACGTATTTTGCTCGCCCACTTTCAGATCAGAGATGCCTTATAGCAAGTAGGCTCCCCACAGTTAATTTCAGAATGATTGCTTTATTAGTTCTCTTTTTTAAACCATATTATATTTTTGTGGGCGGTGCCACGCCCTTCAACGAGTTTTTCCAATATAACGGTATATCACATATTAATCCTTGTTTGCAGAGGTAACACCTCCTAAATTTTGATCAAAATTGTTTGAGCCGTTTTCGAGTAATATTAAATCAAAATTTTCAATGGTTAAAAAGTGGGCGTGGCACTTCTTCGATCCCGCCCACTTTTTGTCAATTAGAAGACATTAATAGTCGGTAGCTGTGTACTAAATTTCATCAAGATACCTTTAATGGTTTGGAAGTTATTACTAGATCAAATTTAAAATTTAGGGCGGTGCCACGCCCCTAGTGGGCAGCTATAAAGTTAAAACATTTTTTATTCTTCATTTTATGCTAGAATGCATTTTTTCCAAAGTTTCATTAAAATCGCTGCATCCGTTCTCGAGAAAAATTTGGGCACGTATATATTTATATGTATATATATTTCTAAACATACATACAATTTTAGCTCATATAAGAAGAGAAGATAACACAGGCCCACAAAAAAAAAGTACCCTGCGCGAAAGATCGGACCACTTGAACTTTATGTTTTCGGGGTCGCTGAATCCGAATATGGTGCCAAAATAGCGAAGTTGGTTCGCGTTTTTTCAGAAATCAACAATTATGCTGAAAAATTTGAGATTTTGAGCATTATTTCTGATTTGTGAAAAAACTCGAACCAACTCCGCTATTCTGGTCTGATCGTTCGCGCAGGGAATTTTTTTTTTTGTAGTCCTGTGCACAGGCCAAAAAAAAAAAAAAAAGTACCCTGCGCGAAGGATCAGACCACCGGAACTTTATGTTTTCGGGGTTGCTGAACAAGAACATAGTGTCAGATTAGCGAAGTTGGTTCGCGTTTTTTCAGAAACCAGGAAAAATCTCTAATTTTCAGCATTATTGTTGATTTCTGAAAAAACGAGAACCAACTTCGCTATTCTGGCACCATTTTCGGATTCAGCGACCCCGAAAACATAAAGTTCAAGTGGTCTGATCTTTCGCGCATGGTACTTTTTTTTTTGTGGGCCTGTGTAATTAATACTATGAATCGCTTAAATGCAGACCCTGAAATAAACTTTTTTAAAAGTTTTTTTTTTTAAGTTTATTTAGACTAAAAACTTCTAAATCATCTAGATAAAAGTTTTAAAAACTTTAAACTTTTTGAAATAAAAGTTTTAAAAAACTTTCATCCTCAAAGGGTCTTTTATAAAAGTTTTTTGAAAAAGTTCTTAAAAACTTTTAAAAATAAAAGTTTTTATATAAAAGTTTTTAAAAACTTTTAAAAATAAAAGTTTTTATATAAAAGTTTTTAAAAACTTTTAAAAATAAAAGTTTTTGAAAAAACTAAGGAAGAAGTTTTTCATGAAAGTTTTTGATAAAAACTTGTCACAATAAAAGTTTTTTTTTTGGGAAAAAAATACCTTGAAAAAAGTCCCTGTGACTGAAGTATAATTTCGACCCAATTTTGTAAAAAATTTTATTGCACCAATCCACTATAGGTCAAAAGGCATACTTTTTTGGCCAAAATTCAATTTTTACAAGAATTCCATTAATACGAACTTGTACAGTCAAATTTGCAATGAACAACAACCGACGCTACAAATATTAATTTGGAAATTGGTGACATGTGTTTCGGCTATTACCACATACACATATACATATATATTTGCATATATATATATTAGACTGGCCCAAAAGTTATATGAAAAATTTTAAAATCGTAAATTCCAATGTTTCCGCACGGAAAAATATGCAGTTTGGACTAAAAATAATTATGCAGTTTTTGGATCCGATATCCGGTTATTCTAAATCGACCCGGGTTGAGCTTCTTTATTAGGAAAAATGCAAAAATCTTACTTTTTTCTATATTCTTTATATAAAACAACCCCCAAACTCAATTTAGTACATTTAAGCTGTCTTCAATTAAAAACTACACACAATTACCTTTCCAAAGAACCCAAGACGTGTGAAATCGGTTGAAAAAGTACGATATATGATAACACTAAAGTCTAAGGAGTACGTAAAAAATTTGAAAATTACAAAAATTTTATAAGTCATAAAAAATTGGAATAAGATTACATATGCTTTTTCAATTTATTTATTTTATTAAACAAGTGTAGTAACTGTATTTAATGTGTCTTAATGACCTATCCAATGTTTTTCAAATGGTTCTAAGCAAGAAAAAATTCCGAAATAGGACCTTTTTTCTTACGAAAAAAAATTTTTTTTTTTCTTTATTCTATTAAAATTAAAAAATTTTGTACTACAAAGTGCATGTGCAAGATTAAACATTACTCTTATGAACTAAAGCATCTTATTTTATGAAAATTAAACTACTTAAGCTTCTCCTCCCATGAGAGATGATTTTGTATGAAATTGGTAGTTTTGTCGGTAGTGCTCAACAACTTGTAGCAAATATTGCTTGTCCTCTTAGTCATATGTCAACGCCCGATTGAAATCAGTAAAAGATTTCACAGCTCTTATATTCTTCTTTATCTTGTCATTTCGATGGATCCAAAGTTAAAAAATCAATATTGATTTGCAGACGATAGAAGAATCGTTTCGTGCGTTGTGTGACAAAATCACTTTAGTCTTTATTCGGATATGACTTCACTCTACTGTTGCACTTAATCGTTTCGGAATATCAATTTCTTCATCTTTATCATCAAGATTGCCAGGAGCTTGAACCATTTTCCTTTTTAATTCGAGTGGGAAATTTTCATTGAAAAATCCTAAAGCAACTGCCTCCTTTGACAAGTACCATAAATGGTTTCTCACTTTGCACAATAAGGCTTTTGAAACGTTTGGATCCAAACATGCAAACGCGTCTTGGATGAAACGTAAATCTTGTCGTGGAGCATTCACATCGCTCATGCAACCGAACCAATAACGAACAAAAATACGCGTCAAGAAAACACAAGTGCTTCGAATGCTTTTCAGTACTGGTGCTGTCATTTTAAATTGCTCGCGTAGTAAAAAAATTTTGAACATTGAATATTACCTTGAGCATTCGGTTCGTCGCGATATTTTCGCTTTCGGTTTTCTATTATTTCTAGAAGATTTGCTTTGCGTTCTTGTTTTCGAGCCAGCGTAATATCGACACCACACATGCTTCCTGGTCGGCCCTTTTCTCTTTGCAGCGAAAGAAAATCCTTGTTCTCTTGAATTTTCATCGTTTTCAGTCCATCCGGGACAACGATATTAAATATAAAGATTTCAATCTTTTCAGAGAATTCTTTTTCGTTTTGCCGGTACTTTTGGTAGAACCATGTCTTCTTCGACAATTTTTGCAACTCTGCGTACAGTCTCTCCAATTTTTTCAAGCAGTTGTTTATAGAACTTTCACATTTTCCCACCAAAAATATTGTATCATCAGATGGGAGTTTTTTTCTGAGATGAACCTGATGTCGAAGCCATTATCTCAATTAAAACAAAAAAAAATTAATTAAATAATTGCCACTATATTCTTTCATTGCTTCTCTTCGACTGAAATTATGGGTTCACGATTGCATTTATATGGCATGATATTCAAATTTATTTGAAATAATCGGCTACCAAGTTGCATAAATTGTTGGCAAACTCATTGAAAAGGTGATTGTATGCAGTTTTTGATAAAAGATAGTTGTGATTGAGTTTTGTGGTCGCAAACAGTATATATTAAAAAAACAAAAATGTACCGATTCCGGAATTTTTCTGGGTAAAGAAGCATTTGAAAAATAGATTGGAGAGGTAGATTAAGGCTCATTATGTAGAATACCTATATTTAATACAAGAAGAAAAGGGAGAAAGGCATATTCTATGGTTATAAAATTTTTTTTGATTTTTAAATTTTTTGTGATTTTTAAATTTTTTCCTTACTTCTAAGGGTTTGATGTTCTTGTAGGACAAGCTTTTTCCACCGATTTCAGAAATCTTGGATTCTTTGGAAAGGTAAATGTATGTACTTTACGATTAAAGACAATTAAAATGTATTAAATTGAGTTTTGTGGTTGTTTTACATAAAAATATGTAAAAAAAGTCAGTTTTTTGCATTTTTTCTCATAAAGAAGCTCAACCCGGGTCGATTTAGAATGACCGGATCTCGGATCAAAAAATTTCATAATTATTTTTAACCCAAACTACATATTTTTCCGTGCGGAAACTTTGACTTTTCCACAATTTTTCATTATGGGCCACTCTAATATATATGTACATAGCCTCTTATTAGAATCGAACCGCAGCCTTCTGCATTCTTTACCACTTAGGCCACGCTACGGAACGATCTACCTCGTCAAAGATCTTCATATAAATAACACTGTTGTTGTTATTTATGTAAGTATACTTGTTGCTATCAGCTGTGTTCATTGGAAATATTTTCTTAATTGTTATTATGTTGAATGCACTCTCAAATTTGGTTTTGAGGCATGCTATCTTCCACAATTCACAATTCACCTTTTCAATATTAAATGATTTTTCACAAATTAAAATGATTTTAATTTTGCTTTTTAAGACTGCTATTTTTGAATATTCCATTAATACGAACTTTTACAGTCAAATTTGCAATGAACAACAACCGACGCTACAAATATTAACTTGGAAATTGGTGACATATGTTTCGGCTATTACCACATACACATATATATATTTGCATATACACCAATACCTCACTTTGCGTCGGGGTTACGTTCCAAAAAAACACGACGCAAATTGAAACGACGCAAAGTGAATTAAAATTTTCTATAGCAAACCATGTAAAGATCGAAGATAGGTTCCAGGGTTACGAAAATACTACTTTTTAAAAAGAAAATTGAACAAAGTAAACACTTAAAAAACAAAAATAATATCAAATTTTATTACATTCATACAAAAAACAAAGAAAAAAAAAAAACGTATTCAATTAAAACAAAATATATTCCATTAATTTATGAAAAACAAAAATAAAATTAATCACTGTCTTTCACAAAAAATTGGTCCAATGTTTGCTGAACAGCTTTTTTTTTTCAACGTAAAATAAATTTCCTTGTAGCAATTGATATTCGTAGCTACTGCCTGGGACACTTTAAAACTCCTTCCGCTGTCAGAATCGTTTTTTAAAAAAATCTCCATAGCTTCGTCAATCAAACACATCGCTTTAGAAATTTGTTTGGAGGTTAAATTTTCTTCTTCGGAATTAGAAAAAAATGTGGTGCCATCTTTTAGAAAAAAAAAAAAAATTTAAAAACAAAAAATTTAAAAAAAAAAATTAAAGTCTTGAACGCAAAACAACGCAACTTCGAAAATCTAATGACGCAAAGTGAAAATTAGTACTAATTCAGCAGCGACGCAACTTCGAAAAAACGCAAAACGAAACGACGCAAAGCGAGGTATTGGTGTATATAAATGAACATAGCCTCATCAGACCTATTTTTGTTGTTGTTCATTGCAAATTTGACTGTACAAGTTCGTATTAATGGAATATTCAAAAATAGCAGTATTAAAAAGCAAAATTAAAATCATTTTAATTTGTGAAAAATCATTTTACAAGTATTGCTATTGAGTTTTTGTTGATGCAGTGTAACAGAGAATACTTCAATACAAACAAAAGTGTTTTTTGTTTTGGGAAAAAGTAATTTGCCGTTCCTCAGCGATGTTGCATTTGCATTTTAAGGCATCACATGACAAGCTCGGCAGAGAAAGTAGACCCTTTTTAAAAAATTCATAACTCAGTGAAAAATTTATATTTTTAATTTTTTTTTTTTTTTATTAATGCAGATAATCAATTAAATTACAATAAAAAAAAAAAAAAAAAATTATATATTTTATTCCGTTATTATGTTGTAGAGCTCTGAACTGGCGGCAGAGAAAAAAAGGTTGCCTGATGGTTTTCACGCTGGGAGTCGCCACAATAGTCCGATCTGGAAAAAATATGTTTTTTTGGAATCTTAACAATCTTCCGTAAGTCCCGACACGAGCTTTTTTTTTAAATTTTTTTTTCGATTTTTGGTGATCTTCCAAACTTGAAAATTTATTTTTCACTAAAAAAAATTGACTTTAAACACTCATAAAAATTCGAAAAAAAAATTTAAAAAAAAAGCTCGTGTCGAGACTTACGGAGTCAAGTTTAAAATAATACAAAAATGTGAAAAAAAAAATTCATCAAAAAATGTTTGCTGTGGCGTGAAAACCAGTACGAAAAACATGGTTTCGAGATAAACGCATTCAAAGTTTGTGAAGTAGTACAAAGTAGTACAAAGAATAAAAATGAATGCTCACTAATGCTGCTGTAACTTTTGAAGGGGTAGGAATTTTTTCATGAAATAATTTTTTTTAGAATATTTACTAAAATGCAAAATTAAAAAAAAAAAAATGAATCTGAAAAAAGTTCACTTGTCATGTGACCCCTTAATGCGATAACGCAAAAAAGTCGTGATTTTAACTCCTTTTTTCAATTAATAAAAAGTTATCAAAATAATTTATTTTTTCTCTGAAATAAAAATTAGTAAAATTGATGATGTTAGGTATAACGCAATTTAGGTCAAAACATTAAAATATATTTTGGCTTTTTGTGGAAAAATCTAAAATTCAAATTAGACCCCTGACTTTTAATATTTTTTTTAAATTTTAAACTTCATGAAAGCTTTTAAAATTTTGTTGGAACTTGTTAGTCCTAAGAAACCCGAAACCAGTAAGACGCTGCGATTGTTAATGTTATTTTGCCGATTTTGCCCGTTTTTTTTTTTAATGAATTTTTTTGTCAGGTAAATTTTCTTCCGCAATCCCGATTTATTCGAAGTCTGGTTGCAAAAGACAGACAAAAAAGAAAACAAAAAAGCTGTTTTTCAATTTTTTATTAGAAAATATTGAAAATACTACTAATCCAAGTAACTTGGGTAAAAGTGTGCATAATTTTTGCATTATTTTTTTTGAAAAATAGAGATATTTGAGGATAATATACGAAAAATTAGTACTTTTGTTACTTCTGAGGTTAGTTGTAGACTGCACAAATTTTTTTTTTATTTTTTTGCATAATACATTGCATTCTTGTCAACGGCAATGGAAGCTGGCATTATTTTCTTTTTTTATTTTGAATTTTATGCTTTAAATAAAATTTTTTCTGTTTTGATATTGGGGGAGATTTGAACCTGGAACCTGTCGTGTGATAGATGCGGATGTTAGCAACTCAGCTACTGAAAGTCTATGGGGGTTATCGTGAATCAAGATTCCCGGGGAATTTTCTTAAACTGCAATAGAGAATGCACGGCAGTCTGCGAAAATTCCCCGGGAATCTTGATTCACGATAACCCCCTATTTGTTTTGAAATGAGCTGAATTGGATTTAACTACGTTTCGTGGTGTTTTAGCAATGTTTCGTTGCTGATTTGAGTTTAACAACCTTTTGTGAGAGTTTTGACTTCGTTTTGTTGCTGATTTGGATTTAACAACGCTTGACAACTATCGTTGTTGAATAAGTTTTAACCACGTTTGTGAGTGATTTCGCAACGCATCATACAAATATGAGCTTGGAGCGTTGTTAAATCCAAATCAGCAACGAAACGTAGTTAAAACACTCACGAACGTGGTTTTTTCTTCGCTCTGTGTAGTAAAAAGTATTTAATAAGTTTCGGATGAAATAACTTTTGGTTCAATAAAATATTTGTCAATACAATAGAAAACAATCCGTATTTTCTTAATTATAATTGGCCATAATGTACATTAGGTTGGCCGTTATATGCAAGGTCAAAATAGATGGTGGTCAATCGACTCAAGATTGATATTTTCGAATTTTTACATTGAGTTCCTACGGGCCCTGTAGAGCCCTATGGTAAATTTGTCTATCTGTTTGTTAAAATTACAATTATAGTTAAGGATGTACTCTGATTGGGACTTAAAATTGGCTTGATGGGTTAATTTTCACGCATACCTTCCATACAATGTTTTAATTTGATAGTTATAAGGGAAGTAGGCGCAGACACTGACCAACCACGCTCATCTACTACTTTTTACTTTTAAAACGAGGTCTTAAAAAGAGCCATACAATACTTTTTTCAAAAGTTATTGCATATTTGAGATGATATCATGAAATCCAAGGTTGTGGGGTTTTACCCATTTTATGGGATTTCAAGATGTCATCTAAAATCGGCCATAACTTTTAAAGGAAGTATTGAATGGCATCTTTAAGAGCTCATTTTGAAGAAACATTACAGAACTAAGTGATACATTTGGTAAAAAAAATAATGAAAATTTTCTGCAGCTTGCATCAAACCTCAAAAATAGACAAAATAGCCATTTTTCATGATTTTGACCTCAAATCCTGAGGTGGTGGGTCAATTCTGACCTAAGATTCAGATTTTACGCATAAAGCTACTTTGGAAATGATTGAAAAAAAAAAACCTTGCTGGTATGTGTTATTAATTTATAGAATTTATTACGTGCCATTTTTGACCCGGTAGTCCAAGGGCTAAGATTTTTTTCAGAATTGTTCTTATAGTCTAGAATCAACATAAGAACTAATGTTATAATATGGACGTAATGAATTTTGGCCAAAAATGTGTGCCTTTTGACCTATAGTGCAATCGAAGGGGAAAGGTTGAAAATACATTTTGGACATGACCAGGGTTGTCCCCGACCCCTCTAAGTGACCGATTTCAGCCCATTTTGGTGAAAAAATTGTATTGCACCAATCGATGGGGAAAGGTCGAAAATAGATTTTAGACATGACCAGGGGTGTCCCCGACCCCTCTAAGTGACCGATTTGGGCCCATTTTGGTGAAAAAATTTGATTGCACAAATCGATGGGGAAAGGTCGAAAATAGATTTTGGACATGACCAGGGGTGTCCCCGACCCCTCTAAGTGACCGATTTGGGCCCATTTTGGTGAAAAAATTTTATTGCACTAATCGATGGGGAAAGGGTGAAAACTCATTTTGGACATGACCAGGGGTCTATCCGACCCCTCAAAGTGACCGATTTGGGCCCATTTTGGTGAAAAAATTTTATTGCACCAATCGATGGGGAATGGTCGAAAATAGATTTTGGACATGACCAGAGGTGTCCCCGACCACTCTAAATAACCGTTTTGGGCCCATTTTTGTAAAAAAAATTTTATTGCACCAATCCACTATAGGTCAAAAGGCACACTTTTTTGGCCAAAATTCATAACGCCCATATTATCACGGATACCGACTGCAAATGTAGTTCTTATGTTGACTCTAGACTAAAAGAAGAATTCTGAAAAAAATCTTAACCCTTGAACTACCGGGTCAAAAATGGCACGTAATAAATTCTCTAATTAAATATTACATATCAACAAAGTTTTGTTTTTAAGCATTTTCGAAGTAACTCCATGCGTTGAATCTGAATCCGATTGACTCACCACTTCAGGATTTGGAGATATTTGAGGTCAAAATAATGAAAAATGGCTATTTTGGCGGTTCGATGCAAACTGCACAAAATTTTCATTATATTTTTTACCAAATGTATAACGTAGTTCTGATATGTTTCTTCAAAATGAGCTCTTAAAAAATGTCATACAATACTTCCTTTAAAAGTTATGGCCGATTTAAGATGACATGTCATGACATCTTGAAACCCCATAAAACGGGTAAAACGACACAACTTTGGATTTCATGATGAGCTCGTTTTGAAGTTAAAAGTCGTACTCAGTAATTAATTATGCAAAAAAAAAAAAAAAATAATAAAAAAAATTTTGTGCAGTCTACAACTATCCTCAAAAGTACTTATTTTTCGTATATTCACCTCAAATATTTCTATTTTTCAAAAAACCTAATGCAAAAATTATGCGCACTTTTACCCAAGTTACTTGTTCTCGTAGTATCTTCAGTATTTTCTTATAAGAAATTGAAAAACAGCTTCTTCTTTTTCGTCTGTCTTTTGCAACCAGACTTCGAATAAATCGGATTTGCGAAAAAAAGATTACCTGACAAAAAAATTCATTAAAAAAAACGGCCAAAATCGGGCGTCTATATTTCTAAATAACATTAACAATAGCACCGTCTTACTAGTTTTGGATTTCTTAGGACTAACAAATTCCAACAAAATTTTAAAAGCTTACACGAAGTTCAAAATTTAAAAAAAATACTAAAAGTCAGGGGTCTAATTTGAATTTTAAATTTTTCCACAGAAAACCAAAATATATTTAAATGTTTTGAACTACATTGCATTATACTGCCGTCCTAAGCAAGAATGCCGTAACTCTAATTTTCCAAAAAAATTGGTTTACGGCGTTTTTTGGGTCATCTCGGTTCAGTCCGTCAACCCACAAGAACAGGTTGCATTATACCTTCATTTTCCATATAAAAACAACTACGAGTTTTGCCGTTTCTCCCAGCCGTACACATAATCATAAACACAAAAACTCATTTTACAAAAATAAAAATTTATTGGAGTTACGGCATTCTTTCTTAGGACGGCAGTATACATAACATCTCAGTAAAATACAAATGCATCAACTTTGATACATTGCTGAGGAACGGAAAATTATTTTACCTCAAAAAAAAAAAACATTTTTGCTTGTATTGAAGTATTCTCTGTTACACTGCATCAACAAAAACTCAATAGCAACACTTGTAAAAATTGAATTTTGGCCAAAAAAGTGTGCCTTTTGACCTATAGTGCAATCGATAGGAAAATGTGGAACATACATTTTGGACATAACCAAATGTACCTCGAAATCCTGAAGCGTCTGACCCAGAGTGGGCGGCTCCCAGGTCAGCGTCTGTTCCAGATTGGGTGGCTGAAATTGAAAGTGAATTTGGCCACTATATTTGCAGCGCTTGCCGGATCCAGCTTTAAGCTTATAACTTACTGCGTGCGGCGTTGTTTAGAAGATTATACTAATGAAGCATGGATCGAAAAACGATGGAAAATAAATCTCCAAGTGTAACCCACCAGAGTGTGGTTAATCCACCTGCCCCGGCAGCATGCACATCGGATTTGGAGGTGCAAGAAACTTGCATAGTTAGGAATGATTCTCCTATAACTGGAACCAATATGGCTCATCAAAATTTCAAAATCCTTTCGATGAAAACTCGAACACGCATCGGCTCTTGGAATGTCCGAACTCTAAATGAATCAGGCAAAATACACCAAGCCGTAAGAGAACTCCACAAATTCAACCTTGAGATATTGGGATTAAGCTATTGTAGATGAAATGGTGCCGGCGAATACGTACTACCTGACTTCGAAAAGTTTCTATACTCCGGCAGTGATGGAATGGAAACCTGTAAACGAAAGGCTCATTTGGTGCAGATTTCGAGCACCCGCTAGAAATATTTCCATCTTCCAAGCATACGCGCCCACCGATTTGGCAGAGAAAGATACCAAGGATGATTTCTACAGGCAGCTCGCTACAGCGACATCATAATGATTGTGGGTGATTTCAATGCCAAAGTAGGCTCAGAAAACCTTAACCTTGAGCACGTGATAGGAAGACATGGCTTGGGTGCGAGAAACGACAATGGAGAGCTTCTCATTAACGCGTGCAATACAGCCGGTCTTATCGTTGGAGGAACGCTTTTTCCACACAAAACATGCCATAAAGCTACTTGGGTGTATCCAGACAACATCACGGAAAACCAAATCGACCACTTTTGCATTAGCAAAAAATGGAGAGGGAGTCTTCTGGATGTACGAGTAAAGAGGGCCGCTGACATAGGCTCCGACCATCATCTTCTCGGTTATTCGACTAAAACTTGCCGCTAATAAACGTCCCAGCGAACAATCTGTAGCAAAAAAATTCGACGTGCTTAAGCTAAAGAACGACAAGATCCGCAGGTAATTCGTAGAAGAACTTAAAACAGTTCCGTTCGATTGTGGTGGAAGTATTGAAACATCATGGAAGGCAGTTAAGACGGCGTTCTTAAATTCCAGTGAAAAAATACTTGGGTTTCGACCCTCGAACAAGAAGCACTGGATGAGCGAGGAAACGTGGGATCTTGTCGAAAAAAGAAGAAGCGTGAAAAAACTGAGAGGTGACGCTAAAACTAGAGCGCAAAAGAACGTCGCCGAAAAGGTCTTTAACTCTCTCAATAAAGAAGTCAGGCGATCGTGCAGACAAGACAAAAGAAGAATGTATAACGACCTCGCGAGCGAAGCCGAAAGCGCTGCAAATGCTCAAAATCTCAGGCAGCTTTACGATATCACCCGCAGATTATCAGGCAAAAAACTCTAACAGAGCCGCCCAACCAAAGACACAAATGGAAATCTCTTAACATCTGCGGACGACCAACTAAACAGATGGAAAGAGTATTTTTGTGATATACTAAATCCCATGTCTACCACATCCCCGCAACCAGAATCACCAACTACAACTGCCGCAGTGACTCGCAGTAGTAGTCGATTACAAACACCGCCGCCTACAATTGACGAAATAGTGAAAGCAATCCAAAGCATGAAAAACAACAAGGCCGCTGGTATAGATCAAATAACAGCTGAACTGCTAAAGGCATGCCCCATAACATCAGCTAAAATTCTCCATCCTCTGTTCACCAAAATCTGGAGTGAAGAGCGTTTGCCAGAAGATTGGCTACATGGCATGTTAGTCAAATTGCCGAAAAAAGGTGACCTAAGCGAGTGCCGAAACTATAGAGGCATCACCTTGCTCTAAGTACTGACGAAAGTGCTTCTGAGCAGGGTAAGCGAAAAACTTGATTCGGCCATTCGAAAGCAGCAAGCAGGATTCCGGCGAAACAGATCATGCGTGGATCAAATCAACACGCTCAGAATAATTGTCGAACAATCATGCGAGTGGCGTGCTGCACTTCAACTTGTCTTCGTTGACTATAGCACTGCCTTCGACAGTGTTTCCCGAGAAAACATCTGGGCGTCACTGCAACGAAGAGGTATTGCCGCAAAGGCCATAAACTTAGTACGTGCACAATATGAAGGCTTTAAATGCAGTGTGTTACACAACGGGTTGTTGTCACCGACATTCACCACTAATTCAGGCGTACGGCATGGGTGTTTACTATCACCATCTCTCTTCCTTATCGTTCTTGACGATATTCTAGATAAAGCTCTTAATAAGGCCAAAAGGGGTATCCAATGGAACTTTACTGAACATCTAAAGACCTCGACTACGCTGACGACATCTGCCTCTTATCGTCCAAACATTCAGATATGCAAAACAAAATTGAAGACCTTGTCTTGGAATCACAAAAGGCCGGCCTGAAAATCAACGTATCCAAGGCTAAAAGCATGAAGCTAGAGGCAAACCGGAATGACATCACATTTAGAGCTGGCAGTGATGACATCGAAAACGTCGATAGCTTCACGTATTTAGGCAGCATTATCTCCATGGATGGTGGAGCAAAAGAGGATATCAACTCAAGCAAAAGGCGCGTTTGCTCAACTGAACAAAATATGGTCTTCATCCGTTATATCCACCAAAACGAGAGTGCACATTTTTGATTCGAATGTGAAATCGGTTTTGTTATATGGGTGCGAAACATGGCTTGTTACTGAACATCTAACGAACAAGCTGCAAGTATTCGTCAACAATTGCTTGAGGCGTATACTAAAGGTTTGGTGGCCTCGCACTATATCAAATACCGAGTTACATCAAAAATGCAAACAGAAGGCTATAGCAAACGATATCAAGCTGCGCAAATGGGGATGGATTGGTCACACTCTCCGGAAACCACACAGCGAAGTTTGTCGCCAGGCCCTTGAGTGGAATCCACAAGGCAGTAGAGGACGTGGTAGACCCAAAACCAACTGGAAAAGGTCGTTGGAAAAGGAAATCCAAGAATCGGGAAAATCGTGGCAAGAGATCAAAGTCATCGCAAGGGATCGTGACAAATGGAGAGATTTCATATTGGCCCTATGCTCCTCCTAGGAGTTAAAGGAGAATACATACATACAAATGTACCTCCGGCCAGTCTTGTTACCGTTTATTGCCATATTTTTAAAATATCGTTAGTGGACATTCAAATGACAAAAAATAAAGTATTACCTACTGCATCTGGCGCTGCTGTTGCTTTTGCTTTTATTTTTTGTTATTGAATACGTATTCACGTTCTTATTTTCCTTCGCTTGCAAGTTCGGTAAAATCTGAATTTGCAAGTGATCATAGGTAGAAAAACATTATGCACATACATACATATGTGAGTATGTATAAGGAAAAGCCGCAAAAAACGTTCATGCGACGGTAAGCGTCTAATGCCTGACCTGTAGATTTAGTACGCAAATGGGCTCAAATCGGTCACTTAATAGAGGGGTCGGGGACACCCCTGGTCATGTCCAAAATCTTTTTTCGACCTTTCTCCATCGATTGGTGCAATAAAATTTGTTTAACAAAATGGGCCCAAATCGGTCACTTAGAGGGGTCGGAGACACCCCTGATCATGTCCAACATCTTTTTTCGACCTTTCTGCATCGATTGGTGCAATAACATTTTTTTCACAAAAATGGGCTCAAATCGGTCACTTAGAGGGGTCGGGGACACCTCTGGTCATGTCCAAAAACTATTTTCGACCTTTCCCCATCGATTGGTGCAATAAAATTTTTTCACCCTGGTCATGTCCTAAATCTATTTTCGACATTTCCCCATCGATTGGTGCAAAAAATTTTTCACCAAAATGGGCCCAAATCGGTCACTTAGTGGGGTCGGGGACACCCCTAATCATGTCCAAAATCTATTTTCGACCTTTCCCTATCGATTGGTGCGATAAAATTTGTTCACCAAAATGGGCTCAAATCGGTCACTTAGAGGGGTCAGGGACACCTCTGGTCATGTCAAAAATTTATTTTCGACCTTTCCCCATCGATTGGTGCAATAAAATTTTTTCACCAAAATGGGCCCAAATCGGTCACTTAGAGGGGTCGGGGACACCCCTGGTCATGTCCAAAATCTATTTTCGACAATTTCCCATCGATTGGTGCAATCAAATTTTTTCACCGAAATGGGCCCAAAACGGTCGCATTTTATCTTCCAGCTCTATAGATAAGCGTTTAATTGTAATACTTCAGTCACTGGATTTTTTTCAAGGTATTTTATTTTTGCCATGTTTTTTTCCAAAAAAAAAACTTTTTTATGAGAAGTTTTTTGAAAAACTTTTAAAAATAAAAGTTTTTATAAACTTTTAAAAATAAAAGTTTTTATAAACTTTCATACAATAAAAGTTTTCAAAAACTTGCATTTGCAAAACTTCTTGAATAAAAGTTTAAAAGTTTCAAGGTCTGCTTAAATGAGATCTTCTCAATTGAATCATTTTTGGCGTGATTTCTGTTATTTAATATTAATATTTAATATAACTCACTTGAATAAGCCCTTAAAAAATTTTAATAAGAAATCGGCAAAAAAAAATTTCTGCAATAATGATTTTTTCTTATTTCAACCCCTGCTACACCCAGGGTATATTCACTTTGTCCTTCCGTTTGTAACGCAGAGAAGGAGGCGTGGCATATATAGAAAAGTATATTTGTATATTCTTTATCACCGTCACCTCCTGTGTCGATATAGCCATGTCCGTCTGTCAGTCTGGCAAAAAATATATTCAAAACGCATCTTTAGGAGTATTTTTCACGACAATGCAACCGAAATACACGTAAATACTACGAATTGTAAGCAACTAATTCGGACAAGAGGGCGTGGCACCTCAATATAAGCAAAAGCTTCTAAACGCTATACTGAAAGCTATAGGACTATAAAGCACGCTCTGAGCTAAAACTAGACGTACTCGGATAAGAGGGCTTCAAAACGCTATACTGAAAATGTTTTTTGAGATAATCCAACCAAATTTCACTCGGACACTAAGAATTATAAATGCAAGCTCTGAGCAAAAACTGGGTGAACTCGGACAAGAGGTCGTGCACCTCCCATACAAGCAAAATTGAATTGAATCCAAATCTGGCAACCATTTTTCTATATCAGGCCTGAGATTCGAGTTACCCTTGCTCAAAAGTGCTGAACACGCTTTTTCGGGCGCTTATCCAGGCAATAGTGTAGTGAACCTGTTTCCTTTTCCAATTGAATCATAACTTTCCGAGATATCGTTGAGTCAATCGTAAACTATCCAATATTTTTTTTATAATTTTTTGGAGAGGTTAAAAAACACCTTAGAACACCATTTCTATTAAGGTTTGCACAAATTTTCGTCTTCTATTGAATAAACAAAATGACGATCTATTAAGAAGAAGAAAAACATTTTTCCAAACTTGAGTAGTAATGGAGTGTTAAGCTGTTTTTTAACACTCCTAAAAATTATAAAAAAAGATGGTATAGTTTACAAATGACTCAACGATATTGAAATAAATGTATCGCAATGATAATGGAAAGTAATGATCCAATTAGAAAAGTTAAAAGGTAAGGTTTATTGAGGATATGCGCGAAATATCTGAAAATAAAATTTTTTTTAACTTCAAATTAAGGACCACAGACCTGAGAGAAAAAAACTGTTGCCAGATTTGGAATCAGCTACAGCAACAAAAAAAAAAAATTGTCGAGATTTCAATCCATTTTTTTTTCTCTCAATTTGTTGCTCTGTAATAATATCATATAAGGAGTGATTTTTCAAAAGGGTGTAAAACCATATAAAACAAATTTTTAGTCATGAGAAAAAAACTTTTAGGGGCTGTTTATAATAACATATTTTTTTTATGTCTCCAGTGTTATAGTGAGTTGTCCAAAGATTCTAATCCCCTTAACATTTTTATTCTAACATATTTGTAGTAATTGCAAAATGTAAAAAACATTTGGAAATAAGCATTTTTGTTTGTAAATTTTTAAAAATCGCTCTTATTTCACCATTTGGAAATCAAAGCTGCTATCTATAGGCATGGTATACGAGCACCTATATAGCCTGGGGCACATAAAAAATATTAAAGGTTTCTTCTTCGACTATTCGGAATACGTCTTTTCTATGAAATTATATGGAAATAAGCCCTTTTGTTCCGAAATGCGATTTTTGATCACGATTTTTTCTTGAAAAAATGCATTTTTTGTGATGAATTTTAAACTAGAGGATGCATTTTAGCATGGCAATGGCGATGGCTTTCTTAGGTTTGTTCGAAGTCAAAAGTAGTTTTGCGCCCTTTTGAAAAACGTGAAGTCAGTGTCCAGTCAGTTTTTTGCCTTTCTCTTTGCGTTGTATCCTCTTTTCAGCTCTGTGTGACCGCGTATTTTGTCGTTGTTAATATTGAAAAATTTGCATTTAATTTTAACTGGCTTAATGGCAAAATATTAAAATAAATTTAACTTTGTGCACATTTACAAACAAATACCTTTCGAATGGTGTATAAACCAAAATCGTGATCCATTTCTAACATAGTAAAAAAGGTAGGACAAATTTTTGTCTTGCGTATTAATACATATGTAGATGTAGATAAGAAAAATTTTTGCCTTGATTAAGAACAAAGGGTACTGCTTTATGTATATTTTTTTTATTTTCATAGGTTTTTTTAAATGTGTCGCGCTACCCTCCAGTTTTGAACCTCTGTTCTAAGATAAGCCTTTGAAAACGACAAAGTTTTTAAGGACGGTGGGGAATCTAGCCACGCGTCCTGAATATGCAAGTAGCGGTTTTTCTCGACTTGAGAAAATAAAACAAACTAAGTATATATGTGGAAAAGGTAGGGGAAGGTAACCGGTTGTGGGCCGGTTTCGTTTTTTGCCCGTAACTTGCATTCAAGTATACATTTTTCGGACTTATGGGTACCAATGGAAAGCTAGAGGCAGTATGTAACCAAAAAGAAACAATTTTTCTATAATTTTTCAACAAATTTTGTAAAGAGCTTGTTTTTGGACAGAACAAATTTTATAACCGGTTGTGGGCCACCCTGAAAAATCCACTTCAAGTGCAAAATTATGAAAAAAACCAGTAAAGAAATATGTATTATCAAAATTTATTTATCAATGAAGCCTCTAGTGGCGAAAAAACATCAAGAAAATGTGACTTTTTCAAATTATTAATCACCCTCATCGGATTCGCAATTTGGATTTCGGCCGCGATTTGATGATTTTTTGGGTGAAGCGGCTTGCAAGGGGCCAAGTTCATCCAAAAGACAGTTAACAGAAGTCGATTTATTTATTTTATGGTAACCCACAACCGATTACAAAAGGTGGCCCACAACCGGTAACGGCAACCATATATTAAGTGACTGGTAAAATGCTCGTGGCGAAAAATTTTGAGCAAACTCGATATAAAATCGGAAAAATTAACGCAAATACTGCATAAAAATGCATAACACTCACCTCTTTGCAATATTTCACTTCTTTATCACACTCGCAAAATCTTCAGAAATTACTTTATTGAAAATTTCTTCGTAAATTTTTTTTTTGTTTTGTTGTAGCTGCGGGTCAGATGCGTCCTTTCACTTCAGTGTTTGCACTAATACTGTCGATTGTCAATGTACACATAACCTCATACTCAGATCTGTCATATTTTATAAGCGTCAAAAAATACAAGGGGTGGCCCACAACCGGTGACGGCCCACAGCCGGTTACCTTCCCCTACTTTATCTTCACAAAATAAAAAACCGTTTTTTGCATTTTATAAAAAAAAAAAAAAATAATTTTGAATAAAATGACACCTAGATCACTGAAAAATTTCAAAAATTGTCTAAGTTATGTCATTTTGAAATCGTAAAATGAAAAACTCAAATTTGTAGATATCGAAGTTCAAAGTTTGTCAATTATTAATTTTTACTAGGGCTGTGCAACGAGCCGAACTAGTTCGATCAAATTCAAAACTCATGAGCTTTTTACACAATTTCAGTTCCGAACTGAGTTCATTTAACTCAGCTCAACTCAACTCATCTCAACTCAGTTCGTGAGTTTTGAGCTGATCGTTTAATCGATCAGCGAATTCGTTGTGAGCTGATCGTTTGTTTGTTGAGCTCGTTATCATGAGTTTTCTCGTTTGTTTGGTTACGCTCAGCGTGTTCGATATTCGTTGAATATGATTGCAAATTGCAATCAGCGTTGCAAAAAATGTGTTTGAGTTGGGATAAGTTTAAGGTTTAATATTATACACGAATATTAAACAAATATTTTGCATAGTTGTTTTTTTGCTCTTAATTCGAAATTATGAACTTAATAAAATTGAAAATAAAAACTAGGAAGCTTTGTAAAATCATTTTTTTTAACTCGGCTGTTTGAACTTCGGCTCTTCGCTGTACACAGCAAAAGCAACTTTCAGGATTGCCACATGTTTTTTTTGTAAAATTTGCTTAAACCATACATTTCAAAAAAAATTTAATTTTAGCCTTTAACCGCTTAGATAAACTTTTAAAAAATCCAACATTTTTTTTAGAGTTGCCACCTGTTTCTTTTAATAAAATCAAAATTTCTATCAATAAATTGCTAAAATCATCATTTTCTCTCTCTAAATTGACATCTTGGGTTCAAAAACGACGAAACAAAAATTTAGGGTTTTTTTTAAGCCCGACAGAACTTGAAACTGTAAAAAATAACACAAAAAATTTAATTGTATTCAAAAATTTTTTAATCACAAAGTCGTCTTAAGTGGCACGAATCGACTACTGATTTTCAAAGAAAATTTGTCTAATTTCGTTGCCCGATAGAGCTTGAAATTGTACAAAATAACACAAAAATTCAAATTGTAATGAAAATTTTTTTTTTTTTATTCAGAAGATCAATACATGGCTTTAACATTTGAAAATTATTTTGGGCGATTGGACGATTGTGTGCGCCATAATAATCACGAAGACATCTTAAGTTCCACGAATCGACGAATGATTTTCAAAGTAAATTTGGATAATTTCGTAGCTTTGTTCAAGCGTGCGTCTATGCATTATGATTTGATAAAATATACTGAAACAAAAACAAAAAAATTTTCATCAAAATATAATTTTGTGTTATTTTTTACAATTTAAAGTCTTAAAAAACACCCTATACTATTTTTATTGCTATAATCTGATTAAGAATACTTCTAAACGTAGGACTGTGCATTTTGTTTGTTCAAAATATAATATTAAATACCGTTTGTCAGAGCTCACTCAAAATCACTTTTTTGAAGCGTAATTGTTTTGCGAGTTCAATTTTGGTCGCAAAGTTTCAAGTGGTTTGTAAATAGTTAAAACAAATTTAAAAATATAGAACATTGAAATAGGTAAGCATTAATGATTTTATTCAAAAAAGTTGTACATTTTTCTTTTTTTCATAGAAGGAAAGAGCTACTTCTGAAGTTACCTTAGAACGGTTGCGGCTAATTTAAAATTTTAACTTTATGTCAGCTTTTAAAAAGCGGCTGGGTTCGGCTAAGCAAACTTAAACATGAATGAATAAAACAATATTTTGTGGGTTCATTTCAGCTTAGATCCATGTCACGCCCCCAACTTTACATAATTCGTCACACCTCTGAAAGGGTTTGAGTCAGCTTAATGAAATTTGGTGCAAATGTGAAGGGCATTAGGACAATCAACATCCATTGATAAAATTGGCGGAATCAAGCCCCCTAAAAACTAAACTATTCGTATCTCTGAAACTTTTCGACGCAAATGTATGAAATTCGGTTTTTATATAAAAGGCGCAAGGACGGTAAACATTCACTGAAAAAAATTAGAAGAAACAGTTAATGTTAACGAAAGGGTTAATTTTGTAAATTTTTTTTTTAAATTATTCTTTCTGATCCTTCTGCTACTTTCGTTTTTATTAATTTTGCACAGAAAAAAAAAAGGCATTTGACCCAATGTGGGGGGGTACAATTTGAGAACGAAAATCAGGGATTTCGTCTTGAATTGGAACCATATCCAGCATATGTGAGGTTTTTGACCTTTGCAATTACCGCCTCCCTAACCTAAGACGATCAGAGCCTTCAACAAGTTAAGGATCTAATTCAGGCTGACTCCAAATCTATTTGTACACCGGCATTAGCATCGACGTCCATAACTTGTGAAAAATCTCGTTCAGTAAAAATTTTTTAATTATTTGGATAACTTTCAGTTGTCGAATCCTCCCATTTAAACTTGACGAATCCTTCCATATCCACTTGTTTCCATTGTCTTTCATGTATATTGCAAACCTTAAAAGTTGTTCTTAAGTATCTGCTTAAAAAACGGAAATTTAGTGTTAAATTAACCGAGTTTTCCACAAAAACTAACAAGCAAATTACATCAACTTGCTACAAAAACACAACATCACGACTAGCCACGCACACTAACTGAAATGCGCAGAGAAAATTTTATGCTCCCTAAGGAACAAGATTTTTTGTATTACACGCTTGAGTTAGTGTGAATAGAAATGGTAAAATTTGGCACTGATAAAGCCTCCCATGTGTCGAAACCTGCCCTTTCTCCCCTTCTTCAATTTTTATTATTGTGGGCTTATTAGAAAGGTATTATATAATAGATTTGAGTGTTAAGAAAAATTTCACCAGATAGCATTTTATAGCATTTTTTACGTATTTTTCTATGAACTCCATACAAAAAAAAAATTTCATGCGCGTGAAAAATGCTCACGTATTTTGAGCAATAGGCAGGGGTTAAATATCACCCTATGCAATACCACTCACTAGCTCCTTCACTAATGAAAAGAAGCAAGCTTGTAAACATTCTCTTAATAAAAAAAAGCAAACCTTCCGTGATTCTTATAATTTTTTTCAATAAATATTTTTTGTCCTAGTGCCCTTTATACATATAACAAATTTTATACATCTGCGGCGAATAGTTTTGGATATACAAATAGTTTACTTTTTAAGGGGCCTGAGTCCGCCCATTTTATTGGCCTGGTACCCTTTACATTTTTATCAAATCTCAAATCGTTTCAGAAGTGTGACGAATTATGTTATGTGGGGGGTTTGGCACCGCCTATTTTTGTAGCATAAGTCCTTCCTGTAATGTATTCTTATACGCTTTGAAAAGTTCATCAAAATCATTAAATCAATATTCTTCTTTTTAAAATTTGTTCAAACTATTTACCAACTTTTCACAATCACCACTTGAAACTTTGCGACCAAAACTGACCTCGCAAACAAATTTTCAATTACGTTACAACAAAATGACTTTGAAATTTAGTCATTATTTACAAGAATCGAAAATTCCATGCATTTTTAAACTTAGAAAATTATGACAATTAGGATATGAGAAAAAACTACTAAACACAGCTATTTCGGTTTCGGTTATACTAATATTATGAATTTTAGTCATTATTCGCAAGAATCGAAAATTCCATACATTTTTCAACTTTCAAATTTATGACAATTAGAATAGAGAAAAACACGGCTATGGTGACATATGTTTCGGTTAACGCCACGTAACCATCTTCAGAGCAATTTATGTTTTATATAATTTATTTTAATGAAATAGTAATTAAAAAATTTATTTTTTTGTGTGAGGTCGGGTTTGAACCATGATCATTCGAAGTCAAACTCAACATAGCGCATTTATCAACGGACTGCACTGTGTGCCCTCAGAAAAATTGGTGGCTTAAGTGTTTATAAACATGTGCTGTTGCTTTATTCCCCGTTCTCCCTTGCCATAATTTCTGTTGTCGTTTTTTTTTTCATATTTTCTAAGTTGAAAAATGCATGGAATTTTCGATTCTCGCAAATAATGACTTAAGTTCATAAAAAGTATCGAAAAACTTCGAAGAAATCGGTTTCAGTCCGAAAGTATCAAAAAACGTTATCGTTAAAAGTCGAAAGTATCGAAAAATATCGAAAAACTTTAAAGAAATCGGTAAAAGTCCAAAAGTATCGAACAACATATGAAATATCGCCCAAAAGTATCGGAAAAAAGAATTAAAAATTTCAAAGAAATCGGAACAAGTTCGAAAGTATCGAAAAACCTCTAAAAAATCGTTAAAGCCCAAAAGTATCGAAAAACTTCCAAAAAATCGGTTATAGTCCAAAAGTATCGAAAAACATCTAAAATATCGTTAAAAGTCCAAAAGTATCGAAAAACTGCGAAGAAATCGGTTACAGTCCGAAAGTATCGAAAAATCTAAAATATCGACAATAGTCCAAATTTCGAAGAAATCGGAAAAAATCCAAAAGTATTGAAAAACATCTAAAATATCGGCAGATGTCCGAAAGTATCGAAAAATTTCGAAGAAATTCGTAAAAGTCCAAGAGTGTTGATAAAACATTTATAATATCGCTTAAAGTCCTATTGTATCAAAAAAATATTGAAAAAGGTCGAAGAAATCGATAAAAATCCATGAAAATCATTAAAAAACGTTATTTTATACATTTTTGTATATATATCAAAAGGTACTCATGATATTGCTTCTTTTGTAACAAGTAACAAAAATATTTTAGTTACTTGTCACTTCTGTATCAAGTAACAAAGATCAAGATTTTTTTGATGGCACACGATTTGGCTATAAATTCGCATTAGCAATAGTAGCATAGTAAGAAAAATTACTACCAAATTTAAAAAAATGGTGGAGATATGAGACTTTGAAATGTTTACTTTAGTTTTTTTTGAGAAGCTATAACTTTAGTTGCATTTATCCAATTTTCAATTTTATGGTGTCAAATAATTTGCCTTGAAACAGGCTTAAAAATAAAAATTAGCAAAAATTTAATGATTTTTAGCGACCTTTTGAAATATATCTGGATTTATTAAGCGGGCTTGGGGTCCAAAATTAATAAAAAATGCTTATTGATTTTTTATATAATTTATTATAATTTTCTTTCTCCAATATTTCGACTATCTTTGATAGTCATCTTCAGGGACCTAAGAATTCACTACAATTAGATTTCAGAAATTTAAAGAAAACAATATAAAACTTACTTGTCAGAAAATAAATAAATAAATTACTTAAAAACTAACACAATGGACAAAAACAATTTGAAAAAAAAAAATATTGCACAAAATTAAAAAGTAAATATTGCACAAATTTAAATTCCTATTGTAAATAAAAAACAGCTGATGTTGCCGCTGCTCTGTTGTCCACTGATGATTTTATTTGCATTTCTTCTTTATCAGGTGTCTGTAGCTGTGAGCAATTCGCTCTGTGTCTGTTTTGAAATTTAATCGTTGTTGTGTTGGTGTGTTGATTATGTGTAGCATTTCTAATGTGTACCGTTTAATGTAGTTTGTCTCTTCTTGTAAAATTTCTGTGTTGTCAAAATCGGCAAAATGTTGATGTTTCGCACAGTGGGCAGAAAGCGCTGTTCGTTGCTCCATCGGTTTAGTTCGTGATTTGTGTTCTGATTTGTGGGAAGAAATCCTAGTCCGTAGTTTGTTTTTAGTTGTCCCCACATATGCTTTTCCACATACCCGTCTCCTTTGCACGAAATTTTGTAAATAACGTTTGATTTGTCCAGTTTATCCGTTTTACTTTTTGTTTTACTATATAATTGCTTTAATGTGTTGTTTGTCTTCAGCGCTATTTGGTAATTATTTTTATCTACAATGTCTGATTTTGCAAATCTCTCCGAGAAACCAGGTACATATGGCATCGATTTGTAAATTTTCGTCTGTTTTTCATTTCCGTTGGTTGTTAAAGTTTTGTGTTTCTTAATCAGGTCCTCTACAGTCTTTTTTGGAAAGTCATTTCTTCTTAGTATATTTTTGATTTTTTGAATATTGTCATAGTGGAAAACTTTGTCAGATATGCTTAAAACTCTTTTTATGAAATTGCTCGCGGTGTTGATAATAATTCTTTTTGGATGTTTCGAATGAAAGTTAATAAGGCGTCCCGACGCTGTAGGCTTTTGGTACCAGTCAAGTTTTAAAAAATTTCCTCTTCTTACAATCATTGTATCTAGATACGCCAATCTTCCGTTTTCTTCTTTCTCCATTGTAAACATAATACCAAAAATTATTTTTTTTTTTTATATATTGTTTATACTGAAAAAAAATTTTAAATTGAGTTTCCCAAAATACGTAATTTTTGATATTTTTTATTTTTCTTGCAAAAAAAACTACAGGTGTAACTTACCAGTCCTCCAAAAATTCGAGTGGGCCTTCCAGTGGTTCTCCAGAAAAACAATAAAATGTGGCTTCTACCGCAATTTTTCAATACAATTTTTTTGAATTTGAAATTTTTAATTAAACAATAATTTGAAAAGTGCGTTGGTACTTTCATTCGTACTATACAAGCAAAAAAACAGTCAATAAACTAACTTCAGCATTTGAAAATTTTATTTAATAAAAATTTTGAATTGAAAAAGTGTACTGAAATATTGCGGAAGATACTACATTGTTTTTCTGGAGAACCACTGGCAGGCCCACTCCAATTTTTGGAGGACTGGTAAGTTAAACCTGTAGCTTTTTTTGCAAGAAAAATAAAAATATCAAAAATGACGTATTTTGGGGAACTCAATTTAAAATTTTTTTTTTCAGTGCAAACAATATAACAAAAAAAAAATAATTTTTGTTAATTTTTATTTTAAAGCCTGTTTCAAGGCAAATTATTTGACACCATAAAATTGAAAATTAGATAAATGCAACTAAAGTTATAGCTTCTCAAAAAAAACTAAAGTAAAAATTTCAAAGTCTCATATCTCCACCATTTTTTTAAATTTTGAAAAATATTTGGTAGTAATTTTTCTCATTATGCTACTATTGCTAATGCCAATTTATAGCCAAATCGGATTCCATGAACAAATTTCTTGATCGTTTACACATGGTTTACACCAAAATATTTTTTAGTTACATTTTATTGCTGTAACAGTATCAAAAAAAATGTTTTATTTGATACAAAAGTAACAAGTGTCAATAACAAAAAATTACAATTTTGCCCATCTCTGACTCGAAGTGACAGTCCAGGAAAGAACTGAGAGGAATGACAGAAGCGTAGTAAAAATAGCCCTTCGCGATTGGCTTAAAACTGATCCCAAAATTTTGCTGCGGAGCTAAAGAATAACCAAAATATTGAATTAGCACCTCAACTGTACAGCGCTGCTTGAAAGAAAATAACTTGTACGCTGAAGATCTGCGAAAAGTCGATTTTTACACCCAAAACGCGGTCTTCCTGATTTGCTGTAAGGAAAAATAGTAAAGTCATATTCTCTGTTGAGATCAAAACAAATCTCATCCGTTCCGATTTGGGATGTGCGCCGCAGAAAAAAAGCAAAGCTTTCAATGCATTCAAAGCACTCTGGGACTTCTCGTTACGCAGATGAATATTTTTGTTTTACTGTACATAAGGACTGTACCGAAAAGTAACTGCAGGCATTCATTTGCTTGTTACATAACTGTTTTTATTAATTTTTTTTTTCAACTTTTTTTATGCCACGAAAATATATATTTTAACTCACTTTTCATTAAAACTTATATACAAATGTTATTCCTTAGTCTAAAAGGCACTTCAGACTATCTGAGAAGTCATACTCGTTTTCTTATGTTTTTTGATTTGATTTTTTCTCTGACTGTCAAATTTTTATTGTTTTTAATTTATTTTGTTTAAATTGTTTTAATTTTTTATTTTTCAAACAACATTAAAAATTTGAAAACTCCTATGACTTCTCTTTCCAAATCGATTCAAATCTAATGGCAAAATAGCTCATATGAGTTTTCTTCTGATAAATCATTTGTGTAATAAATTTACATTCACACTATCAGAGTTGCCATATTTGACAACTCATAAGAGTTTCTCTATGACTTCTCAGATAGTATGAAGCGGCTTTTAGTCGAATTTTATGTTTGATTCCCTTTATTTAGTTCTGAGCACCTTCTATTTGAATGACACTGCTTCACCTATGTCAGTTTTTTTTTTAAATTTTTTGAAGTACTATCTTTCCTCAAGTTTCGCTTCACAATAGCCCAATACTTTTGTATTGGGCGAAACTCTGGAGCTTCTGGTGTGTTCCCTTCTTTCGCATCGAAAATTATGTTATTCCCTTTTAGCAACTTTAGAGTGGACCGGGCGTAGTGTGCGTGGAAAATTCAAGCCAAAATATTGTTGATGCATTTGTGTTTCTTATAATATGGTATTAAAACGGTATTTCGAACAATGTTCTCTTTAGTCCATTTTTTCATAGATTTCAACATCCATTATAACTCATTCAGTCATTTCTTTAAATAAATGGTCATACAATCTTCGAATCCTTGTTTTACTAACTTGAACTTCACATTCACTTTTTATGAGTACTTTTTACTTTTTGTATGTTTCTAGGTTGTATATAGGCTTCATTCGTTGAATCACCAATACTGCTTCCAGCTTTTTTTTGCCAAATCCCGTGCCTGGACCTTGTTTTTTTTTCCACTTTTTTAACCCTTGGAGAGAATAAGTTCTTCCGTACTTAATAATAATATTTTTACACTATTGACACTGATTTTGTAGCGCTTGGCAAACTTTCTGCAAGAAATCTCTTTTTTAGTACATACAGTAATTGTTGCATGTCATATTCGATACGCTACAGCGCGACATCTACTATAAAAATACCGGAGAATGTAACAAGAATTAAAACACAATTGATGACGCTTGCTAACTGTACATTCCTTATTTTAAATAAATGCGTATTTTGCGAGAAAAATTTATTTCAAAGTGTGCAGTTTCTTTTCGGTACAGTCCTTGGTTTTTAGTTCTCATTTAGCTTAAGCGAGCATGATATCCTATCAGGCAGTGACCAGTAAGAGCTCCTTCATTAGTTCTACAAGTTGGAGAGAGAAGGTAGTCTGTTTTATCTTTGGAGAAAGTTGGCCAAAAACGTTTGGTTATTTTTCTTGTATTTAAGTTAGACCATTTTAAGTTAGCCTCACTGAAAAACTCTTTCTGAAATATGATATTGTAGCGTTGTAAAGGAAGTGGTACGTTTAACGGTTCCTCTATGAGAACCCCTGCTTTTGCTTGTTCCATCGATTCCGCTGTGACTGGGTACCCATGTGAGGTGTGTAACAAATTTACTACCGAGGGCTTGAAGTTCATAAGAGACTTGAGAGCAGCTTGGCTGTCCACATAGAAATTAATGCGTTCAAAGCCAACTCTTGTCATCACTTGTTCCGCCGCTTTGCTAATCGCCTCCATCTCAGTTTAGAGTCTTGAATCATAGGTGGGAATGAAAATTCCAGCCCCTAACCCTGAATCTTGTTTAGAGCCATCCGTATAGATATTTATAGAATGTGGTGGGTCGGAAATTCAGTTATCCTAGATTTCTCTCGACTCTATTATTACAGAGAGTTTTCTATCAAGGTGAAGTGTTGGCTAAATGAAGTCAGTCAACACGTTTTACGTTTATATGTCCGAAATAACTGAAGCCAACTCCTTCATTTTCCTTAAGTCGAATTGCTGTCTTACAGGGTATTCCTTTTGCATGTACGTAGATAGATAGCATTTTAAGGATAACATTTAGAGATTCTTCTGAAGTAGTTTTTAGAGCATCAGTAATGCTCAAACACAGGAGACGTTGTATTCTTTCTAGTAGTTTTAGGACAGATTTGTTTTCAAGTGCGTTCCACCAGACAAACTCACCATATGAATCGGTAAATGTTAAAAGGGCGCAAGTCAATAGAAGGCAAAAGTAATGTCATAATATTAAATAAAAATCATTTTGTTAGAAATCAGGATCACGTGGTGTAAAATCCATCCAAATAGGCTAAGCAGTCTTTGAGAAACTGCTGCTTAAAGTTTTCATTTCATTTCATTTCAATTTTATAGTCTAACTTTTAAATGTTTGTAAATGGCACCACTGCTCTATGGGTCAAATAGCACATTTTTCTGTCCAAAACCTATAGCTGCTAAAGGGTGTTTTTTTTAGAGGTTTGTTTTTCGAATAGAGATAAAACTGGCATTTTGTGGTCAAATCTGGCAACTCTAATGTCATTTATGTTCAGTTTGGTTTGCCATTTCATCATGAACAGGTTGACAAAAGAACAACGCTTGCAAATCGTGCAAATTTATTTCGAAAATAATGGTTCAGTTCGCGAAGTTTACCGCAAGCTCCGTCCATTTTATGGTCGACATAATCGTCCATCAGAGCAATTAATTCGGTTAACCATGGGTCGTTTTCGCACCACGTTTACTCTATGTGATAATACGCATCCGCAGAGACGTCGAACAGTGCGCACCGAAGAAACAATTGCCGCTGTAGAGCAAAATGTTGAAGAGGACCCGAATGAATCGATTCGCCACCGTGCACAGCAATTGGAGCTTTGTCCATCAACTTTATGGAAGATTTTGCGCAAAGATCTTGGCTTGCGACCTTACAAAATCCAGCATGTGCAAGAATTAAAGCCGCGAGACCATGCAATGCGTCGTGATTTTGGTGTATGGGCCGAAAATGAGATTGATCTCGATGCTGATTTTCATCGCAAAATTTTGTTCAGTGATGAGGCTCATTTTTGGTTGAATGGCTAAGTCAACAAGCAAAATTGCCGCATTTGGAGTGAAGAGAATCCACATGAGACCCTTGAGACGCTATTACATCCACAAAAACTGACTGTTTGGTGTGCTCTATGGGCTGGTGGAGTCATTGGGCCATACTTCTTCCGAAATAATGCTGGAGAGTCAGTTACCGTTAATGGAGACCGGTATAGAGCCATGATAACCGACTATTTTGTTCCCGAATTGGATGGCATGAATGTGGATGAGTTGTGGTTCCAACAAGACGGCGCTACATGCCACACAGCGCACGTCACAATCGATTTATTGAAGGAAACATTCGATGAGCGCATAATTTCGCGGAATGGACCTATCAATTGGCCACCAAGATCGTGTGATTCGACACCATTGGATTATTTTCTTTTGGGATATGTGAAGTCGCTCGTCTACGCCAACAAACCAGAAACGTTAGGGGACTTGGAAGCCAACATTCGTGGCGTTATTGCCGACATACGGCCCCATATGCTCGAAAAAGTGGTTGAAAATTGGACCTGTAGAATTGGCTTTATTCGAGCCAGCCGCGGCGGCCATATGCCCGAAATCATATTTAAACATTAATGGCATAAAATTATCCTTCCAATAAAGCCAAATTGATGGACATTAAAACGATTTTCTTGTGTTTTATTTCAATTCGAAGTTCTATACCTCTAAAAAAACACCCTTTATATTATCATACACGTAGCGATCAACCTAAAATGTAGTTTTTATGTTGACTTTAGACTAAAAGAACAATTCTGAGAAAAATCTTAACCCTTGTACTACTGGGCCAAAAATGGTACGCACTAAATTTCTTAAATTAATAATACAAACCATTTTGTTTCCAAGCATTTCTGAAGTATCTTTATGCGTAGAACCTGAATCCGAGGTCATAATTGGCCCATCAACTCATGATTACGAGATATTTGAGGTCAAACAAGCGAAAAATGGCTACTTTTGAGGTTAAATGCAGAATGCGCAAAACTTTTGTACCACTCTTTCTCTACAAAACGAAATCTTAAAAAAAGCCAAACGATACTTCCTTCAAAAGTGAGGGCCAATTTAAGATGACATCTTGAAATCCCATATAACCGATAAAACGACACAGCTTTGGATTTCATGATGTCATCTTAAATCAGCCATAACTTTTGAAGGAGGTACCAAATGACAGTTTTTAAGAGCTCGTTTTAAAGGGAAAGAGTGGTACTAAGTAATGAATTAAGTAAAAAAAAAAACTTTGGGCAGTCTCCAACTAATCTCAAATGTAACAACAATTCTAATTTAGCGTATACTAAAACTCAAAATATCAAAATTTTTCAAAATATCTTAAGCAAAAATTATGCGTATTTTTCCGGAAGTAACTTGGACTTGTAGTATCTTCAGTATTTTCCAATAAGAAGTTGAAAATCAGTTTCTTCTTTTTCCTTTTTGTCTGTCTTTTGCATCCAAACTTCGAATAAATTGGAATTGCGGAAGAAACAGTTACCTGAAAAAAAAAAAATTCTTTTTAAAAAAAAAAAAACGGCCAAAATTGGGCGTCTAAATTTCTAAATAATATTAACAATAGTATCATCGAACTAATTTTGGGTTTCTTAAGACTAACAAATCCCAACAAAATTTTTAAATCTTCCACAAATTTCAAATTTTTCCACAGAAAACCAAAATATAATTAATTGTTTTAAACTAAATTGCATTTTTTTATACCAGAATCAGTTTTATCCAGTTTTTTAATTTAGAAAAAAAAAAAATATTTTAATTTCTTTCCAATAATTGAAAAAAGAGTTAACATCGCCACTAAATAGTTTGCGTTATCAACTACAATGCAAATGCATCAACTTTGACACATCGCTGAAAAACGGTAAACTATTTTTTTCAAGAACAAAAAACATTTTTGTATGTTTAGATGTATTCTCCGTTACCCTGTATCAACAAAAATTCAATAGCAACACTTGTAAAAATAAGGTTGCCTTTTCACCCATAGTGCACTGGAAAAATCACCTCAAAATTGACTTAAAACAGTGAAAGTTTTAAAACAGTTTTTTTTTTTGTTTTCACAAAACAGGTCACATATGGTTTTTTCAACATAATGTGATCAAGAAAACTTTCTGTAAAAACAGAGTCTAATTTTATTCGGTTCTATGAAAACGCCAGCCGATTCATATTTTGACATTACTTTTGCTCTTAAGTGGACTTGCACCACTATTAAAATGAACGACACATGTGAAGAACAATTGCGAAGACTAGCTCATAAGGCTATGACGCGTAGAAGACATAGTTGTGTGAAAATTGCATTTAAACAATTATGGAGTAGAAGTACCAAGGGCCCTAAGTATCAGTACGAGACAAAAGCATAACATACATAATATGTGCCATAATAATCGGTTATTTGACCGCTATAATTTTTTCAACATAATGCCATTAATTCCACACTACCAAAAAATTTTTTGTGAAAACAGAAAACAATTTTAAACATTTCAAACAAAATGTCACCCAATTCATTTTGTGACATTACTTTTGCTGGTACTTAGGCCTTTTGTTTCCACTTCTCAAATTTTTATTTTTTAATTTTGTCCTGCTTTCATAAATAAAATTACTCAAGTTTTGAAACTAAAATGTCTCTCCAAAAACTTAGAAACCGAATACGGAACGAGTACTCACAGCTTTTTGAATTGATTTTTCAAATATTTTTATCTATTTCAATTTAGAAAAATTTTAAAAACAAAATTTATCAAAAATAAAAGTTATTTTTTATTATTTCTTGACATTTAGAACTGTGTTATGTTTAATTTAATTAACACTACTTATTATTTCCGCAGCTAAATTTTGTGAAAAATCGTTTGGCTATTTGGCAGCGTTTCTTTTTACTCTCTCAAAATTTTTTGTCAAAAATCTCAATGAAAATTGAAAAAACGCTGAGGAAAAATCAAAATTGTTTGTACTGTTTTTACAAAGCAATTTTTTATTGTTTCTCCCTCAGTCGACTACCGAATAAACGTTCTGTTCGCATTGTGTTCGGGCCTTCAAATGTTTCTATCGCTCACGCTAGGTCGCTAGAGATATAGTGGCAATTATCTGCTTACGAAACTGGCGGGTGATGTTATTGTTTTGACTGCTATCCTTTGTTATTGCAGTTTTTTGTTTTCTGTTTAGTTTTTTTATTGTTTTCTTAGTCTTCCATTCGTAGTAGGGGAGGGGGGGGGGCTAGTGTGGACTGGGGGCTAGTGTGGACAGATTCAAATTCTCGCGCCGTTTTGAATTTTTTGTTTCTGTTTTATGTTTTTCAAGTTGGTATTTGCACTCTGCATCACCAAAAAAAAATTCATTTGCTGGCAGTTCAGCTTTCCATGATAACGTGACCGAACGTGTTTTACGCAGCAAATAGTAATTTTTTTGTTGTTTCGTAATTTCAGTGAAACTTTTAAACTAATTATTCTTCTGCTGCATTGTTAATAGATAAAACAACTTAAAATAGTGTTTATATAAACCATTGAAATTATTTTTGAAGAACTTTACCGTAAGATTAAAAAAAAAATATTTTTGCTTAACAAGACATGAAGGGGCTAGTGTGGACAACTGAAATGGGGCTAGTGTGGACATGTCCGCAGCAGCTGAAATGGCTCCAGAAATCGTCAGACCATTTCTAAAAGCCGTTCCAAGAAAGTACGTTACTAAAAAGAAAGGACGACAGATTCACGTATCCCGATTTACCGGATAGCAGCGAAATTTACCGAAATGAAATAGTGGCAAAGCTGCCACAACCACAACAACTGTCGGAAACATCTCGATTAGCAAGTTATATGAAGTTTTAAACAACATGGACAAAAAGTATTTTATATTGGCCAAATTCTCACGATCCACGGTTCTCAAGATTTCGACATAACATTTCTAAAAAGAAAGAACGATAGATTCACGTATCCCGATATACCGGATACCAGCCAAATTCACCGAAATGAAATAGTGGCAAAGCTGCCACAAGCACAACAACTGCCGGGAACATCTTGATCAGCTAGTTATATGAAATTTGATATAAATTTCTCCAAATACAACATGGGATAGCAGTTAATTTTTTATTTGTATTATTATTTGTGTTACATCATTATTTTCTTGAATAAACATGTATCTGAACTCTTTCTTAACGTTTTTGTAAGAATTATTAAGTTTCTTATGGTGTCCACATTAGCCCCCAGTTAAATCAATGGTTGTCCACACTAGCCCCGTATAAGGGGCTAGTGTGGACAAATGTAAGCTCTTTTTAAAATAATTTAATAGTGTATTTATGAAAATAAAAATTCATAACTATTGATGCAATTATGAAGGCAAGAGGTATAAGTAATCGCTAAAAATTACTTTATTACAAAAATGATATATTTACATACATAATTTTGTAATTATATAAAAATTGTCCACACTAGCCCCCCCCTCCCCTACGTGTTCTTTTGTATGTTATAATGGTATTGGGTTTTTTATTATTTAAGAATTTCCATTTCTTATATAGAAATAGAATATGAAAATTGGTAAAATATTTTTCAAAATATAATTTCAAATATGTAGCTTAATTTGTGGTATTTCCAACTAGCGCGAACAATACGCAAAGGCCAAATAGCATGTACATTTATTTTGTGGGTAGCCCCTTTTGTGCACCGAGGACTTAATTTTATATTGAATATTAAAATATTTATTTAAATATGTTAAAAATGTGCATGTAGGTAACTTAATAATTCGCTTTTTCTTCTTCTAGAAATAACTCGATTAATTCTCATATATCAGCAGTTACAAACACAACATCTCGTTTTAAGACAAAAGCTGCAATGAAAGGTTATGAGAATATTACGTCCGGATTTAATCTACATAATGGACTGGAATCTAAATCAATATCTGCATGCAAACTTACTGCTTTAGCAGAAATCGCTCTAGGTAATGAGAATACCAATTCACATGATTTAGCTTTAGAGCAAAGAGTTAGTAGCAGCTTTGTTCAATTGAATGCGTCTGAATGTGTTAATTTGACTCTTAACGAAAACCCAAAAAATACGAATATTTATGATAACAAAAAATACCAAAAAAATAATGATTCGCAAAGCACAACTTCGTCTAAAACAATAATGCATTTATCACTAGCAGCTAATGGACAAGAGACTGACAAGATTATTATTCCTGAAAGGCCATTTATGAACATTGGCCTAGAAGAAAAAGAAACAATCAAATTCCAGAAGCCAAAATCAACTGTTAATTTACTAAATACTGACGACAATAGCGTATCCACAGGTTCTTATTCCGACCGCGATGATTTTGACTTTGGTTCGATAAGTTGTGACGATGATATTAGCGTTAGAAATAGTATAACCAAAGTTGAAAAAAACAACTGTTCAAACAGCAGCTCAAGAGCCACCACTAAAACATTTGAAAATAAATCACTTATAATGGGTCGTATATTTAAAAACGTAACTGCAAAAAAAAAAGTAAACCAATCAAAAGCAAAAATAAATTCAGTTCAAAATGACCCACTACCAACTAGACCCGATCTTAATCAAATATTTGATGAGTTAAGAGGAAATACTATATCGAAAGGTCCTGATATTGGTAATAAAAATGTATTTGACACTACATTACCAGATGTTGTGAAAGACGATCAGATTTTGCCAAATGTAAATAAAATATCGACACGTAAAACAAAAAACACAAAACTTAAATTAACCGAAAAACGTGGTAAAAACTTTGCTAAGTTGCAATCAGAACTTGGAATGTGTCCGGAAGAATTAGCTAAACTAATTGATGAAGGTCAAAGAAAGTCGAAAAGACGTTGTGCAACAAATCGACCTAAAAAACTTGTTGAAATGTGGAGCTCTGACGAATACGAAGAATTTTTATCCACCAAAGATATTTTCGCACTTATCGAGGAAAAAGAGAAGGAAGAGAAAAAAAAGAAAAGGAAAAATATTACAACAGTACTAAATAGTATAGAAATTAAAGATAGTTCAGCAATCGAAAGTGCAAGAAGTTGCACTTTAAAAAAGAACACTCGTTTTAATGATGACGGCTCCGATAAGCGACCATTATTGCAAAGGAAGATAAGTCAACAAAAGGAAGTAGAACCAAATCAAATTTTTAAATTACGAAAGAAAAAGAAAATTGACATAGACGAGGTCTCAAAAAACTTCAAAGCAGAAAGTAAAGATACTTCATTAGAAAACTTGAAAAAGAGTTCGAAGGTAAACCAACTAAACACAGATAAAAGTAAATCTTTAAAAAAAGAAGTTGTTTCAAAAAACATAGATAAGTCCAAATCAAGTAAAACCGGCAAAGGTAAAAAAAAACCCCAGACTACCGTGTCGTTACCAAGACGCAAAAGAGTAGCGTCTGAAAAACTTTACTATTGGTCATCATCCAGCGATGAAGATTTCGGAAAAATCAGTACGACAAATGATCAAAATTTCGAAAGTGGAGAACAATATCAAAAACACGGTTGGATCGTTGGTGACTCTCATAAGAAACTTGTAACTTTGCTTGCTATAGCAAAGGGCAACAAAAAATCTGACAAATGTGGTGTAAAAAAAGAAACGTCGAGAAAAAAAAATTTAAGTAAATAATAATTTTATTTGTATTGTAAGCTTATGTATTTTTAAGACTTATTTTATATATTTTTCAAAAGTAAAGCATAGCTTAATATATATATATGTATATATATAAAGATACATTTTATTTGTTATTTTTAACTTTGGTAATATTGGAATACTTATTTGATCTTTTAAAGTAACAAAAACTTAAAAGTTTAATGTCAAAATAGTGACATAAAATTTCAAAATTAAAAGTACATATTTGCCTTTCCGACTAAAATTTAAGTTAAAAAATAAAATTTTTATTGATATTATTCTTTTGTTTGTTCCCCCTTAAAGAAGCGATGCAAATAAAATATGTGAAAGATACCGGAACGAAGCCATAAAAATAGAATTGTGAAACACAGAGTCTTCTTAATTGACTGATGAGCTAGCTGTTGGCGAAGAATTATTTTTAATTTGTATATTTAAATTAGTTTACTAGGTATTAACCCTAATAAATAATAATTTATTTAAAAAGTAATTAAAAAATTGTGCAAAATACATTACAAAACAGGGCTGTGATATAGTTTTGAAAAGAACCATTGAGCCTATTACTGACTTTTGATGAAACAAACTCAAGCAATAACAAAACCAGTTATTTTTAGAAGTATCGATCCAGAGCCAATCCGATGTTTTATATTTATTTTTCAAAACCAATCAATGAATGTGAGAACTCCACATGTAACTTGCATATTTTTCTGGAAAAGAAAAAATCTGATTATTTAGTAAATTGATTTAAAATATGAAACAACCCAACGGAAAACGGAAGCGCGTTGAAACGATTTCTGAGCGCGTCCAGGGGAGTAAGAAGCTGCTTCGAAAACAGCATGTCATTGCGGGGATACACATCTTCGGAAGCACCTGAAATACGCATCCGTGGAAGTTAATTGGAAGCACACATTTGGAAGCATATAAAATACGCTTTTGCAGATATTTTTGAATATGCAATAATAAAAATGTTTTTTTTTTTACTTTAAGTTTCAATTATTATATTATCAAGCCTGTTCCGTAATCCGCGTGGTTTCAATTACTTTTCACTTAGGAGACTTTTTGATGAAAATGGTGAGTCATATGATAAAAAGTATTAGAATCTTTTTTTGTTGAGAATTACAAAAGTAACTATTTCGGAAATATTCGATACAAGTCGAATTTTTCGACCTTTCGTGGTTTTTAAGAATATTTCCTAAACGGTTACTTTTTCCTTAAAGCAAATCAATGTTATTTGTAGAACCTGTGATTCCTCACAAAAAAGATTCTGATACATTTTATCGTGTGACTAACCATTTTCATCAAAAAGCCTCCTAAATGAAAAGTTATTGAAAACACACGGATTACGGAACAGACCTGTATTTCATACTCTCGTTTATAATTCCTCTTCTGGTTTTTTTAACCTTTTATCTTGTATTTCGGTTTGATTTCATTTTACGCACTGAAATTTGGTTCTTATTAACTTAAGAAAATAAATATTTTAAATAAATAAATAAAAAGTGCTTCCACCCAAAAAGTTTTTTCGAGAAAATGTTTTGAATGACTCTAGGATAAATTATATGTGACCCTTTTTTTAAAAATGAACTGCACTTTCAGTCCATGGCAAAAAAAAACCATTTTTTAGCCCTGGGCACTGTACCAAAACCAAAAAAAAGTTTGACTAAAACAGATACGAAAAATTAGTATGCAGAAAATTTTCTGCGTGTCTGTAGATTAAAAATCCGTTAACTGGAAAACTTTTTCTGATATCGTTTACGAGATATTGCAATTAACATATTTTTTTGACTTTCTATTAAAAAATTTAATTTTTGCGTATTAAAAAAAATTTTCAATATATAGAAACAATAAAAGTCAGTTCCAATATATTTTTTGATGCTGAATCCGAATCCGGTCCCGAAATTGTTATATCACTTCTGGATTTTGAGATATTTTACCTAAAACTTTGACATGTACGGTTTTTTCACCACTTTTGACGATCCGGCCTGTTATCCATGCAATTTCATTTACTTTTCATTTCGAAAACTTGTTGATTACTTTTTATTTTCGATGTGAAAGTGAAGCCTATTCAACGACTGTTCAAGATGTTTAACTTTTCACAGTAGAAACGTAAACTTTTTTGCTGTCAGTTAAAAAATACACACAAGTAAACAAGATTTATGAAGCAAATTGCTTTTTATTGTATTTAATAACTTTAATTGAGTTTCACGTTAACAACGGCTGCTGTTATGCACTTAAAATTATTACTGCTCGCAATTTTGTCTGTCAAAATAATGTATTAGGCAAGTTGGCCAATAATGGGGTTTCCTCTGAATTTTAGAAAGATTTTTTTCATGCTCTATGCATTTCATTCATTCTATTACAATTTAAGAAATGAAATTAGGCGGCATCCTGTTTTGGAACAATTCTTACTAACACCATGATATAATGACATGTCAAATGACTCACACATACACTGAGTTCGAAAATGCCAAAATTCAACTATTTACTTGTCATCGGAAAAAATATTTTTGCAGTCAACAGGAATAAAACAGGAAAAACTCTGGAGCTTATATTTACCTATGTGTGTATTTTTTTTTTTTTTTTAATTTCGTCAATAAAACATCTTTAAAACAGCAAAATTAATTGAAAAGTCGTAGAATAGTACTTTCAAAAACCCTATCGAGTTTTATGACGAACAATTACTTGGTCTTGTTAAATAACCTCAAAACTGGTGAAAAAACTGAACATGTCAAAATTTCTGCCTAGAACATCTCAAAATTCAGAAGTGATAAAGCAATTTTAAGAGCGGATTCTGATTAAGCATCAAAAAATACATTAGAACTGACTATTTTTGTAACTATTGATCATTATGTTTTTAGCACGCAAAAACTAAATTTTTTAATAGAAAGTCAAAAAATTAAGTAAAAATGCAATGTCTCGTAAACGATATTAGTTAGGGATTTCCAGTTTACGGTCTTTTAATTTACGGACAAGCAGAAAACTTTCCGTATACTAATTTTTTGTATCCGTTTTAGTCAAACATTTTTTTTGGTTTTAGTACAGAGCCCCGGGCTAAAAAATGGGTTTTTTGTCCCTGGATTGAAAATGTGCCATTCACTTTTGAAAAAGGGCTATATAAGTTTCATCCTAGAGTCATTCTAAACATTTTCCTGAAAAAACATTTTAATTACTTTTTAAAAATTTTAAGTTCCATTTTACTAAAACTAAATTTTTTCTGTCACTTTTGCTAGACTTTTTAATTCTTAACAAATGTTAAACGAACTTTTAATATTTATTTAAGCATTTATAGTGCCACTAAAGATGTGCTTCTATTGCGCTCCCCTGGAAAGCAGCTTCCATTTCTCCCGTTGTTTATTGATTATAATAGAAACAGTTGGTTGGAATACATTACGTATACTAGTTGGAACAATTTAATATTAATTATATAATTATATGTGACGGGCCGTGACAGAACGGACCTTATCTTGCCAGATTAAAATTTTCAGTACAGTAAAATTTCATGTTTCGGGGTTTTGATACCTAACGCTACCTACATCACAATGGACAAATAAGATATCTTAATGATTCCTGAATCTCCTGAGTAAAATGGTATACTTTTTAAAACCGAAACGTTGGCACTTCTTTTTTTATTGGGCAAAATGGGTTAATAGATAGTTTTCATAGATCTTCTAATAGTCTAAGATCTAATAGTTAAAATCTAATTTTAACATATATTTATGAATGGGGGAATATATTTTGGCCGGTTGCAATAACTTATGAATCGTGAGTCGCACGGGGAAAATAGCCCTAATCTTTTTTATTTACGCAATAAACAATCAGTTTTTAATAAATAATTCATAAACTGTACATTTTTTTTTACTTATAATGAAAATTACTTGTAGAGAATATGACTCTTCATAAAAAATATTCGGGCATTTTAATAGGCAACCCGGCCAAAATATATTTCACCACTCATAAATATATGTAAAAATTAGATTTTAATTAAAAACTCGATCCATACGGAAATTAAAAAATTATTCGCCGTTTTCTATGTACTTGCTGATGCTGATTCCGAATCCGCTGTATCTCGTTTGGCTTTCGAGATATCCTCACTTAAAAGTGCTAAAATCAGCGATATAGCAAGAAACGAGATATGGTGGTTGAAAGTTTCAGTTTTTCTCTTCAAAACTCAATTTTAATTATATCAATATATCCTTTTTCTCCGAAATATCGTAAACTGAAACATTACAAAACGTGTTTTTTTTATTAATTAACTTTTTAGGATATATCTCCGAGAAAAAAAAAAAGATTGATATAATTCAAATTACGTTTTGAAGAGAAAGGCTGAAGCTTTCAACCACCATATCGAGCCCTAACCGCAACGGTAGCGATACGACAAAAAGCAAATTTTACAGGAGAGAGTTTTTTAATTTTTTTCGAACATGCATGGCGGATTTTTTTAAAAAGTTAAATTTAGTCTATATTGGACCTCATGTAAATAATAGACGCGTTTTTAAATTGATTTTGTGCCTATTTCACTCATTTATGGCGCATACAATATTTTCGCAGTCACTCTTGGCAAAGATTGAATTTAAAATGTCGCGCATACGTTATTTAAAATTACATTGTTTTATCTTTGAAGAATACATTTATTTCATTTATTTAATACACAGAAAGAAATTTGTAACAATTTGAACGGTTGAAATTGCACCAACCCACAAAAACTTGATTGACTGTAATATTGTTAATTTACAGTACTATTCAGTATTAAAAAATATCACGCACACACCTCTTTTGAACTTGGTTTTACTCCGATGTGTTCTCATTCCAGGATTTTTTATGCAAAGTTGTTCATGCGGGTCCAAATATACAGAAAAATTTTTTTTTTTAAAACGAGCTAATCGATTTTCCGGGTGGAATTTTGGTTACCAAATGGTCTTCATATTGCTTGTGTATCAAACAAAAACATTTGACAAAATTTAACAAAAAAACTGGGCATGCAGTTTGTTTTCTGTTTATTTGTAGATTCAAAAATTGTATTCAAAAATTTTAACTATCGCGTTAACGAGATATTGGATTTTTGAAATTTTTTTTGAAAATTTTTTGTGAAAAAAAATTAACTTTTGCGTTTTTTTAGAAAATTAGCAACATACGAAAACAACTAAAATTATTTTCAATGTAAATTTTGATGCTGAATCCGAATTTGGCCTTAGAATTGCTTTATCTGATATGGTTCTCTTAGCCTAAAGACTAATTTTCCATCCATGATATGCAAATAAAATAATTTTTTTATTTTGATTCTTTCGAGATTGTATAATAGAACTAGGATATCCTTAGCCATAAAACCTTAAAGGGCAGCTTAAAGTATTATTATTTTACTTCAAAACCCAGCTTAAATTATATCGATATCTTTTTTCTTCTTCGAATTATTCTAAGGGGCTGTCCATAAACTCCGTGACGCTTCTAGGGGGGGGAGGGGGTTTGAGCAAGCGTCACTTTTTGTCACAGGGGGAGGGGGGTTCCAGCAAGCGTCACGAGACGGCGTTTAAAATAACTTATTTTTCAGAAGAATAAAATTAAAAACTAAACTTAAGTTAATCAAAGATATAATTTTCTTAATTTTTTACGATTTGCTTGTCAGAAAAGTATCGTTATTTGATTTAAAAGGCCGTTTTGACCTACGAACTTCGAATTAACAATCGCAATCTTTTAAATTCAATAATAATACTTCCGTAGTTCTTACGATTATCGAATCTACAGTGTATTCAGTGTTAGGCCCGATTATAAAAATAAGTATACAAAATATACAAATAAGAATGTTAGTGTATATAAAGAGAAATTTGAACTCAATCATTTCAATTCTCTAAATTTTTATAAAAGCACTGAGTTTGTCACAGTTTTGAGAAATTTAAAAAAAAGTAAACTAAACTTTGTCGAAGAAATTGGTTTAAGGGGGTCATTGAGAATAAATTTGTAAGTTTGGAAAAATTTAGCTTCATTGGTTCAGGTTTTACATTTATCCTTTGCCGGAACATTTAAATTTTTTTATTGAAAATTTTATAAAAAAAATTGAATGCTTTTCTTTTTAATTTACGTCAGTTATTAGAAAGTGAACGAATGATATAATTTTAAACAGTGTTCTTAACTTCATTTTGTGAGATTTTCCATAGTTAAGTTTAGTTTCATGGAACTCCATTCAATATAATTGAAAACGAGGCCTTAAAATATGAACGCTACACGAGTTCCGCGTGACGTTTTCTTAAATTTCGGTGCAACTGAAAGGATTTTTTCAAATATGATTTTTAACTGCTACATCTACATTCTACAGTAAAGTTCAATTTGATGCAACTCTATTAATTTGGTCGAAATAGGGGATTCAAGGATTTTTTCTCAAATTTTGGCTGTTTTCTTAAATTGCGGTATCACAAAAAGGTCTTTTCTAGATTTGATTTATAACTGCTTCGTCTACATTCCGGCTACTCTTCCACAGTATAGTTCAATTTGATGCAACCCCTTTAATTGAGTCAGAATAGAGGCTTCATCAATTAGGTTGAATTAAAGTACGGAGATAAAAACAAACTTTAATGATTGATTACCCACTGAATTTAAATTACAATACAATTTTAAAAATATTAGTTTTGTAATTTTTGCATGCAAAAATAATGATAAGCAATTTATAACACACTTTCAGTGTGAACTGAGGAATATTTTGAAAACATAAATTGTTATTCTTTAGAATCGTTAAACGTCAGCGATATACTGAAAAACTGTCAGCTTATAATTGTAGTTTATGAAGGAAATTTTACGAGAAAAGCGGTCATTATCATAATAATATAACAACTCGAAGTTCAAAGTTCTATACCCTACTACAAAAATGACAAAAATAGTGCAACAATATCGAGCCTTAACCGCCAGAAAGACTTATCCGACAAAAAACCAATTTTACAGTAGAACTTTTTTTTGAATTTTCTTTGCATACATTGTAGTGCAAAAGTCAAAATTGATTTCGCTACAACTTCGTAATGGTACTTTTAACAGTCATGAAATTTAAAGGATAATGAACGTGAGTTATCGATTTCTTTCAAAAAACGGAAATCTGAAATCGTGTCGGTTAAGCCTTTTTGGCGGTTAGGGCTCGATACATTAATATGAATATAAATAGAAACTTATAATGAGAATTTATTTTTGCTAATATTTAGCATTGTACGTGAAAATACGAGAATATCAGTGTGCTCAAAAGGCAACTTAAACAACTTGCACTGGTATATGCATAAAAAAAATATATGGATAGGGGGAGGGGTTTCAGTTACCGTCACATGACACTAGGGGGGGTCTGGTCCAGCGTCACTTTTTGTCACATAGGGGGGGAGGGGGTTCATTTTAGCGAATCTTAGCGTCACGGAGTTTATGGACAGCCCCTAACGTGAAAAGGAGAAAAAAGAAAAAATCCACGTTTTTTCGATATTTCAGCTAACAATATTTCGAAGACAAAAAAAGACATCGATACAATTTGAACTGATTTTTAAAGTAAAAGACTAGTACTTCAAGCTTCATTTTCAATTCTACGACCTAACTTTTACAAAGAACCCTCTGTACAAAATTTCGTCGAATTGTCTTAGTTTTCCAGTGAAACAGACGGACATGGCTATAACGACTAAAAAGGTGACTGATGAAAAATATATATAAAGGGTGTTTTTTTTTAGAGGTTTGTTTTTCGAATAGAGATAAAACTGGCATTTTGTGGTCAAATCTGGCAACTCTAATGTCATTTATGTTCAGTTTGGTTTGCCATTTCATCATGAACAGGTTGACAAAAGAACAACGCTTGCAAATCGTGCAAATTTATTTCGAAAATAATGGTTCAGTTCGCGAAGTTTACCGCAAGCTCCGTCCATTTTATGGTCGACATAATTGCCCATCAGCGCAATTAATTCGGTCAACCATGGATCGTTTTCGCACTACGTTTACTCTATGTGATAATACGCATCCGCAGAGACGTCGAACAGTGCACACCGAAGAAACAATTGCCGCTGTAGAGCAAAATGTTAAAGAGGACCCGAATGAATCGATTCGCCACCGTGCACAGCAATTGGAGCTTTGTCCATCAACTTTATAGAAGATTTTGCGCAAAGATCTTGGCTTGCGACCTTACAAGATCCAGCTTGTGCAAGAATTAAAGCCGCGAGACCATGCAATGCGTCGTGATTTTGGTGTATGGGCCGAAAATGAGATTGATCTCGATGCTGATTTTCATCGCAAAATTTTGTTCAGTGATGAGGCTCATTTTTGGTTGAATGGCTACGTCAACAAGCAAAATTGCCGCATTTGGAGTAAAGAGAATCCACATGAGACCCTTGAGACGCCATTACATCCACAAAAACTGACTGTTTGGTGTGCTCTATGGGCTGGTGGAGTCATTGGGCCATACTTCTTCCGAAATAATGCTGGAGAGTCAGTTACCGTTAATGGAGACCGGTATAGAGCCATGATAACCGACTATTTTGTTCCCGAATTGAATGGCATGAATTTGGATGAGTTGTGGTTCCAACAAGACGGCGCTACATGCCACACAGCGCACGTCACAATCGATTTATTGAAGGAAACATTCGATGAGCGCATAATTTCGCGGAATGGACCTGTCAATTGGCCACCAAGATCGTGTGATTTGACACCATTGGATTATTTTCTTTGGGGATATGTGAAGTCGCTCGTCTACGCCAACAAACCAGAAACGTTAGGGGACTTGGAAACCAACATTCGTGGCGTTATTGCCGACATACGGCCCCATATGCTCGAAAAAGTGGTTGAAAATTGGACCTGTAGAATTGGCTTTATTCGAGCCAGCCGCGGCGGCCACATGCCCGAAATCATATTTAAACATTAATGGCATAAAATTATCCTTCCAATAAAGCCAAATTGATGGACATTAAAACGATTTTCTTGTGTTTTATTTCAATTCGAAGTTCTATACCTCTAAAAAAACACCCTTTACTTGTCCATACCTGCCACGCCTCCTTATTTGATTTTTGAGGCGCTTACGTTAGTTTTGATGTCAAGAAAAAAGTGCGATATCTTTGTAAATATACAGTGCTGTGCAAAACATTTGCAACCAAAAACACTTGAAACTGAATTACCAATTTTTGGCCACTAAAACAGATGCAAATAAAATACTTGGTATGAGGTTTTATGTCATTTATATTGTTGTTTATAAAACAAAAATAAAAAGTCCATACATCACTAATACAAAACTTAAAAAAAAACTTAAGTGCAAAATAAAAGTGTATTGGTATTGGCTGTGCAAAACATTTGCAACTGTTAATCTAAATAAATATATTTAATGGAATAACTCCTGTTTTTTATAACAGCAGTGCATCTTTTTGGCATGGATGCGATAAAACTATTTTCAAATGAGTGCGGAATGTTCGCTACCGTTTTTTAACTTCATCAAACAACTCATCTTGTTTTCAAAATTTTTGATTGCATAATAAGCAATGCATTTTCGTGACTTGACGATTTGATTTTGTTTAGATCTGGCGACTCCGCGGGACTTTCGGACATAAAACCTCTGGTACGGGGCACATTTGACAAAATGACTTTTTTTGAAAAAATGTAAAAAAAGACTCTTAATGCAGTTTTTTCAAACATTTTTTTTTTCTTGGTTTTAATCTTAAATAATCAATGTTTCAGAAACAGTAAAGAGTATTAAGATCTTGCAATAATTTTCAAAGATACAGGTCTTCGAAAATTTAGTGTCAAATGTGCCCCAGTCTCCCCTACATATATTGAACTAAATAAAGTAAGTAGTTAATAACACAGGTTTACAAAAAAAAATGTCATGGCGTTTTGACCAGACTATGTGTTTCCTAGGAACTTTGACGTCCTGAATCCGAATCCCGTGTCCGTTTTTTTCCAGAATATCTGCGAAATAATATTTCAAGGTCATATGGAGGTCATATGTCGTTGAGTGATAAATTCGCTAAAATTCTGAAACTAATTTTTTATCATTGTGTTCTTAGTCTTTAAAAAGAATATGTGATCCAAAAGGGTATCTCGGACCTAGTTTCGGAGATATAGCCATCGGAAAATCCGGATATATCTTCTAAATAGTATAACCGCTATAAGTTGGGAACCCCTGGATGGATTCGTAAAATATTGGTTTCATTTGAAAGCTATTTTGACAGCCTATAAAAATGTTTTGAACATATTTTCAATTGGATTCATAGTTTTCGAGATATGAGCTTTTTTGAAATTTTTCAATTACAACAACAAATAAATCAACAACACCAACAATAGCAACAATAAAATACCTTTCACTTGACACCAATATTTTCCAAATCCCTCCAGGGGTTCCCAACTTATAGCGGTTTTCATACAAGATATATATTCTAATCTTTCGATGGCTATATCTCCGAAACTAGGTCCGAAATGCCCTTTTTGATCACATATTCTTTTTAAGACCTAAGAGCTCAATGATTAAAAAATAGTTTCAGAATTTTAGCGAATTTATCACTAAACGACACATGAACCCCATTTTGACCTCCATATGACCTTGAAATCTTTTTTCGCAGACGTTCTGGAAAAAAACGGACCCGGGACTCGGATTCAGGACGTCAAAGTCCATAGGAAACACATAGTCTGGTCAAAACGCCATGACATTTTTTTTGGTAAACCTGTGTAATTAAAGACTATTTCAAAGCCCAATCGCCAAATAAAAAGCTTTCCATTAAAAAAAAAAAAAAAGATTCTGCTTGGTTAAGTTTAAGCTAACAGAGCTATTTCGAAAAAAAAACCATTTTGAATTAAAGTCAGCAATGAATAACACAGGCTTACAAATAAAAAAAATATCATGGCGTTTTGATCAGACTATGTGTTTCCCAAGGACTTTGACGTCCTGAATCCGAGTCCGGGGTCCGTTTTTTTCCAGAACGTCTGAGAAAAAAGATTTCAAGGTCATATGGAGGTCAAAATGGGGTTCATGTGTCGTTTAGTGATAAATTCGCTAAAATTCTGAAACTAATTTTTAATAATTGAATTCTTAGCCCTTAAAAAGAATATGTGATCAAAAAGAGTATCCCGGAACTACTTTCGGAGATATAGCCATCGGAAGATACGGATATATCTTATATCCAAAGCGCTATAAGTTGGGAACCCCTGGATGGATTAAAAAAATATTGGTGTCATATAAAAGGTATTTTAACAACCTATAAAATTGAATTCATAGTTTTGGAGATATGACCTTTTTTTGAAATTTTGAGAAATTTTTCAATTACAACAACAAATACATCAACAACGTCAGCAACAACAACAACAAAATGCCTTTCATATGATATCAATATTTTCCAAATCCATCCAGTGGTTCCCAACTTATAGCGGTTTTCATAGAAGATATATCCGGATCTTCCGATGGCTATATCTCCGAAACGAGGTCTGAGAGACCGTTTTTGATCACATATTCTTTTTAAAAACTAAGAATTCAATGATAAAAAATAGTTTCAGAATTTTTGCGAATTTATTACTAAAAGACACATGAAAATTTTGGCCTCCATATGACCTTGAAATCTTTTTTCTCAGACGTTCTGGAAAAAAACGGACCTCGGATTCTCATTAAGGACGTCAAAGTCCCTAGGAAACACATAGTCTGATCAAAACGCCATGACACTTTTTTTTTTTTGTAAACCTGTGTAATTAAAGGCTATTTAAATGCCCCATCGTTGTAAAGTTGTTGTTGTTGTCTGTTCTGAAATTGTTGTTGTTAAAAGTTCCCAATTTCAAGAAAATTGATTTATTGCATTTTTTTTTAATGAAAAGCTTTTCTTTTGGCGATGGGGCGTTTAAATAGACTTTAATTACACAGGTTTACAAAAAAAAAAAAAAAAATGTCATGGCGTTTTGACCAGACTATGTGTTTCCTAGGGACTTTGACGTCCTGAATCCGAATCCTGGGTCCGTTTTTTTGCAGAATGTCTGAGAAAAAAGATTTCAAGGTCATATGGATATGATTTTCTCAGAGAAATAAATTTTTTCGTAGCTTGCAATGTCTATACTTTTAATATTGCTCTCAATCAAGTGGAAATTATTGCTATTTTGCTACTTTGCAAGTCTAACTGCTCGGGATCGAGAACACGGCTTATCATAGTTTCGTATAAAAACAGCTCACAAATAAGAGCAAGCTAACAGCCGGCTGGATCCAAAAGTAGTGGTTACAAAAAAGGTTGTTTAAATAGTACCGGAATAAAGCATTATTGAAACATGCAATTTGAAAGAATACTCGCAAGAGTTTTCTTAAATTGCTTTTCTAAACTCTTTGCCCAGGAGCTATGGCACGGCAAAGAATGGTGCTCACAAACCACCCTAGCGCTAGAAGGACGCTATACATTGCAACCACTATCTCGACGAAAGCGCAGGAAGAAGCGCTATGGCCACAGCTTTAGATGAAACGCTTTGTGGAAGCTGGTATGATGAAAGTAGTAGTTATAAAAAAAGAAAGTGGTTCAAATAGTAGCGGAACAAAGCATTATTGAAACATGCAATTTGAAAGAATACTCGCAAGAGTTTTCTTAAATTGCTTTTCTAAACTCTTTGCCCAGGAGCTATGGCACGGCAAAGAATGGTGCTCACAAACCACCCTAGCGCTAGAAGGACGCTATACATTGCAACCACTATCTCGACGAAAGCGCAGGAAGAAGCGCTATGGCCACAGCGTTAGATGAAACGCTTTGTGGAAGCTGGTACGATGAATTGCCATCTAAATAAAACTAGTGGATGATGTAACGATGCATGTCATAATAATCGTTGTATTTCTTGTAGGCTGGAAATGATCCCGCAGCTAAGCGATGTAAAGAATTGACACAGTTATAGACTGTGGATGCTCAAATTCAAAAGAATGCGTGCACAATGGACGCTTAGTTCTTAAAGAAAATAGCAAAGTAGCACTCTGTGACAAGCCGCTGCAATCTTACAGAGTGATGTTTTCCAAGTAATCTATAATTTTTTTATTAATTTGATGAAAGGATTCATTATAATCGATTACATTAAAAACCATGTTAAAGTCACTACAAGAGCGTCGAAGTGGGTCTTGAAGCATGTAGTTAGTTCTATGATGACGCAGATGAAAAAATTCAAAATTTCTAGTTGGGCGATAAGGTACATTAAAGGTAACCATACTTAATATGTATTCACTAATAATATCGCCTTTTATAAGCTAAAGTACAAAACATATGTTAAGCATGGTTCTCTGATTTTTTAGAGTAGGTAAATTAATTAGCTTCAACCGATGTCTATATGGGGGCAAATTAATGCTAGGATCCCATGGAAGATTTCTTAAAGCAAATAAAGAAACTGTTTTTGAACTGACTCAATAGAATTGATATGGCATTCATAATGAGGACTCCAAACAACAGAACCATACTCTTAAATGGGTTGTACGAGCGATGTGAATAAAAGCTTTGTTACGTAAGGATCAGAAAATTCTTTAGATCAACGTTTAATGAAACCGAGAACACTATTAGCTTTGCTTACAATTTTGGAAAGCTTAGTTTGGAATCCATGGTTACTCCTAGGTCTTAAAATGATATAAGACGTTCGAGAATGCAATCATCAACTTTGTAGTTGTAAAGAATTAAAGGCCTGCGTGAAAATGACAATAATTTGCACTTATTTAAAATTAAGGTCATGCAATTAATTTTACACCTAGCAGTAAAATTATCAATATCATGTTGTAGGCAGAAAGAGTCAAATGCATTTTTGATAGGCTTAAAAAGTTTGACGTCGTCGACATACATTAGCACGTAACTAGTACTTATGACGGATGGCATTTCATTCATAAACAAAATAAATAATAATGGACCAATACGACTGCCCTGGGGAACTCCACATGTAACGGGAAATTCATTTGATTTGTTACGTAAATAAGAACGAATCCATTCAAGCAGAAGACTTGGAAAACCAATCAAAGAGAGTTTTAAAAGCAACAACATCGAAAGCTTTACTGAAATCGGTGTAAATAACATCAGTCTGATAGCCCTTATCAAAACTATTTATTGTGCAAGTAGAGAACTCCATCAAATTTGTTACACTTCATCTACCTTGCAAAAAGCCATGCTGGTGAGGAGAAATGTAAGGATTAGAACTATGAGCAATTTGCAAAGTTAAAATGTGCTCGAAAAGTTTAGGCAGTGCGCTTAATTTAGCAATCCCCCTATAATTAGATATCATAGATCTGCTACCAGATTTATGCAAAGGAATTATATAAGATGCCTTCCACACTTCAGGGAAAATGCCGCAAGTGAGAGATTTTTTGAAAATTTCATAGATTGGGAAAGCGAGAACTTCACAGCAATTTTTAAGAACACAAGATGGAATACCATCGGGTCCTGCAGCAAATGAAATTTTAATTTTGCTTAATTTGCTGTCTTTATCAATATGTGGCATTCTAACCAGACCCGAAGGTACTGGAAAAGGATAATCATTACAATTATGTGTAGAGGATGAGAAAGTAGATTGAAAAAATTTTGCAAAAACACTACAAATATTAAAATCATCATCGGATTCCACTTCATCGTATTTCATTGCCGTTGGAAAGGCATTGTTCTTTCGTTTTAATTAGATGAAGCACCAGAAAGACTTGGGATCGGATTTCAAATTCAGTTTTACCTTTTGTAGGTATGATTGATAGGCTTTATTGCATAATAATTGAAACCTAATCCTTGCAGAACAATAATTGGTGTAGTCTGGTGTAGCCCTGTAAAGTTAAGATTTTAAATTTCTCAATTTACGTATTACATTAGTAAACCAGATTGGGCCAGAAGAAGCAGATTTAAACAATTTTGGTACAGAATGTTCAAAACAACCGATAACAGCATTATCAAGGGCTAAAACTGCATCATTAAGACTTTTAGCCGTAATATTGTTTTCATCGAGATGAAGAACAAAGTTCCAATCAATTTCAGATAGCACCTCATTCAATAAAACATAATTAGTTTTCTTGAAGTAAAAAGATTTATCGCCTGTAAAACTGTCTTTAATGCTACTAGTCACATGTACTTCTAATAAAATTTCCAGGGAAGGATGGTAGCAATCTTCAGGCAACAGCGTGATCACAGCGTGAGATACGAATAATATCACTATCATCAAAGAAAATCAAATCTAAAGTCCTAGATCTCAGATTCTGTACATTATTTACTTGAAAAAGTCCCAAAGCAGATATAGAATTTAAAAAATCTGTTTCAAGTTGGTTGCCTGGCGATGGAAGCAACTTTATAGGATCCAAAGTATTGGAACTCCAAGAGAGATTTGGTAAATTAAAATCGCCTGTAACCATTAAGTGAGCGTCAGCTTTTAACTTATAGCTTACAAGTTTTATTGCATTATAATGATTAATGTAAACATCATAACTGGAGTGAGGTGGAATATATGAGCAGGTTATATATAAGCTTAAGAGTTGAAATTTAACAAAAACAACAGAATTCAATATCTAAGAACTCTTCCAAAACGATTTCTTGGGAGAATAGGTTTGAGCAGACAGCGATTAAAACACCACCACCACTTGAGTTATTATTTGGAATAGAATTTCTATCTTTACGATATATTATGAAGTTGCTTGCAAAAACTTCAGTACTTAGCCTACTGGGTTTTAGCCATGTTTCAGAAAAACGGATAATATGGTATTCAAATCCACTACTGTTAATAAAGATGTTATTAAGCTTAGTATTTAAGCCCCTAACGTTCTGATAAAGTATATTAAACTCATTTAGTTTTTTGAAGCAGAAACTTGAGGAGGCAGAGAAGTATTTTGAGTATTATTAGACAAAGTATGACTTTTTGAGCTAACACTTTGACGATTTGACTTATGACGAGGAAGGAACTCATGAACTACTACATTATTAGGCCAAAACGAGGGACCAATCAGCTTCTCAAATACATTGGGAGGTAAAGTTAAGCGAAAAGAGGAAGTGACTCTTTCATAAGAAAAGTTAAATTTAGTGACTAACTTTTATATTAGGTAGTTTCAAATTGGTGTTTATGTGGTGCAAAACATCTACTTCAGTAGTATCAGCAGCTAACCGAGAAATGAAAATAGATTTCATTGATGGTAAAGCTATCAGTTTTTTAGGAATAGCACCAGTAGCAACCGTATTTAACGTTAAGGACCCAGAGGGACTAACAGTAATTTGACCTGTAGCAACATCATTAACAGTTAAGGGATCAGAAAAATGGCCAGTAGTTTGAGCAGAATCCTTAACCACTTCGTCGAAAGGTACATCATTCCGAAATTATGAAGATTCAAGAGGTTGAGTAATAGACGAAACTGATTTAGGAAGAGATTCGACAGCAGAAGGAGCCGTAGAAGCATTGTTTGGAGCTTCTGTCGCGTTATCTGGAAGTGGAGAGGAGTTAATCTCTTGAACTGAAATTACGGTAGGTGAATTCATGTCAATTAAGTTGGTAAATGTAGGAGGAATATTTAAGTTTAAAGGAGTAGCTTTAATATTGTTCAATAATGATGCTTTTGACAGTACATTCGATGAGGTAGATTGCTCATCAATGCATTTGCAATCATTAAAAATGTTTACAAGCTGGTCAAAGCTCGCTTGCGTAGCAGAAAAATGTTTTTGAATTTCAGCAAGACCTCTACGAGTTTGTTTTAGTAATATCCACAACTCGATTGCAGAAGAGTTGCACTTATCACAACACCAGCGAAGACCAATATTTTTCAAGATAATGTCTTGAATTCTAACGTTTATGCCAGCACATGAGAGATGAGCTACATTTTCGCATAGCCAGCAGGAAACAGAATGTTCAGTAATGTTCTTTCGAAGATAACCAAACACCACTGTACCGACAACAAAGTACAGGGTGTTTGGCTATGTTTTGGCGTAAACATTGCCGCCAACCTTGCAGGAATGCAAAGTTTAAAAAATTCAAGTAAAAAAGTTCATTGAGAAAAAAAAAATTGAATTCAAGAAAATAAAATTATAATAAAAAACTATAGTAAGAAAAAAAAAATTATAATAGGGAGAAAAAAAAATTGAAGGTTGTGCTGAAATCACCAGGCACCTGAACCGGACACGATCCATCCCAGTATCGAGTTTTGGGCGAGAGGTTGTCCGATACCAGTCGGTAGACACCGTAGCGTTAGTACAAACGCTCTCTGGTGTGGCCTTTTCCTTTGCTGAGACCGTAGCGTTAGTGCAAACGCTTTCTGGCACTGGTGGCTGTTTTGAAGAGGCCGTAGCGTTAGTGCAAACGCTTTCTGCCTTATCTTGAACTGCTACGACAGCGCTGGATAGAGCGCTTCTAGGGGGGGTTCGGCTGCAATCACTCATGAGGTCATCTGAATCCTCATAGAGGATTGCATCAGTGATATCCTTGGTAATATCGTCGACAGACATTCTAAAAATGAGATTGCAAGTTTATGTGGTTATGTGTGTGGGGAAAAAAAAAATGTGGACAAAAAAAGAGAACGGAACGAATGATTAGCTTATACGACGAAAATTATGGCAATGAAAGTGCCACAATAGGCCGTTTAATGCAGCCACGTTCGGTTCGGATTTCTGCAACGCGTACGCGATTATCACTGCCAGGATAAGTTTTTACTATCCGGCCTAATCGCCATTCATTTGCTGGTAGGTTTTCATCTCTCACCACGACCAAGTCGTTACCAGCATATTCTCGCTGGGGAGTTTTCCACTTAACGCGCTTGTGCAACTCTTTAAGATATTCGCTTTTCCATCTGCGACAGAAGTGCTGCTGCATAGCCTTGACTTTCTGCCATCGGTTGACGATGGTAAGCGGTTGTTCGTCTATCTCTGGTTCAGTTGGAGATAGCAGAGGGCCCCCGACCAAAAAGTGGCCAGGAGTTAAAGGCTGAAGATCCGACGAGTCTTCAGACGTGGCGCTAAGTGGACGCGAATTTAGGCACGATTCGACTCGATTAAGAATGGTGGAAAATTCTTCAAAAGTGTATTTAAGTGTTGCAGCAACCTTTTTAAAATGATTTTTGAAAGATTTTACTCCAGCTTCCCAAAGACCTCCCATATGAGGTGCTCCAGCTGGAATAAAATGCCAAGAAATCCCCTGATGCGCAAATTGTGAGACAACGGCATCATGTGAATTGTCAAGGAATTCTTTGAATTCACGTTTGAGGACTCTCGACGCGCCTTAAAAGTTTGTACCATTATCAGAATAGACATTGGCAGGGCAGCCACGTCTAGAAACAAAACGTGTAAATGCCGCTAAAAATGTAGCTGTTGACAAGTCACTTGTGGCTTCAAGGTGAATTGCTTTTGTTGCAAAACAAACCAATAAGCAAACGTAACCTCTGGTTATTCGGCAAGCTCGATCAGAAAAACTTTTCATATCAAAGGGGCCAGCAAAATCCACGCCCGTAGATGAAAATGGTCTCGAAAGATTGGTGCGCTCAGGAGGGAGTGCAGCCATAATTTGAGTCCTTTGTTTTTTTGAATTGACAACACAAACTTTGCAATTGTGAAGGGTTGTCTTTAGCAGATTTTTCGCACGTGGGATCCAATTGCGTTCGAAGAAGACGAAGCACTAATTGGTTTCCCCCGTGCAGTGAAATTTCATGAATATACTTTACTAGCAACCTAGTAAAGTGACAGTTGTACGGTATCAACATTGGATGTCTTTCATCGTACGAAAGAACAGGTGCTAACCGCCCACCAACACGCAGCAACCCGTCCGAATGAACGAACGGATTAAGAGCCAAAATAGAGCTTTTGAAGTCAAGAGATTGGTTAGTTTCTAAGCGATGATATTCCTCAGAAAAGTGAACTTTTTGGCTTAGCAAAATTAACCGATTTCTGACTGTTTTTATTTCGCTACTGTCAATAGATTCTGACTTGCATGAGAATGAAGCGCGCCGTTGTGGATGGGTACGGTTTAAAAAACGAAATACATAGGCTTTAACCCGTAATCCACGCGGCAGTGGCGAAAAATGCTCCAAAATATCATCATATTTCGAAAAATATGCAAAATGAACTTTAACACCTTTGCATTCAAGAGAAGTTTCGATGAGTGAAGGTTCAGGTTGGTTATGCCAAAAAGAATTATTTGACGAAAGCCATGATGGACCATGCCACCAAAGAGTGCTGTTAATCAGCTCCTGAGGTGTTACCCCACGTGAAGCCAAATCAGATGGATTGTCATGTGATTCCACATGAAACCAATTCTGACTTCCAACCTTTTCAACGATTTTAGATACTCTATTTGCAACGAAAGTTGTCCATGATCATGTGGGCTTTGAAAGCCAAGCCAGAACAATGGTCGAATCTTTCCAGCAGTATAAACGATGGCGATCCAAGTTTATTTGAGGCACTAAGGTGTCAACCATGTCTGCTAGTAAATTTGCCCCGCATAATTCAAGGCGTGGCAAAAAAACTGCTTTAACAGGAGCAACTTTGCTTTTAGCGTATAGCAAGTGACTGACTATACAATCACTTTGCTTGATACGAATATAAACTGCCGAAGCATATGCTTTTTCCGAAGCATCACAAAAAGCGTGAAATTCTACTTCTGAAGTAGGCGAAAAATTAACATATCGAGGTATCCTGAATTATCAATATTTGAATAATCTTGCAAAAAAGTTTGCCAAGATTGAAAGCTATGGGGTGGAATGGTTTCATCCCAATCTATTCCATCAAGCCAAATCCGCTGCATAAGAATTTTAGCTATCACCACTATAGGTGCTAGCCAACCCGCAGGATCAAAAAGTTGCGCAACAACTGACAAAACTTCTCTTTTTGAATAAGACGACTTGATTTCTAAACGCTTTGTAGTGAAATAAAATAAATCTGTTGTGGCGTTCCAACAAACGCCTAAGGCTTTGACGCAGCTTGCATCTTCGAATTTTAAAAAATCTTCTCGCAAAAGGTGCTCAGTGGGAAGACCTGCTAAAATGCTGAATGCATTAGCAGTCCACTTTCGCATGGTAAACCCTGCTGAACCAAGAGCAGCTATAAGCTCATTTCTAGCATTAATGACAGTTTCCTCGTCATGAGCCCCAGCTAAAGCATCATCGACATAAGTATATTGCCGCAATATTTCAGCGGTAAGAGGATAGTCTTGTTGAACTTCATCTGCCAATTGCAGAATTGTTCGAATTGCCACGTATGGAGCACAATTCACGCCAAAAGTTACAGTTTTCAGCTCATAGTCCTGAATTTCATCATCAGGTGAGCTTCTAAAAAGAATGCGTTGAAAAGCGGAATGTTTGGGATCAACAAGAATTTGACGGTACATTTGTTGAATGTCGCCATTGAAAACATATTTGAAAAACCGCCATTTTAATACCAGAAGCGTCAAATCAGCTTGAAGAATAGGTCCTGCGTACAGAACGTCATTCAAGCTGACACTGTTGGACGTAGGACTCGACGCATTGAATACTACACGAACTTTTGTGGTAGTTCTTTCTGGTTTTATAACCGCATGATGCGGTAAATAATAATGAGCAGGCGACCTTTCAAATTTTGGGGAAGCAACCTTCACCTTGTGACTCAACTTTAAATATTCAGTAACCACTTTGTCATATTCATTTTTGAGGTAAGGATTTTTAATCAGTCTAGCTTCATTTCTAACGAATTGTTTGAAAGCTATACCTCGAGAAAATCCCAGATTTATTTCATTGGGGTAGCCACTTTTGAATGGCAAAGTGACCATGTATCTACCCTTTTCGTCGCGTTTAGTCGTCTGTTGATAGTTGTCTTCACAAAACTTATCAACCTGAGTTATAAATTTCTTTTATGGAAGTTCTTCCAACTCCCAAAAACGTGCGATCTGTTGATCAATCGCAACTTCAGAGAAGTGTATTAAACACGTAGTAAAAGTGGATATTTCCTTTTGAGGCAAAGGCCCAGTAAACATCCAGCTAAATACTGTTTCCTGCGCTAATAATGAACCAAGAATATTTCTTCGAATTCCGTCTAGGATTATGGCAGGATACAAATCGCCACCGATTAAAACATCTATCTGACCACTTCTGAAGAAATGAGGATCCGCTAACTGAATGTCAGGCAAAGATTCATATACAGAAGGGTCAATGTAACTAGAGGGCAAATTTCCTGTTAAGCGAGACAGCACAAAAGCCGTTGCTTCAATTTGGAATTGCCTACTTAGGAGAACTAATTACGAAGTCACACGATTGTGACACCTGCGCCGATACAGTTTGATTCAAACCTGAAACTTGAGCATTTAGTGCTCTGGTGGTGTACGCTGCACCCAGGTGACATACGGTCACCATTGCAGTACCAAGTAACATTTTTTTGGCACTTGAAGAAAAACACGTCTGTAGGTCTTTGTTAGTGGACTGTAATTGACAAGAATGAGATTGCGTGTTTGGGCCCGGGGGGTTTGCTTGAGGATTCGATCCATTTGAGCCTACACTCAAATTATTAGAAGAGGTTGGAGTCGAATCTCGATGCAGAAGTGTGTTGTGACGTTGCACAATTATATCGGCTTATACACGCTTTTATCTCGTGAGAATGACCTAAGCAGTTGACACATAAATGATGCTTTCGGACGTTCCTTTTGATTAAGCTTGAGAAATTTAGGACACACTCTTAACGCATGCTGCTCCGACGAACAAAGCTTGCAGTTAATCGAAGTGACCTTTATCTGGTAACTATTTACCCGCTTACCAGAAGAGTTGTTCTGGTGACTCTTGGAGACCAACGTCTGAGAGTTTGAAGATTGTTTTGGTATCGCACCACTAGAGTTGCGAATATCTGATACAGTTTCCAGTGTTTGAAAACGACTGGTAAGAAAAGAATCAAGGTCTGCCCATTTTGGTATCTCAGTTTTATTGGTAACGGATTGTTCCCATAGAGAAAGAGTGACCTCAGGCAAACGTGTCGAGCAGAGATATACAAAAAATTGCATCCCAGTTTGTGATATTAATATTGTGCGTTGTTAACGCGAAAATACAACTATTAATATCTCGTTGAAGTTTCTTTAAATCTGCACCAGATTCTTTTGGTACTTGTTGTAAATTAAATAAAATTTTTAATTGGCTATTGACCAGGATACGTTTGTTTTCGTATCTGTCACATAAATCACGCCAAGCTTGAGAAAAACCATCGTTTGTCAAAAGAGATTTCATCACGATTTCCTTTACTTCTCCCTGAGTTTTTTTATTAAGGTGGAAAAGTTTTTCCACTTCAGTTAAACGCGAGTTAGTAATATAAATGGCAGTGAACATGTCCCTAAAGGACGGCCATTTGAGATAATCGCCACCGAATACCTCTGTATCACAAGGTGGTACAGCCATGCTGTGTCCACTTAACGGAACACTGGCTTCGCCAATCTTTGGCTGTGGCCTTTTTTGAGAAAGTTCAGAAAGTCTAGATGCCACACGTTAATAAGATTGGTAACAACTGCGATACTTTTGTTCACATGACTCTATATCTTCCTTTTTTTCAACTACATCTAAACACGCTTTTAGCTCGTCTTGTTGAGCATCTATTGAAAAAATGTCATGCGCTTCAACGGCATTAAACTCCACTTCAAATTCGACTAAAGAGTCGGACAAACGAGTGAACGATTTTAACTGAGCCATATTTTTTTATTAATTTTTTTTTTTAAAATATTTTGAAATATTGAAATAAATCAGGAAGAACCAAAGCAAATATTAAACGCAACTGAACTTGCCAAAAGAAGACAAAAGAAGAAAAAAAAAAAAACACCAAAAATCAAGCAAAAAAAATAAAAAAATGCAAATACCTTATCGGCAACCACTTGAAAAAAATACAAAATACAAAAAAATTTTGTCAAGCAATCAAAAAAACAAAGCTGTGTGGGAAAAAATATAAAAATTTTAAATATATATAATAGTGTGTATTGAAATATATGGGCGAGTTTTAAAACCCAATTCCACACTCAAATTATGAAAGAAGAAAGATAAACAACTCAGGAAATATGAATTTTTTGACTTTAAAATAAATTCCTAGCTGGCCAAATGGCCATTGTTTATAAAAACCGAGTGATTTTGCACTGGAGCCTATCTAACGGTAAATTTTTTTCCAAAAAACACCATAGATATCGATTTGTGGTCTAAAATAACTTATGTGTGCAAATTTTCAGAGAGATCGTATGACGTGCAGGAGCGTCAGCCAAGGAATAAGAAACGATTATCTTCAATGAAACGAATACTTTTTGTACTGGAGCCTATCTAACGGCAGATTTATTTCCAAAAAACACTGCAGATCTCAGTTTGTAGTCGAAAACAACTTATGTTTGCAATTTTTCAGAGAGATTGTATGACGTGCAGGAGTGTCAGCAAAGAAAAAAAAGCACTTATTTTCAATAAAATGTTTAATTTTTGTACTAGAGTCCACCTAACGATTCATTTTTTCAAAAAAACTTGTGGTACTTGATTCGTCATAAAAAATAAACAATGCACCCAAATTTTAAGATAGGTGGAACGACGTGTGGGAGTGTCAGCGAAAGATTAAAAAATGGTATACAGCGATTTCTTGCCTATAGTAACAAGATCTGCCACACTCCTTCCGATTTCGCTGAAATTTGGTACATGGTAATCGTATTGCAGCACGGCGTATTTCATTTTCAAAATCTTTCGAGGAATTTAAAATGATGTAAATTACAAAAAAACCTACATTATACGAAATGTTGCATGTACTGAAATGTTCAAAAAATCATTACTCCTATACCATTAATGGTACCATCCAAAGTTTAGATTCATTTGAAAGGTAATTTTGTCTTCTTTTCTAAAAAATTATTTTGGAAGGTCGAAAATAGGTACTATAGCGTTTTTAGTAGTTTAGTACTAAAATAGTAGTAAATTTAGTAATTTTTACCAAATACAAAACACTTTTACTTGTGCGCATAGAATGATTCAATCCCTTTCTAAAAATGATCCAAACATTAAAATGAGATAAGAAATGTTCCAGCTATGGGCCATTTTCTGATCGGACCTTTTTTTAAATTTTCAAAAAATCATAACTTCTAAGCCTCGAGACATACCAATTTTCTCTCTTTTTTGACTGAAAGATTATTTTTTTTTTCTTTCCAAAAAAAAATATTTTGTAAGGTAACAAAAGTGTACACAAGTACTTTTTTTGTAGTTTAGTACTAAAATAGTAATAAATGTAGTACTTTTTATCAACTACAAAAAATTTTATTTTCAGCTTATAGCCTGATTCAATGCCTTTCCAAAACAGGTCTAAGAAATGGCCAAGTTATTGGTAATTATTTGAGGAGAGTTTGTTACATTTTACCTATTTTTCGACTTTTTGCACCCCTCCACAAGCCACAAAAAGAATTGCAAAATTTTTTTTTTTTTTTTGCCATTTTTCAAAGTTTAAGCATGAAACGAAACCATGTACCAAATTTCAGCGATATCGGAAGGGCTGTGGCAGATCTTGTTACGATAGGCATGAAATGGCTGTATACCATTTTTAATCCTTGGCTGACACTCCCACACGTCGTTCCACCAATCTTAAAATTTGGGTGCATAGTTTATTTTTTATGACGAATCAAGTACCACAGGTTTTTTTTGAAAAAATGAATCGTTAGATGGACTCTAGTACAAAAATTAAACGTTTGATTGAAAATAAGTGCTTTTTTTCTTTGCTGACACTCCTGCACGTCATACAATCTCTCTGAAAAATTGCATACATAAGTTGTTTTCGACTACGAACTGAGATCTGTAGTGTTTTTTGGAAAAAAATCTGCCGTTAGATAGGCTCCAGCACAAAAAGTATTCGTTTCATTGAAGATAATCGTTTCTTATCCCTCTGCTGACGCTCCTGCACGTCATACGAACTCTCTGAAAATTTGCACACATAAGTTGTTTTAGACCACGAATCGATATCTATGGTGTTTTTGGGAAAAAAATTTACCGTAACATAGGCTCCAGTACAAAATCACTCGGTTTTTATAAACAATGGCCATTTGGCCAGCTAGGAATTTATTTTAAAGTAAAAAAATTTATATTCCCTGAATTTTTTATCTCTCTTCTTTCATAATTTGAGTGTGGAATTGGGTGTTCGTTTTTCGATACACACTAATATATATGTATACTTATATGTTAATATAAGGAAATGCAGTTATTTTCCTTTATTATGCTTTTTTTCACTTTTTTAACACATAAAAAATTCAATTTGTTCAAAAAAAAATGCAATTTGAAAAATAAAAAATTTGTCCGAAAAAATTTTAAATTTCTATGTGTACTCTATGCAACTGAATATGTACAAGATTTACTATGTAAATTTGTAACATAAACCAAAGCCAACGCTTTGATTTTGACGGACACGATTAAAAGAAGAATACGAAAGAACGCGCAATCGTGAGAGTATAAATTTTGTATATGCACAAATGGTGGTTGAAATTTTTTAAAGTTGCAAGCCAAAGCACTGAAATGAACTTTGAGCAGCGTTGCCATCAACTCAAAAGGGAGAGTGTCACAGCGATTCAAAAAAGGTGTCATATAACACCCTTCATTTTTATATATCGATACGTCCAACGTAAAAGTTGGTAACTCGAAAATCGTAGTTTTTAGTTATAATCATTTTTGTATTGTTTTCGTTAAAACAAGAAAACCAAAAGCAAAAATTTAATAAATACTTTTGAAATCTGTAGATCAAATAAAGGTTTTCGACTATTAAATTGTTGTCACTATTCCAAATTGATTTACAGAGATAATTACAATTTCAACTTATAATTTGGATAAATTTAGATAAAATGAATAGGGGAAGGTGGGGAATCGTGGGCCACCTTTTTATTTTGTTAAAAATCTTCAAAAAAAAATAAAAAATTTTGCAAATTGTAATATGGTATGCTATTTTACATGAAGTTAGGTAACTTTTGACTATTACACTTTCTAACAATTCTTTTGTTTTTTCCTACTTTTCGTGGTTTGAAAAAAATTAGTGTTTTTGCGATTTTCAAAAATGGTGGGGAATCGTGGGCCACCGCCGTAATTAAGTAAAAATCAAACAATTATGATGCAAAACTTTATTGAATTAGTTGAAATGACAAGTAAAGTTATTTTAATCGACAAAATAAAGAAGAAGGGTTATGCACGATCAATCAGATACGCAATAATAGCGTGGCATGATAGCTGAAAATTAACAAAGAAATAGGAAAATTTGATACAAAATATGTATTTATTGTTTTATTTATTGATTCACAGCCTCCATTTTGCACAAAACATCATAAACACAACATACAAATGTGTATTGATACGAAAACTGTCAAAACACGGGTGGCCCAAGATTCCCCACCAAAAGTGGCTCACGATTCCCCACAAGCTACTTTTTGCAAAACAACGGCGTGTAATTGACTTGTTGAAGTGTCATGCAAAATTACTTTTGTATGTTGAAAGGCAAAGGTCTAACAATAATAAAAAACATATTTACCTGTGTTTTGTCGTAGCAATTCGTCCAAGAATGATGGAAATCAAACACGCAAAAAAAGTTTTGCAGATACTTTTTTTTGGGCGAGTATTGTACAAAGCAAATAAAACGCGTACGTTTGTCACCAACGAATGTAAAGATAAGTTGAGGCTAAGAGAAAACGATTACAGTTGCATTTAACTATTTATCTCGACATACTGCCAAAAGGTGGCGGTGTCTCACGATTCCCCATGGCCCACGATTCCCCACTTTCCCTACATATGAGTTGTAACTCTAGTTACTAACTAATGTTCTATTTCAGTTCCATGAGGAAAGTTGGTAACTTAACTTGCCAACTAACATTGAAAATATTTTACGGATATAACGTTGGTATGCAGGACTAACAACCACTGATTTTGAAAGAAAAATTAACTAATAACTTTGTAATTTAAGTTACAAACGCAATTTGTTATTTTTGCCTAGTGAATAAGTTATCTACTTAAGTTGCCAAGTTTTTGCATGGAGACCTCAGTAAAATATACTCAGGTTGTAACTTCAAAAATTGCTCCCAGCCCTTCAAATTTCAAGCTAGTGGTACCAAAATTTGACACAAGATGGAGTCTGATGCGCAGATTTCGAAAATCATTGTCCCGTAAAAAGTTGGTAACTTGAGTTACAAACTTTTATGTTGGATTTATCGATAGGAGTTTTTACTATTGTTTGTAAGTAGTCTTAGTTCTTATCGTCGTATCGTCTCCAAATTAAGTTTCTTGAAATACAAGTATTAAAACGACAAGGATTGTTTAACAATTTTAATTTATTTAATGAAAACATAAACAAACTTCAAAAACTAATACATAAATTAGTATGTAAAGAAATTTATAAAAACATATAAAAATGGTTTGTACTTATGGCTTTTTTTCAGACCTAGAAACTTTTATTCAAAAAGATTTGCAAATAATTTGCTGAAAATTAGATTTGCATAAAAGTTTATAACAACTTGTAAAAAAGACATATGAAATTGTTTTGCTCTTTTCTGTTATATACATCATTAAGAATTGTTCTTCGTCTTAGAAATGAGCTATAAACTGGTTTTGTGTGATTTTTTTTTTAAATATGACCATTTGAAAATGATACCATATAGAGAAAAATCATATGAGAACCTACATACGATTTTTAACTTTCATGTTATAACTTTTTTTAAAGAAAAATCACACTAACTAGTTTCTAGCTCTTTTTGAAGACAAAAATAACTTAAGGATGCATTCAATAGAAAGGACCAAAACGATTTCGTAAGTCTTCCATGCGAATTCGAAAATCATGTGTTTGAACAATACAAACTTTTATCAGAATTTAGGAGTATATATATATATTCTATCTGAAGTAGCTTTTTTAAAAAAGCTTTTTAAACAGTTTGTTTCAAGGACTGAAAATTTAAAACTTCAAAATCACAGTTCAATTTAATTTAACGAGCCATTTTCAAAAAACTCGGTTTTCTTATCTTACTTAAATCACATTAATTGTGAAACCTCATTATAAAAAAAATTTAATCGTAATCTGATTTTGACATTTCATAAGTGCTCACGATGTTGCCACCCATATTTTTTTAGATGTACTTAATTCAATGCGGGAAAGTACTTTTTGGAGATCGAAAGTACTTTTTCTATCGGCCACACTTACTAAAAAAATAAAATAGCCCAATAGTCCGTGACACCTTGTGGAAAATCGTGGTGTCACAAAAATCTGATATTTTTTCGGTGTCACAGACAAAAACTAAGTGTCACATGTGACACCGAAAGTGTCACAATGGCAACGCTGACTTTGAGCAAGCAAACGCGACCCAAGAACGCGCAATCGTGAGAGTATAAATTTTGTATATGCACAAATGGTGGTTGAAATTTTTTAAGTTGCAAGCCAAAGCACTGAAATGAACTTTGAGCTAGCAAACGCGACTCAAAACGAAACTTGAAAAATTATTGCATATGAACCGATCATAAAATTTCGGCTTTGAGAGAGATGCAATAAAAACTTGTTTCGGTAATTTGGTCTCACAGAAAAAAAAAAATCAAAAAACCTTTGTTTTTGTAAATGCACTTGTTTTGTCTTTTTAAACTGCTCAATTTAACGCAAAAAAAAAACCAACTTGATGTATATAAATTTAGCCTCCAAAATTACAGAAGGGTCAACGACTATATATGTACTTTATCTACAAAAAGTACATATATACAGAAATTTGACAAATTCCGGCCTGTTCCGTAATCCGTGTAATTTCAATTACTTTTAATTTCGAAGACTTGTTGATTACTTTTTATTTTGGATGTGGATGTGAAGCCTATTCAACGACTGTTCAAGACGTTTAACTTTTCACAGTAGAAAAGCAAACTTTTTAGCTGTCAGTTAAAAAATACACACAAGTAAACAAGATTTATGAATCAAAATGCTTTTTATTAAATTTATAAACTTTAATTGAGTTTCACGTTAACAACAGCTGCTGCAATGCACTTGAAATTATAACTGCTCGCAATTTTGTCTGTCAAAATAATGTATTAGGCGAGATGCCTAATTATGGGGTTTCCTCTGATTTGAGGGAATTTCAGAAAGTTTTTTTTCATGCTCAGTGCATTTTATTGGGTTAATTAGATGTTCCATTGCAATTTAAGAAATAAAATCAGGTGGCATCCTATTTTCGAACTATTCTTACTAACACCATGATATAATGAAATGTCAAATAATTCACACAAACACTGACTTCGAAAATGCCAATTTGCCGATTTTTTACTTGTCATCGGAAAAAATATTTTTTTAGTTAGAGTTTTTTATCCCAGCAATATTAATAATATTACATTTGCAATAAAAATTAGAATTACTCGCTGAAAAAGGGAAAAACTCTGGAGCTTATACGTGTGTATTTTTTTTCTCAATTTGATCGAAAAAACAGCTTTAAAAAAGCAAAATTAATTGAAAAGTCGTAGCATTATGCCGACTTTTCAAAAAGTTTTGCATTCCACTCTATACCCACTTTCACGTGAAAGTGGAATTGGGAACAGGGCGGATTGATTTTTCCCCGCAAAAAAATAAATTGAACAATTTTTTAAGACGATTCAAATACGAAATTTTTTAAGACAAAAAAATTAAAATACACTTTAGCACTTTTGAAGGTTGATTTTATTTTCCACGAGAAAAAACTTAACGAGTCGAATTTAAAACGCAATTCCGAACCGAAAATTCCACTTTTTTTCCCTTTAATTTTATGTATATAAAAAATTAAAACCACATACCTTGCAAATTTGATATAAAATAAATAATTTATTTTTCAAAAAGGATGATGAAACGCCAAAAAGATGAAGTTGTTGTTCCTCTGTTTTTCTGGGATGATGAAGCTGCTGCTGTCTTGACTGCAACAAAAACACTTCACTTCACTTTTTATATTTTGCCAAATTTTTTATTATTATTTATTCAAGCTTTCAGTGCTTGGTTTTGTTTAATAATTTTTTGAATATTTTATCTATTGGCAAATTATTTTTTTCAAAATGTTTCACTGAATGTTTCACTCGCGGCGCAATATTGTTTTTCTCAATAATAGCGGAGCACACCGACGGATCGATAGGACGAAATGTTTTTCTATAAAACTTTAAAAACTACTTTTTAAAACTTTAAAAACTTGAAAACTAAAACTCAAAAAAAACCGGCTGATTTCCTACGAAAAAAGAACACGAGATTTTAGAATTAAAAATATACGCGAGAGAGCGACGTTTATTTGTTGACGGTTGTACAAATACAGAGTTGAGTTGTTATTTTACATAATTGGGAGCTAGAGGGCAGCCCGAAAATAGTGAACATAACAAAATTCGAAGATAACCAAACACCACTGTACCGACAACAAAGTACAGGGTGTTTGGCTATGTTTTGGCGTAAACAGTAACAATTCATTTTGATACAATCTACTGAACAAAATAACGTTGAAAATATATCATATGTAATAATTTGGAATTCAGTTAAAATTTCCCTAATTTAGGCTATTTGTAAAAGGATCGGCAACACTGAAAGTACAGCACAAGTATTCTGCTACTTATCAACAGATGGCGCCACAAATGCAAGTTGCTACTTATTGAAGTATGTTGGCAGTACTTGATGCAGTGTCTCGGATAACAATGACAGCAGCAAAATTTCATCACCAATACATATGCACTGACAGCAACTTGTAGAAGTTACTTTGATAGAAATTTTTTTTAGAGTTTAAAGCACAATACGAATAAAATTTCACTTGTTTTTATAAAAAGTCACAAGAAAATTATTAAGTTAATTACTTTACACCAGAAGGACTAGGTAAAAATTAATTAAAACAACTAAAACTTTGATTTAAACGGGAGCGAAAAACTTGCACGTAATAACAGCTTGACAGTTGATAACAAGACCAGGCAATTGTTTGTCATAAAACTTGATAAGGTTTTTTAAAGTTATATTCTTTTCCTTTAAAATTCAATGTGATTTATATCGATATCCTAATTTTTCTCCGAAAAATGGTAACCTAAAAAAAGTTTAAAAATGCACGAAATACGTCATTGCCAACATTGGTTGATTTATATGAAAATTTCTTAAAAAGGATTATGATGTTTAAGAATTGCAAATATTTTGGTAAATATTAATCATTGTCACTTTCAATATACCATATAAATCAACCAATGTTGAACTTTTTTTAGTTAGGATATTTCGTAGAAAAATAATGATACCGACCGACATAAATCAAAGTGAATTTTGAAGAAACAGAATAGTACTTTTAAAAACCCTATCGACTTTTATGACGAACAATTACTTGGTCTTGTTATATAACCTCAAAACTGGTGAAAAAACTGAATATGTCAAAATTTCAGATTAGAATATCTCAAAATTCAGAAGTGATAGAGCAATTTTAAGACCGGATTCGGATTAAGCATCAAAAAATACATTACAACTAACTATTTTTGTTTCTATTGTATTTATTGATCATTATGTTTTTAGTACGCAAAAATTAAATTTTTTAATAGAAAATCAAAAAATTAAGTAAAAATTCAATATCTCGTAAACGATATTAGATAGAGTTTTCCAGTTTACGGTCTTTTAATTTACGGACAAACAGAAAACTTTCCGTATACTAATTTTTTGTATCCGTTTTAGTCAAACTTTTTTTTCGGTTTTAGTACAGAGCCCCGGGCTAAAAAATGTTTTTTTTGGCCCTGGTTTGAAAAAGTGCCATTCACTTTGCAAAAAGCGCTATATATGTTTCATCCTAGCATTATTCTACACATTTTCCTGAAAAACATTTTGGGTGCAAGCACTTTTTATTCAAAACACGTGGGGACAGCTACGTCGCACGTCCGCGCGAAATGCGTTTTCTATAGGATTTTGATGAGAGGTACCTCATTTTCTTCAGGAACTTACGCTGATGTCGAATTTGAAAGAATTTTTAAAATCCCAACGACAGTTTTTTTTTTAAGTCGGGTAAAGTGATTTTTCAGTACAAAATTTTTGACCATATTTTTTTAAAGACCAAAATTTTGAAAACAGGGTCCTAGAAAAAAATGTAAGCCGCAAACTTCATTCTACAGATTTTTCCCTATCATTTGATATTAAGAACATAAAAATGTAACTGCCGTAGAAAAAGTTATAACCTTTTGAAAATGAGAGTGTTTTTTTAGTAGTTTGCACACTAAAATCTATATATGCCAGGTAGGAAAAAATTGAAATCAAACTGTTGTGAACTAAAAAAAAAGGTTCAAATTACTCCTGAGCACTTACTAAATAAGAGAAAAAAGTTTTGAAAAAAAGTTAATCGACTACTGTTTGAAAAAGGTCGCAAAACGGTACATTTGTTAAAAAGCACAACAAAACTAAACAAAAATAGTAATTTTTGATGATTTTATTAGTGGTAAATTTGAATCTGGTCCCAGAACTGCTTTATCACGTATAGGTTTTGAGATATTGTAACCTAAATTATAAAAAACACGATTTTAAATTTTTTAAAATTGTTTATTAACAACATCAAAATTAATCTAGATACCCTAGGCCAAACATGCATGGTGAAAGAGGTGAAAGAGTTTCTTATATCTTTCCTTAGGGTTCAGTCTAGCTCCATTCCTATTTTCATAAAGATCAGTGGAAAAGTTTACCCGTGCAGCGTTATTTCCCGTTGGAGGCTGCGCTTCCTGCGTCCTTTATATCAACTCAAAAATCGTGTTTTTGATATTTTAGGTTTCAATATTTCAAAAACTACGTGATAAAGCAGTTCTGGGACCAGATTCAAATTCACCTCTAATAAAAACATCGAAAATGACTATTTGTGTTTTGTTTTGTTGTGCTTTTTAGCAAATGTACCGTTTTTCGACCTTTTTCAAGCAGTAGTCGATGAACTTTTTTTCAAAACTTTTTTGACTTATTTAGTAAGTGCTCAGGAGTAATTTGACACCTTTTTTTTTAGTTCACAACAGTTCCATTTAAGTTTTTTCCTACCTGGCATATATAGATTTTAGTGTGCAAACTACCAAAAAAACACTCTCATTTTCAAAAGGTTATAACTTTTTCTACGGCAGTTACATTTTTATGTTCTTAATATCAAATGATGAGGAAAAATCTGTAGAACAAAGTTTGTGGCTTACATTTTTTTCTTAGGCCTCTGTTTTCAAAATTTTGGTCTTTAAAAAAATATGGTTAAAAATTTTGTACTGAAAAATCACTTTACCCGACTTAAAAAAAAAACTGTCGTTGGGATTTTAAAAATTCTTTCAAATTTGACATCTGCGTAAGTTCCTGAAGAAAATGAGATACCTCCCATTAAAATCCTATAGAAAAAAGTTTTTTGCCTTAAATCGCGCGGATGTGCGTCGTCCCATAAAGATATCTTATTTGAATACCGTGACATATCTCAAGATGAAATAATAAGTGAAATAATTATACCCTACACTAAGCAAGAGAATTCCATAAAATTTGGTACACTAACTCCGTTGTCAAAGTTGGCTCGTGGGATTGAAAATGAGCGAAATCGGTCAACAGACACGTCTACAAAAAACATTTTCAAAATGCAACTTTAGGAGTATTTTTCACGATAATGCAACCAAAGTACACATTAGTACTACGAAATGTAAGCACAGGCTCTGAGCGAAAACCTGGCGAATTCGGACAAGAGGGCGTGGCATCTCCCATATAAACAAAAGCTTCACAACGCTATACTGAATGCGTTTTTTGAGATAATCGAACTATATTTTACTCAGACACTATAAATGCAAGCTCTGAGCAACACCTGGGTGAAATCGGACAAGAGGGCGTTGCACTTCCCATATAAAGGTTTTTTGAGATAATCCAACTCAATTTCACTCAAATACAAAGGACTATAAACACACGCTCTGAGATTAAACTAGACGAACTCGAACAAGAGGGCGTGGCACCTTTCAATAAGCAAAAACTTCAAAACGCTTTACTTAAAACGTTTTTTGAGATAATCCAACGAAATTTCACTCGGACACTAAGAGCTATAAATGCAAGCTCTGAGCAAAAACTGGGTAAAATTGGACAAGAGGGCGTGGCACCTCTCATATAAGCAAAAGCTTCAAAACGCTATACTGAAAGCGTTTTTTGAGATAATCACTCTAAGGTATCGATAAGGACTGCGATCGTTAAAATTGTGCGATACAAAATTCAAAAAATCTTTGGAACTAGTCGTCCGATTTTAAAAATGAAACTCGTTTTTGAAACACCATTTTATTACAATTTTTATGACGTACCTAAAATTTTAATACTATTTTTTAAACAAATTTTTTTTAACTTTTCTGGCACCGCTTCCATTAAGGATTTTAAGGTATTATTTGATGCCTTTCTAGTTGCTGGACACCACTTTCCGCGAAAATCTTTATCATTCCTGGCTACTTTGTTGTTGCCTTCATCTCCCTTTGACCAAAGCACAGTATATTTCAATTGGCCTCAGTTCTGGACAGTTTGAAGGATTTGCTTCATGAGGCTTCAAAATCACATTATTTTTAGAGTACCACTCCAAGGCCATTTCACTATAATGATAAGATGCTAGATCTGGCCAAAAGATAGTGGAAACCTCATGCTCTCGTAGGAAAGGCTTTAGTCTTTTTTCTAAGCATTGCTTAATATAGAATTCGGAGTTTTTTGTTCCAGGGGTTACAAAAGAATTGCTCCTTTTGTCACGACTGCAGATTTCTTGCCAAATTAAGAACTTGCGAGGAAATTTTGACTGCTTTTTTGACTTACACTTTTCGTCCACATTCCCCCGCGAGTCTGCCATGTAAAACTCTTGGCCTGGAAGCTGCGAAAAATCGGCTAAAACGTACGTTTCTTCGTCCATGATGCGGCATTCGAATTTTTTAAATAAATTAATTTTTACTTTTATGGCGCTCAGCTTTGCCTCCATGTTCCTCACAGCATTTCTATCTGGATGTTTTTGTACCTTGAACGTCTTCAAACAAGCCTCCTTTTTGGCTTTGCGAATTAAAAACTCGGAACACTCCCCCTTCTGTGCTAGTTTTCTGCATGAAATGTTGTGGTTCTTTTTTTAACATTGTGAAGATGTTCTTCTTTTTGTTTTGTTCACGATCGCATTTTTTTCCGGTACCTGGGTTTCAAAAGACATCCTCCTTAAATTTTTACAGAACTCTTGATACCAATTCTACATAAATTTTCCTATTCCGACCAATTCTATTAATAGTCCACCGTAGCTGGTCTTGAAAAATTTTTATTATTGAATTTCAAACATCTAGCTCGTTTGCCATTTTTTAGTAGATATGGTGGACTAGGGAAAAAATTTGGACACAATAATTTTGGTACACTCATTTCAAAGCCTACTGCAAAAAAAAATTTTAAATTGAGTAACTTGGAAACAAGTTATTGGATAAAATGTATCGGACAATCGCAGTCCTTATAAAGGTCTTGTTAAATTTTTTGTACTTTCGCCAGCCCTGCAAGCAATATGAAATGAAAAATACCGTTTAAATGTTAAAAGAACGGAAGTCATCTGTATTGCAACGACAATAACTTCCACAAGAAAATGAAAAATGAATAAAAAATTGATTTGTTTGAGACAACAAACAGCATTTGGTCTTGCTAGCCTTGAGTTCGACCCGACTAGCTCAACCCTATTCGGAAATTGTTTTTTTTTTTTTTGTCATTTGAGAGTGTGTCATTCATATGCCGCCTTTTTCATTCAATCTCCACAGAGCTTCGTCGCTTTTTAAAGTAATATGAATGACAAATTATGCTGTCATATGCAAAGGAGTAGATTGGATTAATGGTCGATGCCAGAAGGTCGTTGATGAAAACAAGGAAAGGAGACGGAGATAGGACTGAGCCCTGCGTTCATTAGATGTGAAACCGTCTTCGGCAACACGTATAAAACGTTAAGCAATTGAAATTGGAAAATTTTTTTTTTTTTAACTTTAATTCGCTTTTTATTATAAATATTTTATTTCTTTACAATTCACATGCATAAAAAAATGCCATTAATTCCATGGAAGTACTATAACTGTCAAGCTGTAAATACGTGCAAATTTTTGGTCCTGTTTTATTCAAAGTTTATAGTGGTTAAAAACTATTTTTAATTAGTACTTCTAGTGCTAAGTGATTAATTAAAACATATACTTGTGATATTTCATTGATTTAGTGCAATTTCTTCGGTTTTTCGAGCTCTAAAAGTTAATTTATTAATTCTGCAAATTCTGATGTCTGGTTGCTATCGAGTGCATATGTATTGGTAAACATCACCTGCTGGCCTTGTCATCATTAACATTGGTTTCAGTGCTGCCTTAACCTGCAAGACTAGCGCTCTAGTATTTTTATTAACTAAGCTTATTGGGAACGATAACTTTTTTATAGTCTCCCTTACAAGAGGGAATCTTCATGAAACGAAGATTCAAGTAAGGACTGCCCCAGAAAAATTTTATACTTTGTTTTTCATCAATAAAAAAATTAATGAATTTTTTTTAAATTTTGTTTTTTTATTTATTAATGAGAACATAAATAACCTTACACTATTGACAAATATTTATTTTATATAAAAATATTTTACTTTTTTCTTAAGACCCTTCATTAAGTTTTGTACAGTTGTTTCGTCGACAGTACCGTACTACCTTCGCCACTAATTTTTTAAATCTTTTAAATTTTTTGCAGTACTTTTACTCTTACGAAGATCTGATTTCATTAGAGCCCAATATCTCTCAACAGGTCGAAGCTCTGTGCAGTTAGGTGGATTCGCATTTTTAGGAACAAAATTTACATTATTGCTATTGTACCATTCTTTGGTGGCTCTAGAGTAGTGAGAGGTTGCTAAATCAGTTTAGACCATTACAGTACCCCCGTGCTCAGGAATAAATGGCAAAAGACGTTTTTCAAGGCATTCATCAATATAAATTTTCGAGTTAATTGTGCCCTGTGTTACAAAAAAACTGCTTCTCAGACCGCAGGTGCATATGGCCTGCTAAACCATATACTGCTTGGGAAATTTTGTAATATTTTTCTCTTTAAATTTGCTCTGTACCTGCCCCTTCTCCGAACAGGCATAAAATTCGTGTCCTGGTAGCTGTTTAAAATCTGCCTTAACGTATGTTTCATCGTCCATTATGCAGCAGTCAAATTTAGTCAGGTAACCGACATATAACTTTCGAGCTCGCTTTTGAGACTCTAACTGCTTTTCATCGGATCGGTCTGGTACTTTTTCTATAATTCGAAATAGCCCTTTAGACAGTGATTTTTGATGTACCTGTTTTTTTAGCTATTCTAAACCCACCCTACCATGGCAATCGTTCGACAATTTCTAGTTTGCTCCTAAATAAGACCAAAAACGGAAATCAACCGATTACCCTAACCTGAACTTCACTCAACATCCGATCTGAACACTTTCCGAATTAGCACAACATACTGTTAAATTTTACAAATCCAGAATTTATTCATTTAAGAAAAGCATTTAAGTGCAGAAAAAAAAGAGGTACTCATATACAGCAATTTAATTACCTCAATATAAGTAAAGAAATCAATGAAGATCTTTTCAAAAAGGCCAAAAAACTCTTACATATCCTTTAAAAATCGAAGTGAAAAAGTTGTTTTCCTAAATACTGATTTCAATACATTACATAAGTAAGATTTTTATGAGAGAATTTTTTATTAATTAATTTCTTAATTAATTTTGAAAATAAATTGCCTTAACTACTATTTACTAGATTTTGTTACTTTGTCAATTGCTCGTTGACTTTTTTTAATTCAATTTCCAACATCATCTTTTTTAAGTTATTTTTTTCAAACGCCATCTTTTCCATATATAGGTTATGCCTCTTTGTTTCATTAAGCTCCATTGATTTTAGCTTTTCTAATTTTCTGGTCTCTTCTTTTGTTCTTTCTAAAGAATGTCACATTTTCTTTAAGTATTTTGAGTTAGTTTTTTCTAATTCACTTTTTTCGTTCATAACATTCGTTAGGTCTTTATAAAACTGTTTCTGCATTGAGACCTGCTCCTCAAAAAATTGCAGTTGCCTAGGTTTTTTCGCTAAACTTGGGCTTGGAATTGGTGGTGATGGAATTGATGTTGATGCGTTGGCTGATGTTTCGAAAATTGCAGACGAGGGCTGTGCGCTTACATCAATATCTTCCTTATCAATAGTGCAGTTGGCTTCTGCTGTTTTTGAGGGACCATCTGCAGTTGTTGAAGGAAGTACTTTCCTTTTTAACCCAAAGGAGTGGACACGAGGCAGTCCTTCAATGCTGTCTTTAAGATGGAGCAGCTGAACCACCGACTCTTCTAATGGTGTGAAGGAAATTAAGCTATTTTCTGCACCACCTGTAGCCAAAAACTCTCTTTTGTTGTGTGCCAGTTTCTTTTTTAACGCCGATTTATGGTCTGACTAAACCTATAACGTAAAGGGTTATACTAGTTTGACTATAAGAATTTTGATTAATATTGAATTAAATATACCTTCTTCCAATTGCAATTTCTTTTTCTGGGGGTCCAATGGAATTTAAATCGCTCCGAAGTGATTCCCAGAAGTGCTGAACCTTTTCAGGAGCTCTCTTTGAATCATTTCTTGCGATGTCAGGGCATTCCATAATTTTGTCAATAATCAGCTCAAACTGATTCCTTGTTGTTGTGTGTTTACTAGGGATTTAATAATTTCAATCATGTATTTGAAGTAACAATTAGTAATATTTACATTTTCAACTTACAGTTGTTTAAACTCATTTTCAAAATAAATTTTACAAAATTTTCTTTTACAAATACACAACGTTTTTAATGCGGATGGCTGTCACTACAATTTAAATAAAATGCGTTTCATGAGCGGTTTCAATGATGGCTGTCATATCCGTAAACTATTTTACCGACTCCAACGAATACAGACGTATCCGTGTTGCGTTTTCAGTAATATCATTTTCTCAACGATTCCCTCCGCACTAGATCCGCCGGTTTCAATAATAGGCATGAATGATACCGACACAACGATACCAATTTTTTAATCCGTTCAACCTCATCAATAAATATAAAAGCATATTAAAAAACCTAAACTGTTTATCAATGTCTTTAATAATAAATTAATGGTGTAAAAATATTAAAACGTGCACATTATTTATTTAGACACCATGTTGAAATTAGTTCTTAATTAAAGAATTTTAATTTTCAAGCTATGTTCAAATAACTTCCAAAGACCACCAGCTTGTTAATTTCATTATTTTTCACATTGGTTTTATATTAAAATCAAATGAAAATTTATCCCTTTTCAGATAAGCCCGTCCCACATCCGCCCGAAATGCGTTTTCTATAGGATTTTGATCGGAGATATCTCATTTTCTTCAGAAATTTACGCTGATTTTAAATTCGAAAGAATTTTTAAAATCCCAACGATAGTTTTAATTTTAAATCGTTAAGTGATTTTTCAGTACAAACTTTTTGACCATTTTTCTTTAAAAACCAAAATTTTGAAAACAGAAGCCTAAGAAAAAAATGTAAGCCGCAAACTTTATTTTACAGTTCTTCCATATCATTTGATATTAAGAACATGAAAATGTAACAACCGTAGGAAAAGTTATAACCTTTTGAAAATGAGAGTGTTTTTTTGTTAGTTTGCACACTAAAATCTATGCATGCCAGGCAAGAAAAAATTTAAATCGAACTGTTGTGACCTGCAAAAAGGTGCTAAATTACTCCTGAGAATTTACTTAATAAGAAAAAAAAGTTTTGAAAAAAAGTTCATTGACTACTTTTTGAAAAAATGTCGAAAAACGGTACAATTGTTAAAAAGCACAACAAACCAAAACCAAAATAGTCATTTTCGATGTTTTTATTAGAGGTGAATTTGAATCTGGTTCCAGAATTGCTCTAACAGGTCCCGACTAGAAATTTGCTTAGGCGTGCCTAAAAATACATTAGGCCCTAATTGGGAAGCAATGGGGTTAGCCTAAATTAGGCATGCCTATTACTTTTCTAGTTAAGTAGGCTTTGGGTTTGTCCAAATTAAGTTTGCCTAATAAACGCCTAATGCGGTGGTCATAGTGCTAAACGAACAGTTGCCGAATTTCGTTTGCCTAACGAAAACCCAACGTGGGGGTCATAGTGATAAACAGTTGCATAGTTTCGAAATGCCTAACAATTGCCTAGTTAGGCAGGCTTAGGATATTCCTAAATTAGGTTTGCCTAGTGAACGCCTAATGCGGTGGTCATAGTGATAAACGAACAGTTGCCGAATTTCGTTTGCCTAAAGAAAAACTAACGCGAGGGTCATAGTGATAAACGAACAGTTGCCTAGTTTCGGAATGCCTAACATTTGCCTAGCTGAGCAGGCTTAAGATTTACCTAATGAACGCCTAATACGGTTGTCATAATGAAAAACGAGTAGTTGCCGAATTTCGGTAAATCTGGGGAAAAAGCAAATCGATATTAATAAGAACATTTGAAGCTGCTCACAAATTAAATAATGTAAATATACGAATAAAATGTTTTTTAAAACTTGAATTTTTTAAGTGCTTTTATTGCTCTCAAAAAGTAACATTTTTATTTAATTAGTATAAAAAAGTTATACCTATTAATATGAAAGCTTAAAATTATGCAAGAAAGCGATTGTTAGGCAGCTATTTTAATGTTTTTTATGCTACTTTTTTTAAACACATTTTAGTGATTTCTGAAAAAAGGGAACAATTTACCTTTAAAAACTGTTGTTTTTTTGTTGCCCAGCTCTGTGAATTAATAACAACAACAGCAACAAAAAGATCTGGTCGAACCTACTTTCGGAGATATAGCCATCGGAAGATCGGGATATAGCTTTTATGAAAACCAGTATAAGTTCGGAATCCCTTGATTGATTTAAATAAATTTCGAAAATACGCCAATCTCGAAAATCATGACTCGGATTTAAAATTTTTGTACAACGATTTTGTAGTCATTTAAAATACCTTTGATATGACACGAATATATTGAAATGCAGCCAGGGGTTCCGTACTTATACCGATTTTCATAAAAGCTATATCACGATCGCCCGATTGATATATCTCTTAAAATAAATCCGACCAGACATTTTTGATTACATATTCTTTCTTAGAATTAAAAGCTTAACAAACCAAATCAGTTTTAAAAACAAAATATCAATACTCTGCGTTTTAGTGCTATTAGGACATGGTAGATTCTGTATGTGTTTTCAAAGTTGAATTATGTGAGATATCTCCTTCATAGTCGTCGTCCTCAATTTCCATTTCGAAAATGGTTATCTTTTCTTGTTGTCCGATAACAAGGAAGCAATCTTTATAGGATTATTATTATGATAGAATGAATCGAACGTAAGCAAATATCATTTTATCAAACCTTTCGACTTCCTGATACAACAATTCATTCAACATTCATTATCATCCATTTTGTTCCACAAGTGATGTACCTACATCACTTTTAGCTACTTCCCGACTAGAAAATTTTGTGTGGCGACAATTAGGGCCCCGTTGGTTTTGCCTAACCAGAACGTTAGGGCCAAACGCGGGAGCCTAACAAGGCCCTCATATCGGATGTAACGGTGTTCCCCATATTTTCCCAATAAGGAATGCCTAATGCCGGCCTAATTAGGTAGGCGTTCGTATTTAGGAAAATTTGAGGCTTACCAAACTAGGCCATCGTTGGGATTTCGCACTTTACCCTAACGTTCTGCTTAGACAAAACCAATTGGGCCCTAATTCACGCCTAACTAATAATAATCTTCAAATCAATAAAATGAAAAATAGCTCTGTATTTTTTTTAGTAATTTATTAAAAATATTTTTTATTTCTTAATTTTTTAAGAGTTTTTAATATGCTAAATTATAATAACTGATCACATTAAAGATAATTCAGGTTTATTCCGAAATCCGTGTGATTTCAATTACTTATTATTTAGGAGGCTTTTTGATTAAAACAGTGAGTCGAACGATAAAAAGAATTGGAATATTGTGGAGAGTTGCAGGTTGTACAAATAATATAAGTTCGGATTAAAAAAAAAGTAATCGTTGGGTAATTTTCTTAAAAAATCGAAAAAAGTCGAAAAATTCGATTTTATCGAATATTTCCTAAACGGCTACTTTCTCGTAAATATAAATCAATATTATTTGTAGAGCCTGTAATTCTCCACAAAACAGATTCTGATACTTTTTATCGCGTGACTTACCATTTTCATCAAAAGCTTCCAAAATGGAAAATAATTGAAACCACACGGATAACGGAACAGTCCTTATTGAAAATAAATACAATTGCAGACATATCTGACAATCCTTATTTAGTTTTTGAACCGTGAAATTTAATAAAATTGGGTTTTAATGAAACAATTGTTTGGAAGAATGAATGAATCATGTATGGAAAGGAAAACTTGAAGAAGTTGCCTTTAATTATAACATTAGCATGGAAGACGAAACGAATCGAGTGACTAAAAATCAATCGTTAATATCAGCCTATTGAAATTTTCATTAAAAACTTGGTTTGACTTAAGCTTCCATTTTAACTCAAAGAATTAAGTTTGTAAGCAAAAATTTTAATCCTTGTCTTAACTTTGAAGTTGTAAGAAATTGAAAATCAGTCATTCGATTCGTTTCCATGCTAAGTCTATTAAATAGAAATGAATCAACATATCGGCACGAAAATGCAAAAGGACGTAACATGTTATATAAATAAGAAAACTTATAGAAGTGCACTCTGAAATGAATTTGAGTTATTTTGTTGTAACGTCTTTTTGCATTTAAAGTGACAATTTACAACCAAAAAATCAATAGTAAATCTTTGAAATTTTTGGGTCAATTTTTGAGTCTAATATTTAATTTTTTAAGAGGTTTTTGACCAGTGAGTTCTATAATTGCACTAAAAAACCATTAGTCAATTTTTTCCCAACGTTTCGTCACTTATTTGGCGACTTCTTCAGGGGCATATATTCTTTAAAAACACAAAATAGTACAAAAATTTTTTAAACATTAGTAAAATACAAAAAATTCTCAAAATTCAAAACAAAAATATTGTAAAACAAGTCAAAAAACTTACAAATAACAATTATTTACTGCATTGATTTTACGTTAATGATGAATTTAATAATTTTTTAATATTTTTTAATAAATAAAACACTAAAAAACATGGAAAAACATTCAAAAACATGTAACATAAAAAACACGGTGTACTGCACTATAGATCATGGTTTAAATGGCAACTGTGTAAATGTTACTTATATTGTCTGTGTCTTCTTTGTAATTTAGTGTCGTTTCGCCCTTTTATTGTATGCGTAAGCTTTCAAGCGTTAAGGCGCTAGTACATACAGGGCAGCGCGTGCAGCGCGCGCATTATAGGCTTTGACAGTTGATTTAAAAACATAGCTCCTTATGGAGAGTGATACATACAGAAAAGCGAACAACGCACGCGCTGCGTTCAATGCGTAGAGTTGACCAACTTTCAACTTTTCGAACGCATCATTTGCGTTTGACATTTCGTTTCTTTTGTTTATTTATTTATAAATAATTTTCGCAGTTGAAAATATAAATTAAAAAAGAAAAAAAAGAAAAATGAAGGAAAAACGTATAACCGAAGTGCAGGAGCAAGTCTGCCTGTATAATAAAGGCCATTCTGAGTGTATTTGAAAAACGCATTTACGCGTTCTATGTAACGGCACAAGCATCACTCGCGTGCGTTGTGATGCGTATGATGCGCGCGCTGCACGCGCTGCCCTGTATGTACTAGCGCCTTTTAGTCTTTTATTGTAGTTTCTTTCTATGTCCAGTATTCTAACATTGTCAAAAATCAGCTGTGTGCTTCGTTTCTAATATATGTTGTGATATTGCCGTTGATTGTTTTTTGTTTTTTATGTCGCGTTTATGTTCTCCCATTTCTCACTTCGAGCGCGCGTTTTGTTGTCCCGATATATATTCTCCCGCAATTTTCATTTTTGTCACCAATACATGATACTTCATATATTACGTTATTTTTGTCTTTATTCTCAATTTTGCTTTTCGTCTGTGTGAAGATGCTACTCAGAGTCAAGTTAGATCTGTAAGCGAACGTCACGTCTTCTGCTCTCACCATTGTCCGTATGTGCTCTTTGCTTGTTAAAGTGGGAACGTATGTGATGCCAAGGTATTTCTTGTCAGTGTTGCCAGATTGTGTCTTTTTTTTTCTGGATATGAGAAGTTTGGTTATTATTGGGGATTGTCTTTTTTATAAGATTGCTAATCAATTTTGTAGGGTAGTCATTGTTTTTTAAAGTCATTTTAATTTTACGAATATTTTTGTCAAGAAATTGTGCGTCTGTAAGGATATGCATTTTTCTTATGAGGTTCGTTGCTGTGTTGAGTTTTTGTTGTAATGGTTGCGTCGAGTGAAAATTAATGAGTCTTCCTGAAGATATTGGTTTTGTGAACCAGTCGAAAATAATTTTCTCATTACATCTATGCAATTTTACGTCCAAATAGGGGATATTGTCATTCTGTTCAGTTTCCACAGTAAACTTAATTTTGTCATGTTGATTGTTAAGGTTTTTAGAATAATGTTCAAGTCATTTTTGTTAATAATTGCTAGTATGTCGTCCACATACTTGCATAGGAAGCCTATTTTTTACATTCATGTCGTCAAGTTGCTTTATTGCATCGTCAAGTAATTTGTCTAGTACTATATCAGCTATCGTCGGTGATAAGGGGTTGCCCATAGGCATACCATATATTTGATGGTATACTGTGTTGTCATATTTGAAATAGTTATTGTCTTGTAGGCAAAATACTAAAATTTCTAAAAATTGTCCCCGTGGTATCTTCGTCAGGTTTTTTATATTGTCCCATTGTCCCATAATATTTTTTATTGCCAAATATGTCGGAATGTTGGTAAAAAGAGATATTACGTCAAAAGATACTATTATTTCGTCATCTGTTAGAAAGTAGTCTGTTAATTTTTGTTTGAGTTCCATTGCGTTTTTAATATTATATTTGTCTGAAATTATGTGTTTTAAAATGCTTCCTACATGCTTAGAGAGCTTGTAACAAGGTACGTTCATTGAGGATGAGATAGGACGTAGAGGGGTGTCATTTTTGTGGATTTTTGGAAGGCCATATAATCTTGGGGCTGTAGCGGACGGACTTAAAAGTTTATATCTTTGGTATTCGTCAATGTATTCTTTGGTAAATAATTTTTTTAACAAATTATTGTTTTTATTTAGTAATTTTTCCGTCGGGTCCTGTCTTGTTGCTCTATATGTTTTTTTGTCTTGTAATAGTTGAGTCATTTTGTCTAAATAATCATTTTTATACATAACCACCGTTTTGTTACCCTTGTCCGCATGTGTTATAATGATGTCTTTGTGTGCTTTTATAAATTTTTTGGTTATTTCGTACGTCTTTAATATAAATTTCTCTTTCTTCGTGTTTTTTACCCTGTTTTTGAATGTTATGATTTTGTTCGAAATCGTCGATCTGGCAACTGCTTTTTCCCTTTCGTCGTCTATGGTTTGAATATGCTGCTCTAAGTCCGCTATGATGTGAATTGGAGAGAAATTTTTCCTTGTAATTGGCAATGTAAATTTTTTACCAAGCGAGAGAAGCCAAATGCTGTCTTCTGGGAAGTCGATGTTTGTTTGGTTTTCAAACCAATTTTCGTTCAAAACAAAACCAAATTTGTTGATGTGGAGTCGTTTTAGTTCTCCGATCTTTTTGTCGTGTACCATTCTCGTGTCATCAGAAATTTTCTTGTAAGCGTATAATTGTCGTTGCACAAATGCATTGTAGTCGTTGATGTTCAGTGTAGATTTCATGCTCAATTCAATGTGATAAATGTGGTCACCTGTACTCTTTATGTTTATGTTAACTTGTTTGATTTCCAGATTCAATAGCTTTTGGTGGAAGATTTCTTCTATTTTTGTGTATTGTTGCATTACCGTGTCTGATTTGAAATTCTGTTTTGCTTTGTGTGTTGTGAATTTTATGTGATTTGGTGAGATACCATACTGTTTACAAATTATTAAAAATCTGAGATGTCCTTTTTGCTTAGCAAGTCTTCGTTTTTGGTTGCAATAATTCTTCATTGTTGTGCATAGTTCCGCTGAGTATTTTAGTTTTACATGCTCATAAAAGTTTTTCATTTTGTGTTTAATTTGAATTTGTCGATGCTTTGGCAAGTTTATTCGGTGTCCTCTCCGATAACTATATATCTTTGAAATTTTTGGGTCAATTTTTGAGTCTAATATTTAATTTTTTAAGAGGTTTTTGACCAGTGAGTTCTATAATTGCACTAAAAAACCATTAGTCAATTTTTTCCCAACGTTTCGTCACTTATTTGGCGACTTCTTCAGGGGCATATATTCTTTAAAAACACAAAATAGTACAAAAATTTTTTAAACATTAGTAAAATACAAAAAATTCTCAAAATTCAAAACAAAAATATTGTAAAACAAGTCAAAAAACTTACAAATAACAATAATTTACTGCATTGATTTTACGTTAATGATGAATTTAATAATTTTTTAATATTTTTTAATAAATAAAACACTAAAAACATGGAAAAACATTCAAAAACATGTAACATAAAAAACACGGTGTACTGCACTATAGATCACGGTTTAATGGCAACTGTGTAAATGTTACTTATATTGTCTGTGTCTTCTTTGTAATTTAGTGTCGTTTCGCCCTTTTCTTGTATGCGTAAGCTTTCAAGCGTTAGTCTTTTATTGTAGTTTCTTTCTATGTCCAGTATTCTAACATTGTCAAAATCAGCTGTGTGCTTCGTTTCTAATATATGTTGTGATATTGCCGTTGATTGTTTTTTGTTTTTTATGTCGCGTTTATGTTCTCCCATTCTCACTTCGAGCGCGGGTTTTGTTGTCCCGATATATATTCTCCCGCAATTTTCATTTTTGTCACCAATACATGATACTTCATATATTACGTTATTTTTGTCTTTATTCTCAATTTTGCTTTTCGTCTGTGTGAAGATGCTACTCAGAGTCAAGTTAGATCTGTAAGCGAACGTCACGTCTTCTGCTCTCACCATTGTCCGTATGTGCTCTTTGCTTGTTAAAGTGGGAACGTATGTGATGCCAAGGTATTTCTTGTCAGTGTTGCCAGATTGTGTCTTTTCTTTCTGGATATGAGAAGTTTGGTTATTATTGGGGATTGTCTTTTTTATAAGATTGCTAATCAATTTTGTAGGGTAGTCATTGTTTTTTAAAGTCATTTTAATTTTACGAATATTTTTGTCAAGAAATTGTGCGTCTGTAAGGATATGCATTTTTCTTATGAGGTTCGTTGCTGTGTTGAGTTTTTGTTGTAATGGTTGCGTCGAGTGAAAATTAATGAGTCTTCCTGAAGATATTGGTTTTGTGAACCAGTCGAAAATAATTTTCTCATTACATCTATGCAATTTTACGTCCAAATAGGGGATATTGTCATTCTGTTCAGTTTCCACAGTAAACTTAATTTTGTCATGTTGATTGTTAAGGTTTTTAGAATAATGTTCAAGTCATTTTTGTTAATAATTGCTAGTATGTCGTCCACATACTTGCATAGGAAGCCTATTTTTACATTCATGTCGTCAAGTTGCTTTATTGCATCGTCAAGTAATTTGTCTAGTACTATATCAGCTATCGTCGGTGATAAGGGGTTGCCCATAGGCATACCATATATTTGATGGTATACTGTGTTGTCATATTTGAAATAATTATTGTCTTGTAGGCAAAATACTAAAATTTCTAAAAACTGTCCCCGTGGTATCTTCGTCAGGTTTTTTATATTGTCCCATTGTCCCATAATATTTTTTATTGCCAAATATGTCGGAATGTTGGTAAAAAGAGATATTACGTCAAAAGATACTATTATTTCGTCATCTGTTAGAAAGTAGTCTGTTAATTTTTGTTTGAGTTCCATTGCGTTTTTAATATTATATTTGTCTGAAATTATGTGTTTTAAAATGCTTCCTACATGCTTAGAGAGCTTGTAACAAGGTACGTTCATTGAGGATGAGATAGGACGTAGAGGGGTGTCATTTTTGTGGATTTTTGGAAGGCCATATAATCTTGGGGCTGTAGCGGACGGACTTAAAAGTTTATATCTTTGGTATTCGTCAATGTATTCTTTGGTAAATAATTTTTTTAACAAATTATTGTTTTTATTTAGTAGTTTTTCCGTCGGGTCCTGTCTTGTTGCTCTATATGTTTTTTTGTCTTGTAATAGTTGAGTCATTTTGTCTAAATAATCATTTTTATACATAACCACCGTTTTGTTACCCTTGTCCGCATGTGTTATAATGATGTCTTTGTGTGCTTTTATAAATTTTTTGGTTATTTCGCACGTCTTTAATATAAATTTCTCTTTCTTCGTGTTTTTTACCCTGTTTTTGAATGTTATGATTTTGTTCGAAATCGTCGATCTGGCAACTGCTTTTTCCCTTTCGTCGTCTATGGTTTGAATATGCTGCTCTAAGTCCGCTATGATGTGAATTGGAGAGAAATTTTTCCTTGTAATTGGCAATGTAAATTTTTTACCAAGCGAGAGAAGCCAAATGCTGTCTTCTGGGAAGTCGATGTTTGTTTGGTTTTCAAACCAATTTTCGTTCAAAACAAAACCAAATTTGTTGATGTGGAGTCGTTTTAGTTCTCCGATCTTTTTGTCGTGTACCATTCTCGTGTCATCAGAAATTTTCTTGTAAGCGTATAATTGTCGTTGCACAAATGCATTGTAGTCGTTGATGTTCAGTGTAGATTTCATGCTCAATTCAATGTGATAAATGTGGTCACCTGTACTCTTTATGTTTATGTTAACTTGTTTGATTTCCAGATTCAATAGCTTTTGGTGGAAGATTTCTTCTATTTTTGTGTATTGTTGCATTACCGTGTCTGATTTGAAATTCTGTTTTGCTTTGTGTGTTGTGAATTTTATGTGATTTGGTGAGATACCATAC